>OX940979.1:52067695-52269420 GCA_954871275.1 Leptopterna dolabrata
ACACATTTTCACTCATAACACCCCTGGGTATATTCCGATCGGGCTGAAAAGTTTCGGGACACAACTAGGGCCCCAATGGAGCATGAGTGCGAAAGAACGACTTTTTTAGACCGAAAATGAAGCCTGTACACGTGATACGGCGTACGGCGGACGGCGTACGGCGGACGGCGGACGGACATTGCATTTTTGGAATCTATGCACCTTGAAATGTAAAAGAAAAAAGTTTGATGGGGTGTTATAAAAATTTTTTGCTGAGCGAATACATAGGTGTATTATTCACAGAATAATAAACCAAAACACTGGATTTACACTGGATAAACCAAAACCCAAATGGAGCATGTGTGCGAAAGAACGACTTTTTTAGACCGAAAATGAAGCCTGTACACGTGATACGGCGTACGGCGGACGGCGGACGGACATTGCATTTTTGGAATCTACGCACCTTGAAACGGAAAAGAAAAAATTTTGAGAGGGTGTTATGAAAATTTTTTGCTGAGCGAATACATAGGTGTATTATTCACAGAATAATAAACCAAAAGAGAAAACGCTGCAAAGTCCTTGTCACATGAGTTTATTATTCTACTGGACATACCTACAGAAATAATGGCTTTTAATTTATTGTTGCTTTCATGTAAAATAATCGAAATAGCTATTTCTGATGGTTTCCACCAATTTTGGCCCCCAAAACTTAGATTAGGTAGGTACGCTCCTTTTTTTTTTTTTTTTTTTCAAATCATTGTTGATCATTGGTAGTGCCATTTAATCGTATTGATCCACGTGTTGAAACTTTTCATAGTGTTATTCTACAAATTGATGATGATTTCAGACGATTTCGCAGTTTTTTGACTCATAAAAAATCAAATTTGGAGGCTGAACATCTGGTAGAACCTCAATTTTCCACTCCTTGGTCAAAATCGACTTCATATTCGGTCTTCTCGTCCAAAAAAACATGGAACCGATACCTCAAAAGCTCATGTTACCAACGTGTTGCTGAAACGCAAAAAGTACCTATTTTTACACACATTTTCTCTCATAACACCCCTGGGTATATTCCGATCGGGCTGAAAAGTTTCGGGACACAACCAGAGCCAAAATGGAGCATGTGTGCGAAAGAACGACTTTTTTAGACCGAAAATGAAGCCTGCACACGTGATACGGCTGAAGGCGTACGGCGGACGGCGGACGGACATTGCATTTTTGGAATCTACGCACTTGAAACGGAAAAGAAAAAAGTTTGAGGGGGTGTTATAAAAATTTTTTGCCGTACTGGCCACTTTTCTTAGTTACCATGAAACAAAATTGATGAAATTTGGGTTATAGGTTCCGTTCAAGGCCTAGTTGGTCCTCGAATCTCGACGTTACTGTCAGTCATCTCTAAGGGGTTCAAAATAGGGGTTGAAATTTTCAGAACGCCGTATCTCGAAAACTTTTGATAGAAGGGTATGGTTTTTTTTACGTTATTAAATTTGTCTTGAGCTAAACAATTTTTTGAGACCATCCGGAGCATTGTTCGTCCAGCCGTTCGTGTGCACCAAAAAGCTTCGTCAACACGATCGTGAATCAAACGGTATAAATCCGGCCGGGATATCATCACTAGGGAGCACATGATTATAATCAAGGATGGCTGTATGAAGTCGAGTTGGTTGTTCTGCGATATTATTTCATTTGATAAGTGATGGACTATTGGATTTTGTTGGTAGGTACTTGTGAAACTTGAACAAACGTTGAAGTATTATTGATGGGTAAATTAATACACAATGGCAAATTATTACACAACGGCAAATTATTACACAACGGTAAATTATTGAACAACGGCAAATTATTACACAACGGTAAATTATTGAACAACGGCAAATTATTACACAACGGTTCATCTACTGAGAAGGGGCTGGATTTTGTTGATCGGTACTTTTGCAACTTGACCAACCGTTGAAGTATTATTGATGGGCAAGTTATTACACAACGGCTCATTATACTTGACCACGAGGGTAGGTATTGACCACAGAAAACAGTGATCTACGCAGAAGGGGCATCTATTTCACTCTAAATCAACAATTTTCCTTTAGAACTTCATTATTGCGTTTCTTTTTGCCGTTTTAGTTACTTTTTGTCATCGACAGAATTATTTTAGTAACATTTAACTCGTGATTTAGGTAGGTACCTAGTAACGAGTACGGGGTTAGGTACTAACCTACGGAGGGTCTGCGATCTACATATCATGTATGTATAGAATAGTACATATATATGAAGGGTTATCTATACAGAGAGCTGTGATCTGTAACAGAAGGGTATTCTGTACAAAATAATAAACCGTTGTGCAGGGATTTGCATCGTTTTTGGAATCTACGCACCTTGAAACGGAAAAGAAAAAATTTTGAGGGGGTGTTATAAAAATGTTTTGCTCAGCGAATACATAGGTGTATTATTCACAGAATAATAAACCAAAACACTGGATTTTGTATGGATAACCTGTATTTATACCACATTTAAAATCTGTGGGTCTCCAGAAAAAACGCTGCTAAGTCCTTCTCACATGGGTTTATTATTCTATTGGACATATCTACAGAAATGTTGGCTGTTCATTTATCGTTTCTTTCATGCGTAATAATCGAAATAGCTATTTGTGATGGTTTCCATTAATTTTAGCCCCTAAAACACGAATAAGGTACGGCTCCTTTTTTTTTAACATGTATCATGTTTTAGCCCTGGGGTACTAGCATTTTTTGCGAGTCGATTTTGCGCGTCAATTTTAAGCGTTAAATTTTTTCGCGCACAATGCATAGTGGTTTTCACGTACAACCGAGTAGTTGCTAGGGAAATGAAACTTCTTTCATTTTCATCGGACAAAAATCGTTTTCCATTCGTTGGAAAGCTCTTGATTTATCACGAATTTATTTCGTATTTGTTCTTGGTATTTATTTCCTAGTTTCATACTATAACTATATAAATGAATGTTATAAATGGATAGTAAACAATGACGCTTGTTTGGTTGTCACGTTTTAACATGTATCATCTATGGTGCTCAAGAAATGTAGACAAGACATCGTCAGAAGAAACGAGCACATACGTTTCAAGTAGTTGATTTCTACCTAGCCTTCACTTTTCGAGTTAATAACATGATACATGGTTGCAATTTTTGGTTCTTAAACATAAATAATTTTTTTTTTTTTTTAAACTATCTTCGATCATTGGTAGTGCCATTTAATCGTCTTGATCCACGTGCTGACAATTTTTTCAGTGTTATTATACAAACTGATGGTGATTTCAGACGATTTCCCAGGTTTTTGACTCATACAAAATCAATTTTGGGAGCTGAACATTTGGTAGAATTCAATTTTCCACTCTTTGGTCAAAATTTACTTCATATTCGGTCTTCTCGTCCCCCAAAACATGGAAAACGATATCTCAGAAGCTCATGTTACTGACATGTTGCTAAAACGCAAAAAGTACATACTTTTACACACATTTTCACTCATAACGCCCCTGGGTGTATTCCGATCGGGCTGAAAAGTTTCGGGACACAACTAGGGCCCAAATGGAGCATGTGTGCGAAAGAAAGATTTTTTTTGACCGAAAATGAAGCCTGTACACGTGATACGGCGGACGGCGTACGGCGGACGGCGGACGGACATTGCATTTTTGGAATCTACGCACCTTGAAACGGAAAAGAAAAAATTTTGAGGGGGTGTTATAAAAATTTTTTGCTGAGCGAATACATAGGTGTATTATGACGGTAGCGTTTTACTTCGATGTCACTCACGGAAATTTAAATGGACAGCAAAATTAAATACTCAGGACGCGTCATTGGTTACATGGATATTTTACTAGTAAAATATATCCATGTTCACCAACGCAGTGGAACATGGCTTCCCTCTGGCACTAGAAATGCGAACACCACCACCACCTCTCCATGTTCGTTCATTCCTTTTGGTTTATTATTCTGTGAATAATACACCTATGTATTCGCTCAGCAAAAAATTTTTATAACACAAACTTTTTTCTTTTCCGTTTCAAGGTGCGTAGATTCCAAAAATGCAATGTCCGTCCGCCGTCCGCCGTACGCCGTCCGCCGTATCACGTCTACAGGCTTCATTTTAGGTCTAAAAAATTCATTCTTTCGCACACATGCTCCATTTGGGCCCTAGTTGTGTCCCGAAACTTTTCAGCCCGATCGGAATATACCCAGGGGTGTTATGAGCGAAAATGTGTGTAAAAATAGGTACTTTTTGCGTTTTAGCAACATGTTGGTAACATGAGCTTCTGAGATATCGTTTTCCATGTTTTTGGGGACGAGAAGACCAAATATGAAGTCGATTTTGACCAAAGAGTGGAAAATTGAGTTCTACCAAATGTTCAGCTCCCAGAATTGATTTTTTATGAGTGAAAAACCTGGGAAATCGTCTGAAATCACCATCAGTTTGTATAATAACACTGGAAAAAGTATCAAGACGTGGTTCAAGACGATTAAATGGCACTACCAATGATCAAAGATAGTTTAAAAAAAAATAAGAAAAAAAAAGAGCGTACCTAATTTGTGTTTTAGGGGCCAAAATTAATGGAAACCATCAGAAATAGCTATTTCGATTATTACGCATGAAAGAAACAATAAATTAACAGCCAACATTTCTGTAGTTATGTCCAATAGAATAATAAACCCATGTGACAAGGACTTTGTAGCGTTTTTATTCTGCGCTCTGCGCTTCCTGTCTGGAAGCCTGGCTTCCAAGGGGGCGTCGCTAAAAAATGTCGACTATCCCGGCGTTGATCTGCTGGGGTAAATCTTCAAACCGAAAGGCGGCCACTAGCTACTCAAGATCGAGGAGAGGTATAGAGGAAAAACATTTTTTGTACAGCAAAATCATTTGTTCAAAAAACTTTGATATTGACTGTGGAGGGGGAGGGGGGTACATAACCTATTAGCTGGAGGGCCCCAAGGTCCTCCCTCCCTCGACTTCTTCTTTTTAATTAGGTTTTCTTCTAGTATCTTTTTTGGGACGACAAGGAAGAAAGGTGGGGTTGCTATGGGAGGGGTCTGGTCGGGGCCGGTAGGATCAGAAGGAAGGATGGAGTATTTGTGGAATGATGTCCTCAACCTCCGTCCGCGACATTCCCCGCCCGATCTCTCCTTACCCGTAATCGTGATGGACAAATAATCACCGAACCCCCCTCCCCGTCCGTCCCTCAGTCTTCATTCTTCCTTCTTAGAAAACGTCCTTTCCGAGTACCTTTAAGATCATCACTGCCAAGGTATCTCTGTTCCAAGTATCTCAAAGGCACTCGAATTTGATCCGTGGGGCCGCTCGTATCACCGTTGGACGTTTTCCCCTTCTCCATCACACCACTGCATGGAACCCTGTGGGGCCCAAACGCTCGGGAATGCGAACAACCATTTGGAATTTGAAGAAAAAAAGGTTTTATTTTGGAGATTAGTCAGCACGCAACAATTTCCTACAGACCTACACTAATATAAAATATGCATCCCCTTACACTGAGCCAATTCTCGAGATAAAATCACGTACTTCTACGTTTCGACTGTTTTCCCCCAACAGGCAAATGCCACGAAGATCGCTAATTCACACCATAAAACAAACCTATGTCAAGTAGCTGCTAGACCTTTCCTCACACTATACAATGCCCGTATCCATAAATATAGAACAAAAACATATTTAGTTAAGTTTATGCCGTATAAATCCCCCCCCCCCCCTCCACAACCACTCGCAACAAAAATTTCCTAGTGAAGCACAATAAAGGTTTATTATTGTTATTATTATTACTTTAATTTTGTTATTTATGTGTATTTGTGTCCAGCAGTTGGGAACTGGTCCCGAATGGGTTCATGAACTTGCGTTCCAGGTCAGTAATGGGCTGTAGGACTTAGTCACAATGATTTCTTCTTACACCGTCAATTTCTATCAAGAAGTACTTACTTGATAACAAGTATGAATTTACGAAAAATTGACAATCATTATGATTGCATTTTCGGAACTACTCATTCAACTTACTGTAACTTGTTAGGTACACCGTCAAACATTTTCCGTCGTTTCTATCGTAAACAATCGTAATTGTTTATTGCTATTCAGACGTTATTCAAATAAATTGAACCACATACCTCACCCATCCTGTTAGATTTTACTGTATACATTCAGATTTCAAGCAATTTTCCAGTTTAAAAATAAAAATCAATTTTTGACAACTTTCTAGAACAAAAATCTTTTTGGATATTGGACTATCATTTTTATGATTCGAGTCACCATCTATACCAGTGTACTCGTATAGTGTCTCTGTGTGTAGTTGACGTGTACTTGAGCACTTAAGATGCCCTAGTGGATGTAAGCGTCAGAGATTTCAGTGGGATTAATACACATGAAAAAGTCATGGGAATCTCAATAGACTTAACTAAAACAACATTTGATTCCATTCAGACCTCAAGATTGCTTCCTGGGCAGGCTGGGCTTATAGATCAGGTGGCGCAGGTATGGTTCAGATCGTATCTTTCAAACAGGGACAGCACGTACAAATTTTAAGCGTCAAAAGAACCCAGCAGGTCATAAACTATGGTGTTCCGCACTTTATTGTTCCTTATATATGTATACATTGGTAATATATTCTCGATCGATATAACAGGAAAGTGATTGCTTTTGCTGGTGGCTTAGCCATAATTACGAAAGGAAATATCTGGAAGCGGCACATTCCCACGCTCAAAAAATTATACAGAAAAACTTGATTGGTTCTATCTCAACAGTCTCACTATTAATTTGGCAAAAAACAAAATACGTGACCTTTTCAAAAAATAAATCTGGGCGGCCTGCAACATCAAGAATGGTGGTGTAGCGAGGCAGTTCTAATTCGAGTCACATTTCTTGGTCTTGTGAAAGGTTGCAAAAAGTAGAGGCCATCAGACTTGGTCTTATGCTAGACCAACATTAAAAATGGAACATGTACAAAACCTTGTGATGAGGATAAGAAAATCTTTTATTTTTTTTAATTTTCCTAAGAAAACTGATGCCCCGGGGAAATCTTAGAATGATTTACTATGCGTATGTGCACAGCATCCTTATCTATGGTATAGTAGTATGGGGAGGAGCATATTCCAGCAATTTCCATTGTCTTGGTGTAGCTGTCAATGCGATTTTGCTAACAGCAACGAAATCTCGTAGACGTACGCCTGTGAGCAACCGATACACTAATTTTGATATAAATGACCCCCCGAGAAAATCCTATGTGTATCGACTGATGATATATGCCTATAAAACTATCGATATGTTTCAAAAACCTGTAAATACCAGGAATACGAGGGCTAATCAATCAGCAATATTGGAAAAACTATGGCCATCCAATGATTTATACACGAGGCAATTGCCCTGGTTGGCGCCTTACAGACATTATTGCAATATAATTTTAAAATTCGAGCTACGGCGTTCTGAAAATATCAACCCCTATTTTGAACCCCTTAGAGATGACTGACAGTAACTTCGAGCTTCGAGGACCAACTAGACCCCGAACGGAACCTAAAACCCGGATTTCATCAATTTTGTTTCATGGTAACTAAGAAAAGTGGCCAGTACGGCGTACGGCGGACACACAGAAATATTTTTATTGCAGTTTTGGATTCTACATACCTTGAAACGTAAACCATCAAATTTTGAGGGGGGGGGGGGGGGGTAGATTTTTTTTTTTATGCTCGATTCCAATGGTTCATTATTGAAATAATAAACCAAAAATCAAAAATCAAAAAGAAATTAAAAATAGCAATAAAATGTCCTGAAGAAAAATGGTAGAAGTTATTAAACCATGCCCGTTTTCGGCTATCATGTACTTGATCAAAAACTGGGAGAGAAAAGCCTGGACAGGTCATTGTGACCTACAGGCCAAATCGTAAATAAATGAGATTCGCGAATTGTGGTAAGCACAATTTGTAAACTGTAAATTCGTAAACTTTGTTTTCCTAATCAATTTTATCGGGTGTCAAATTATAAATCAATTTGAAGCATGATTACGAACAATGACATTTAATGAAACGGAAATTGTGTGGCCGAGAATAAAATAAACCAAAATGGACCGTTCTTCAGTTTCTCAACTTTTGGAATCGCTTTTTGCTTCAGGCGATTTCCAAGGGCTCATCATTAGGAATAATTATGGGAACGGTGGGACGCTTGGTGTCGCAAAAATGCATCAAGAGCAAAAGTATTACAGTAGCATTTAGAAGTTCTTACGGCAAAGACAGGGGTCCAAAGGATTGATGTCTCCGTGAAACCATTCCGCTAAGTTGGTAGTTCTTATAAAGGAGATTAGAGGCGGAGCTGCCCATAGTTGAAGCGGCTAAGTGCATCCTTGCCTTTTAAGTTATCATCTGTGCAGTAGTTCAAAGACGGTCCTTCGGGAAAAGAACGTTTTAAACTAGAGTCGCTGGCTAATAGCCTGTGGAAAGGGGAAATCGCGAGAAAACTGCTGTCATGAAATCGATTTATATACCTACTCGTAGGTACTTGTAGAGACGTGTCGATTGCTTTCTCGCATTTCAGGTTAGCTGAAGAAATGTTAAAAAAAAATTATTTCCGAAACCACTTCGAATATCTCAAACAAATTCGAATGTTATCGAGGCCGAATAATATTCACTACATTGCTGAAACAATATTGATTCTGCCATTGTACCAATTTTTCACCAACAAAAGTCAAATTCTGACCCCTATTCTGTGTGAAAAACAACTGAAATTGTGTTTTTCTTTCTTTACTCAACCTTCCATACCACTTCCAGTGATTTTATAGCAACTGTTTGCGATTTTAGCAGTTTTTACCGACTTTTGACCCCTAAAAACTCCAATTTGACCCCCTTGGAATTTGAAAATTGCTCATCTTCGGACTCATCTTTCGTTTGGCAATGCAAACGTTTTGGAGAAATCTGGCATTTTTACCACGTACCTACCCAAGGACAGATATCATCTGGAGTGGCACATAAATATACATGATATATAAATTTTTGTTAAAATCTAGGGATGAACTGAGGTTGCTCTGAAACGGATTTGCCTATAAAAATATTTCAAAAATTCATGTTCTGAAAATGTTACCCATTGCAATAGCTTTATTTTCTTTGAAAATTCGCTAGTAAGGTTTGACATTACAAAAAAAGCTGAATTTAAATTAAATTTAACAAAGCACTACATGTCACAATTAACGTTAGGTAAGATAAACTGAAGGAATACAACATTTATTTGGCAACAATGTTCGCGAATTTTCAAGGAAAATTAAGGTATGCAATGGGTCCAAAATTTTCAGAACACAAGTTTTTGAAATTATTTTATAGGCAAATCCGTTTCAGATAATCCTGATTTCATCCTTAGATTTTGACAAAAATGTATACGTATATTATATATATATTTATTTATGTGTCACTCCAGACGATATCTGACCTTGGGTACGTGATAAAAATTCCAAATTCCACCAAAATGTTCTCATTGCCAAACAAAATGATGAGCAATTTTCAAAAATTTGAAGGGGGTTAAATTTTAGTTTTTATGGGTCAAAAATAGGTAAAAAACAACAAAAATTGATATATAAAATCACTGAAAGTGGCAAGGAAGGGTGAGTGAAGACAGAAAAATACCATTTCAGTTGCTTTTCACACAGAATAGGGGTCTAATTAGGATTTTTGGGGGGTCAGCAATTGGTATTAAGGGCTAAAATCAGTATTATTCACCTGAAGTGTGGGATGGTGACGGTGAGGGACTATTTCGATAAGCATTTTTGTCAGAAAGAGCGGGTCGTTCGTAATCAAATCTCTATATATTATAAAAACGAATCTCTGTGAGTGAGTCTGTCTGTCTGTCTGTCCGTCTTCCCACGGCCTAACGGCTCGACGGATATCGACCAAATTTGGCACGAATATCCAGTAGGCTCCCAAGTTGTGCAACGTCGCATTTTT
The DNA here is from genome assembly GCA_954871275.1 of Leptopterna dolabrata. Classification (NCBI taxonomy): domain Eukaryota; kingdom Metazoa; phylum Arthropoda; class Insecta; order Hemiptera; family Miridae; genus Leptopterna; species Leptopterna dolabrata. The sequence goes on from OX940979.1 coordinate 52,077,615, forward strand.
AATTCCCTGACCATAGCGGAACTATGGTCGACCATGGTCAACTCCTGAATGGCTTGACGGATATCGACCAAATTTGGCACGAATATCCAGTAGGCTCCCAAGTTGTGCAACGTCGCATTTTTAATTCCCTGACCATAGCGGAACTATGGTCGACCATGGTCAACTCCTGAATGGGTCGCGATGATATCGACCAAATTTGGCACGAATATGCAGTAGGCTCCCAAGTTGTGCAACGTCGCATTTTTAATTCCCTGACCATAGCGGAACTATGGTCGACCATGGTCAACTTCGTTAATTGAAATGGTAACCCCTATTTTTTATCGCGTATTCGTAATCTACGTGAAAGTCTATCTACGATCGACCCTTCGGACTACCCCCGCGGTCGACCATAGCGCATCCATGGGCCCCTCCATGGTCGAATCCCGAATTGCTCAACGGATATCGACCAAATTCGGCACGAATATCCTGTAGGCTCCCAAGTTGTGCAACGTCGCATTTTTAATTCCCTGACCATAGCGGAACTATGGTCGACCATGGTCAACTCCTGAATGGCTCGACGGATATCGACCAAATTTGGCACGAATATCCAGTAGGCTCCCAACTTGGGCAACGTCGGAATTTTTCGGTCCCCTTCACCATAGCGGGGATATGGTCGACCATGGTCAACTCCTGAGTGGCTGGACGGATATCGACCAAATTTGGCACGAATATCCAGTAGGCTCCCAAGTTGTGCAACGTCGCATTTTTAATTCCCTCACCATAGCGGAACTATGGTCGACCATGGTCAACTTCTTTAATTGAAATGGTAACCCCTATTTTTTATCGCGTATTCGTAATCTACGTGAAATTCGATCTACGATCGACCCTTCGGACTACCCCCGCGGTCGACCATAGCGCATCCATGGGCCCCTCCATGGTCGAATCCCGAATTGCTCAACGGATATCGACCAAATTTGGCACCAATATCCGGTAGCCTCCTAAGTTGAACGTAGGCGCATTTTTAATTCCCTGATCATAGCGGAAATATGGTCGACCATGGTCAACTCCTGAATGGCTCGACGGATATCGACCAAATTTGGCACGAATATCCAGTAGGCTCCCAAGTTGGGCAACGTCGGAATTTTTCGGTCCCCTTCACCATAGCGGAAATATGGTCGACCATGGTCAACTCCTGAATGGCTCGACGGATATCGACCAAATTTGGCACCAATATCCAGTAGGCTCCCAAGTTGTGCAACGTCGGAATTAAGTACGATACTGCGTACAGCGAATCTCGGATAGCGAGCGAAGCGAGCGGTCATGCTAGTAAACGTAATATTATTTAACTGTTTAATCATGTTTGATTTACCGTTTAACCCGTTATTGTTGTATAATATATATATTTGTTACTTTCGTGATTGTTATCATTCTTAAGATTTAATTTTAATTTTTGATGAACTTTTCGAGCCAATTGGGGGGGGGGGGGGGGGCTGGTTTCTCCCAACCTCAAATGTAGATTCATAAACATCTGTGAAACATGGATAGCCAAATCAGCTCATCAATAGGATGTTGAGCTGAATTAACATGGTAAACAATACAATATCCTGGATAATTTGCGATCCCGATATTCGATAATTAGCTATCGAAAAGTCTGAATACTACTAAGCGCGTTCTTAAGTGCTTCCTACGTGATTTTTCTGATACTGCCCCAAGTAGAGCAATACAGGTTATTTTAATCAAGGTGTCGGTAGGTATAATGTTATCATACCAACTTGGTACTGAAGAAGTATTCGATATCCACATCATGTGATTTGGATACCTGTAGAATTGCTTCCTACGGTTATCTCTGATAATGCCTCAAGTGAATATGTACATAAATTTAATATAGCAATGGCGGTACCTATCAAGGTAGGTACTCAAAATGGAATCCGAAGTATCGAAATAATCACCCATGGATTTATGAAATTTGAGATACCTACTATTACTGTATTATTGTTGATTTTAACAGCCAGGAAAGCGTACCTGTAACTTATACGTGGTATGGTATTATTTCTATACCACACGCTATAAGGGTAACAATTTACCACTGAAGTACTGGCCAATCGTTATGAGAATCAGTTCGTGTTTTTCTGAGTCTCTTAGAGCTCAATGACTTATTGTTCGTGTGACAATGGGTTGACAACAACTGTAAGAAAATCAATAATACCGTGTAGGTAATACTGAGCCTTTCAGGATCGAACCTCCCCACTGGAAGTGTATGTAATATAATATATATATACTACTGCCTTTTACAACACAAGCCTCCTTGCGCTACATAATTAGTTGACGTGCAAGCATTTTGTGGATAAATTCGTGAACAGTAACTACTTACTTCTACTTGAGGTACCTACGTACCTACAAGTACAAATAAAACGTGCTTGTGCAAAAACTGTATCACGCATGATTGGTTCCTGTACAGATAAAGATCGGAGGGCGTGTGAAAGTCTGCGTGGGATCATCGATTTGAAACAAACGCTGCCACGGAGCCCATAAGTATCCAATTAATTATATGCGATTAAAGGGGAATAGTGAACTCTGGATCTTGATATTTATCATTGGAAAGGATGCCGAAATGCGCTCTTATTTTGCTTTATAAACATAAACCCACGGGGTTCCTCGCCCGGCTAATAACACCAGATCGAATAGATATTAGGTATAACGTGAAAGGAAGCCAAAATAAAAAAAATAAAAAAAATAGAATCTCGCGAGGGAAAAATAAAACGGAAACACGAAGTGAGCTGCTATATCCTCCTACAGGGAGGCGCGCCAAGTCGAGTTCGTGGTGTGCTGTTGGTAATATCCTGTCGGGATTAATCCACCAACTGGGATCTCAATTAAATAGAAATATGTACCTAACTGCATCTAATATTGGGCACTGGGCTCTGCCCGAATTTTTCAAGATAGAACGGACATTGGTATGCAAGAAAGAATGGAGGCAACTGCTCGCCTAAATGAATGGAGAAGAGGAGAACAAACAGGTTTTACATTTAAATTTTAACAATGAGCAAGTGAACAAGTGAAGATCGAAACATGAATTGATACCGATTTCAAGGGGTTACTACGTACAGAGAATTTAGGTACATCTTTGCACTCTGAAAGTTGACCAATTTATGTGATAGCGAAAACAAAACAGAACACCTATCAGAAAGTTACATTCGGATTTTGGTTTATGTTCAGTAATGAACACTGGAATCGGCCGAACCAAAATTGATGAAATTTGGTTTGTAGGTCCTATTTTTGGTAGTTGGTCCGCGAAGGTCGGCGTTAACTTCAGTCATCCCTAAGGGGTGAAAAATAGGGGTTGATATTTCCAGGGTGCCGTTGTCCAATTTTTTCCGTTTTTAAATTGGTCTCGAACTTAATGAATTGTTTGAGACCACTCGGAGCCCTGTCCATCCAGCAGTTCGTTCACAGTAATACCCTGAAGGTTCACTGACAATCGTCGTCAACATGATTGTGAATGAAACGGTATGAATCCAGATTTATAACAGCGGTATAAATAAAATTCAAAATTTGCGTTTTCCTTAGTTACCATGAACCAAAATTAATGAAATTTGGTTTGTAGGTCCCGTTTGGGGTCTAATTAGTCCCGAAGCTCGGCGCTACTGTCAGTCATCTCTAAGGGGTGAAAAATAGGGGTTGAAATTTTCAGAACGCCGTAGCTCGAAATCTTCGAATAGAAACTTCGAAAATGCGCATGGAACTTCGAAAAAAAACCATACCCTTCTACTGAACATTTTCGAGCTACGGCGTTCGGAACATTTCAGCCCCTTACTTTTCACCCCTTAGAGATGACTGACAGTAGCGCCGAGCTTCGCGGATCAACTAGACCCCAAACGGGACCTGCAAACCGAATGGCATTAATTTTCGCTCATGTTAATTAAGCAAGTACAAAGTACGGCGTACGGCGGAAGGACAGAAATTTTTCGATTCCATTTTTGGATTCTACATACTACGTACCCCGAGAAACCATCAAATTTTGAGGAGGGGTGGGGTTAAACTTTTTTTCATGCTCGATTCCAAAGGTTCATTATTGACGATAATAAACCAACAGCATCAGATTTGGTTTACTCTTCCTTGAATACAGCAAACTGGTTATTCTATGATATCTAAAACATAATAACGTATTCATTCACGATAAATTCATAACTCGACTGATGATTTACAAGAACCATACGTGGAGTTCATAGAATGTAGCAGATGAGTAGGAAAAGGAAACGTTCGAGGTGCAATAGTAAGCACTAAGACGGTAGTCTCCCTAGTTAGATATGTTTTTGGAGTTTAACAAGGATGTGGGAGCTGAAAGACGTAAAGCGTAACAACCGCTCATAAAACGGAAATCATTCCTTCGAGCACCGCGAGACGCAAATATCAAGCGACACTTCTGAAATCGAAGCAATAAAAATGTTTTGTAGTTGTTTGAATTCCTTACGGGTCATCCCGTGACAAACACAGATCAAAGCTAAAAGCCGTGCCGTTAGCCTGGAAATGTTTTTACAACGGTCTATAGTCACCTGAAATGTCTTGAACAGACAGACAACACTCTAACGATTTTATTTATACGGGTTTCTAAAAGATAAACATCAGAGAAGAAATGGTTTGTGGCAGATCAGGTAAATGTTGCAGGTGGTGCAGGTGTGGAAGGGCGAGACTCGTCGCTGGGAGTCGTTTTGGATGGATTCGAGCGTTCTGAATCATATTCGCCCGTCAGGTAGACCTTTTCGTGCTCCTACGTGACTTCACGATGGAATTCGGGGGTTTGTGGATTTGAGGAACAGCCAGGGTGTGACTCATCGGGGCTGTATGTCATTTCTAGCGGAGGATGTGAAGGACCGAGGCGAGCAAAAAGTGGAGACCTGAGGGACGTGATTGGCCTACCTGGGCTCTTGCGGTTCTGCAAATAATATTAGGATCGATATTAGGATCGAACTCTCCAAGTGGGGCTGTACGCCCTATGTATGTGTTCAAATAAAGAATAGAATTGAACTGATTATTATGGAACTATAATATAAATTAGGTACCTACCCACGAGTAAATATCAAGGTATGGATACCTACTGGCCCGAGCACAGGAGCACATAAATATTCATGCATCAAGGAAAATTATTAGGAATAATTATATGTAACTCATAATAGTTTAATGAAGCATGAAGGGATCATATCCCAAGTGATTCTCCAATCAAATTGTCCCATCAAATCTAAGAAGAAATCAACATTAGCCAAAGAGGGACCGTGGTCATGTAGGCGTAGAGTACACTTGTATTATGAAAATACCTACCATCCAACCGCTTAAAAATACCAGGGGGCACCAGTAATAGCCACACTCAAGCAGCCCACATTAGGTATTTACGTCGCCATTTCGTTATTTTTCTTTGTATTCCTTCACTCCTGATTTTGTTCTATCCCCCAGCATCTGCTATCAAATGGCTATTTCAAAAACTAGATTGCATACAATAGTTTCCCAGAAATTCCCAGAAGAAAAGCAATTCCGTAATATTATTTCATTTGAGGAATGATGGTTATTTTGAATTATTTTTGAATTGATTGATTTTAATAATTTTTTGGATTTATTTATTAATTTTGTATAGAATCCTCTGCATATTTATGAAACAGTAATTCTTCAGCCAGCTCCAGTACTCCGTTTAGGGCTTTCCTGGAGGGAGCTCGAGGGTAGGTACTGACCACAGAAAACAGTGATCTACGCAGAAGGGAATCTATACAGGTAAATAATAAACCTACGTGTAATAATTTGCAGCGTTTTTTATTCCATGTTTGGATTCTGCGTACCTTGAAATGGAAACCATCAAATTTTGAGGGGGTTAAACTTTTTTTCTTGCTCGATTCCAAGCACGAAGTAGAAGATTTCAGTATTATACCTATGTATTATACTCTTACCTGACAATGTTGAAACGAGAACTGACAGTAATAATTATATTATTTTAAATTTAATTTTTTTATTTTAATTGCAACGCAATTCTTAGCCCGACCCCCAACTAGTTTTGGTTTATTATTTTCAATAATGAACCATTGGAATCGAGCATGAAAAAAAAAATTCTTACCCCCCCTCAAAATTTGATGGTTTACGTTTCAAGGTATGTAGAATCCAAAACTGCAATAAAAATATTTCTGTCTGTCCGCCGTACGCCGTACGCCGTACGCCGTACGCCGTACGGGCCACTTTTCTTAGTTACCATGAAAGAAAATTGATGAAATTCGGGTTATAGGTTCCGTTCGCTGTCTAGTTGGTCCTCGAAGCTCGACGTTACTGTGAGTCATCTCTAAGGGGTTCAAAATAGGGGTTGAAATTTTCAAAACGCCTATACCATTATTTTACGTGAATATTTTTACGGTTTTGAATAGTTCTCGAACTTGCGAGTTTTTTAAGAACATCCGGAGCATCGTACGTCCAGCCGTTCGTTCACAGTAAGGCCCCGAAGTTTGCACCGACAGGCATTTTCGACTCCAGTGTGAATGAAATTGTATACAATTCAAACCAAATCTCGTAACCAGAGACGCACCCACAATAGGAAATTTGGCGGAGATGAAATCATTGCTAGGGATCACCTGATTATATTGTCAGAGTATGAAGTCGAGTTGGTTGTTCTGTGATATTATTTCATTTGAAAAACGCTGCAAATCCCTGCATAACGGTTTATTATTTTGTATAGAATACCCTTCTGTTACAGATCACAGCTCTATGTATAGATAACCCGTCTATATAATATAATATGTACTATTCTATGCATAATTATGTAGATCGCAGACCCTCCGTAGGTTAGTACCTAACCCCGTACTCGTTACTAGGTACCTACCTAAATCACGAGTTAAATGTTGCTAAAATAATTCTGCCGATGACGAACAGTACCTAACAAAAAGAAACACACATAATGAAATTCTGAAAAGAAATTGTTGATGAGGAGTGAAAAACGCTGCAAATCCCTGCACAACGGTTTATTATTTTGTATAGAATACCCTTCTGTTACAGATCACAGCTCTATGTATAGATAACCCGTCTATATAATATGATATATACTATTCTATACATATTATGTAGATCGCAGACCCTCCTTAGGTTAGTACCTAACCCCGTACTCGTTACTAGGTACCTACCTAAATCACGAGTTAAATGTTGCTAAAATAATTCTGCCGATGACAAACAGTACCTAACAAAAAGAAACACACATAATGAAGTTCTGAAAAGAAATTGTTGATGAGGAGTGAAAAAAGTTGCGAAAGTACCTACCAACAAACTCCAGCCCCTTCTACGTAGATGGTATAATGAACCGTTGTGTAATAATTTACCGTTGAGTAATGATTTACCGTAGTAATAATTTACCCATCAATAATACTTCAACGTTTGTTCAAGTTTCACTACCTACCAACAAACTCCAAAAGAGCCATCATTTTTCAAATAATGAAATAATATCAAAGAACAACCAACTCGACTTCATACTCCGCCAATATAATCAGGTGATCCCTACCAATGATTGGCCGTATTCACAAATTCCTATTGTGGGCGCGTCTCTGGTTACGAGATTTGGTTTGAATTGTATACAATTTCATTCACACTGGAGTCGAAAATGCCTGTCGGTGCAAACTTCGGGGCCTTACTGTGAACGAACGGCTGGACGTACGATGCTCCGGATGGTCTTAAAAAACTCGCAAGTTCAAGAACTATTTGAAACCGTAAAAATATTCACGTAAAAAAATGGTATAGGCGTTTTGAAAATTTCAACCCCTATTTTGAACCCCTTAGAGATGACTCACAGTAACGTCGAGCTTCGAGGACCAACTAGACAGCGAACGGAACCTATAACCCGAATTTCATCAATTTTCTTTCATGGTAACTAAGAAAAGTGGCCCGTACGGCGTACGGCGTACGGCGTACGGCGTACGGCGTACGGCGTACGGCGGACAGACAGAAATATTTTTATTGCAGTTTTGGATTCTACATACCTTGAAACGTAAACCATCAAATTTTGAGGGGGGGTAAGAATTTTTTTTTTCATGCTCGATTCCAATGGTTCATTATTGAAAATAATAAACCAAAAGTTGCAAAAGTACCTACCAACAAACTCCAGCCCCTTCTACGTAGATGGTATAATGAACCGTTGTGTAATAATTTACCGTTGAGTAATGATTTACCGTAGTAATAATTTACCCATAAATAATACTTCAACGTTTGTTCAAGTTTCACTACCTACCAACAAACTCCAAAAGAGCCATCATTTTTCAAATTAAATAATATCACAGAACAACCAACTCGACTTCATACTCCGCCAATATAATCAGGTGATCCCTACCAATGATTGGCCGTATTCACAAATTCCTATTGTGGGCGCGTCTCTGGTTACGAGATTTGGTTTGAATTGTATACAATTTCATTCACACTGGAGTCGAAAATGCCTGTCGGTGCAAACTTCGGGGCCTTACTGTGAACGAACGGCTGGACGTACGATGCTCCGGATGGTCTTAAAAAACTCGCAAGTTCAAGAATTATTTAAAACCGTAAAAATATTTACGTAAAAAAATGGTATAGGCGTTTTGAAAATTTCAACCCCTATTTTGAACCCCTTAGAGATGACTGACAGTAACGTCGAGCTTCGAGGACCAACTAGACGCCGAACGGAACCTATAACCCGAATTTCATCAATTTTTTTTCATGGTAACTAAGAAAAGTGGCCCGTACGGCGTACGGCGGACAGACAGAAATATTTTTATTGCAGTTTTGGATTCTACATACCTTGAAACGTAAACCATCAAATTTTGAGGGGGGGTAAGATTTTTTTTTTTCATGCTCGATTCCAATGGTTCATTATTGAAAATAATAAACCAAAATGATGGCTCTTTTGGAGTTTGTTGGTAGGTAGTGAAACTTGAACAAACGTTGAAGTATTATTGATGGGTAAATTATTACTACGGTAAATCATTACTCAACGGTAAATTATTACACAACGGTTCATTATACCATCTACGTAGAAGGGGCTGGAGTTTGTTGGTAGGTACTTTCGCAACTTTTTGGTTTATTATTTTCAATAATGAACCATTGGAATCGAGCATGAAAAAAAAAATTCTTACCCCCCCTCAAAATTTGATGGTTTACGTTTCAAGGTATGTAGAGTCCAAAACTGCAATAAAAATATTTCTGTCTGTCCGCCGTACGCCGTACGGGCCACTTTTCTTAGTTACCATGAAAAAAAATTGATGAAATTCGGGTTATAGGTTCCGTTCGGCGTCTAGTTGGTCCTCGAAGCTCGACGTTACTGTGAGTCATCTCTAAGGGGTTCAAAATAGGGGTTGAAATTTTCAAAACGCCTATACCATTTTTTTACGTAAATATTTTTACGGTTTTAAATAGTTCTTGAACTTGCGAGTTTTTTAAGACCATCCGGAGCATCGTACGTCCAGCCGTTCGTTCACAGTAAGGCACCGAAGTTTGCACCGACAGGCATTTTCGACTCCAGTGTGAATGAAATGTATACAATTCAAACCAAATCTCGTAACCAGAGACGCGCCCACAATAGGAATTTGTGAATACGGCCAATCATTGGTAGGGATCACCTGATTATATTGGCGGAGTATGAAGTCGAGTTGGTTGTTCTGTGATATTATTTAATTTGAAAAATGATGGCTCTTTTGGAGTTTGTTGGAAGGTAGTGAAACTTGAACAAACGTTGAAGTATTATTGATGGGTAAATTATTACTACGGTAAATCATTACTCAACGGTAAATTATTACACAACGGTTCATTATACCATCTACGTAGAAGGGGCTGGAGTTTGTTGGTAGGTACTTTTGCAACTTTTTTCACTCCTCATCAACAATTTCTTTTCAGAACTTCATTATGTGTGTTTCTTTTTGTTAGGTACTGTTTGTCATCGGCAGAATTATTTTAGCAACATTTAACTCGTGATTTAGGTAGGTACCTATTAACGAGTACGGGGTTAGGTACTAACCTACGGAGGGTCTGCGATCTACATAATATGCATAGAATAGTACATATTATATTATATAGACGGGTTATCTATACATAGAGCTGTGATCTGTAACAGAAGGGTATTCTATACAAAATAATAAACCGTTGTGCAGGGATTTGCAGCGTTTTCACTCCTCATCAACAATTTCTTTTCAGAACTTCATTATGTGTGTTTCTTTTTGTTAGGTAGGTACTGTTTGTCATCGGCAGAATTATTTTAGCAACATTTAACTCGTGATTTAGGTAGGTACCTAGTAACGAGTACGGGGTTAGGTACTAACCTACGGAGGGTCTGCGATCTACATAATATGTGTAGAATAGTACATATCATATTATATAGACGGGTTATCTATACATAGAGCAGTGATCTGTAACAGAAGGGTATTCTATACAAAATAATAAACCGTTGTGCAGGGATTTGCAGCGTTTTTTGTCACATGTCACACTTTTTTGTCCCGCGATACCGTTGCTAGGGAAGCTAATTTCTATGCTATTCATTACATTACATTCATTACATTAAAGTCCTAAGGAGGTATTTAGCCTCCTTAGGACTTTAACTTGACATTGCCCAGGCCCCGAATCAGCTGAGTGGCCCCCGAAGCTAATTTCTATGCTATTCACGCTATGAAGCTGTAATTTGGTATTTAGCCTCCTTAGGACTTTAACTTGACATTGCCCAGGCCCCGAATCAACACTATTATGATAAACGAAGGAGGCATTAATCTTCGGGGAGTCATTTCGGACTCGAATTGCGTTGCAAATTCCTCGTTCTATACAAAGTATAGAAGATAAGAGATTGGGGGTCCAGGGGGCCTGCCCCCTGGCGAGGCGCGGAGCGCCGAGTTTTATTTATTTATATACCTGCAGTTTTCCGACTTCCAAATTTGTACACGTTGCTATATAAACATATCAGAAATAGAATAAGCATCGAAAACAATTTCGCTGTTCTCTGCCCTATAATTTCGGTTGTATGATCTGAAACATATTTTTCAATTTTTCAACATTATTTATTACTAAAATGCGTGAACTAGGAGGTATTTACTGTAAAGCCTTCCGATACCAATATTTGTCAATTTTAGTAAAATGAGACACAGGAGGTTTGGGAGGCTGCATTTTAGCAATTTGTGAGTAGCCGCCTGTGTACAAGGTGGTTTACAATAACTGTGAAAATTGAAATCAAATTGAGAACGATCCCTAAGTAATTAATATTTTTTAAAAAGAAAGTTGGTTATTTTGGAGTTTGTTATAGGTACTTTCTTAACGTTCGAATCATTTCTATGGCCACTACTTATGCGCAAACGTGAAAACCGTGGGAACCAATTCCACGGATCCAAAACATCCATTTTTTCCATCAATTTTTGGTGTAAAAATAGTTTTTTGTGTGTTTTAGTAACATGAACTTGTGAGGTATCATTTTCCATGGTTTTGGATTCTAAGTAGGTACATTGAAACGTAAACCATCAAATTGGAGGGGGGGGGGGTAAAAGTGTGTTTTTCATGCTTGATTCATTAGGTACTGACAATAATGAACCAATACCAGCATGCAGACGGAGCATGGTGGCGGAGATGGCTGTCAGGATGCTAGATGAAACTGGCAACTGGCTGGCACTGGTGATGTTCTGGAGCGAGGCTTAGAGGTATCGAGGGGAACTTGTCGCAGAATATTATTTGGGTTTGGCTATTGAGTGAACATGCCGTCGTGTTGTACTTAGTGATGAAAAAAAACGGACGGTAGACCTACGGTTCTACAGTCAGATCGTTTAATAAAGATTAACGTTTGTTTCGCCAAAATTTCCGTCAATGGAAACTATGCAGCTCATTAATGCATCAAAAGTTGAAAACGTTTTTGTTTCACCTCCCGTCAATTTCCTAATGTTATTATGGACCGAATGAAATTTATATCTATTTATATCGATTTATTTATATAGTTTTGTGACGCTCGCAACCACCATAGTCACGTGACGCTCGCAACCAACATAGTAACGTGATGTAATTTCTTGTGCCATGAAGTGACGCTCGATCGTGACGTGACGCTCGTGACGTTCGGAAAACAAAGGGAAACGTCCTGTTAGTCATTATTAAATGATAAAAATTCATAGTATGTTCCCTGCATGTGAGGAGACCGAATATGAAGTCGATTTTGGCCAACGAGCGAAGAATTGAAGTTCTAGAAAGGTTTCAGACTTAACTTTACCTTAAATTTTGGTCTAAAACCGTCGTTCTTCCGCACACAGGCTCCACTTGGGTACCTACTGTTTGTGCTCCGAAGCTTGGCAGCCCGATCGGAACACACCCAGGGGTGTTATGGGCGAAAAATTGATATACAAATAGGGGTTTTCGGTTTTTTTTTTAGGTTTTAGTGAACATGAGCTTGTGAGGTATCGTTTTCCATGTTTTGAAGGGTGAGAAGACCGAATGTGAAGTTGGTTTTGACCAAATAGTGAAGAACTGAGGTTGTAACGAAGGTTCAGCTGCCAAAATTAGTTTTTTATGAGTCAAAACCTGGGAAATCGTCTGAAATCACCATAAATTTGTATATTAACACTGGAAGTAGTATCACCAGGTGAATCAAGACAGTTGAATGGAACTCTCAATGATCAAAGATAATTTGTCAAAAATAGGAGCCTAATTCGTTTTTTTAGGGCCAAAATTGGTGGAAACCATCAAAAATAGGTGTTTCAATTTTTGCACATGAATGAAAAAGTAAATGAAAAGCCTACAATTCTGTAGGTATGTCCAGTAGAATAATAAACCCATGTAACAAGGACTTCGCAGCGTTTTTCATTAACAAGCAAATGATGAAAGTATCAGTGAAAGCTGGTAAATGCCAAGGATTCTAGAGTAGCTAGTACCTAGTATAGTTTTCAGTAAACTGTTTCATAGACGCTGAAGTGCCTAGTTCGCAAGGTATGTAGCCTCATGTCAAATTTCAACATAATATTAAGTTGAATTGGAAAGTAATCAACCTAATTGCTATCTAAGCTGATCGGGATCATTCTTACCCCAGCTGTATCAAAACTGCTTTGGTTCTATCAGTCATGAATGTTATCCATAAACTTCAACACTCCCATAAATTCTACTTATAATAATAATATTAATACTATAATAATATTATACCTAATTATAGTATGGATTATATGATAATTAGATCCCCCTTTTCTGACAGTATCCGAATAGTCAAATGCCTTGATTCTTTCTGAGCCTCTCACGTTCTTGAGCGTGGTGTTCCTCTATGATCCGTCTTGGGTTGATCCATCCGTGGCTCGGGGTTTCTTTATTGATTAACGATCTGCAACTAATACTATTTGCTGACGATCTGCTGATTTGTGCTCAGTGCAAGTTGGGAAAATGTAGCTTCTACACGACTGAGTACGAGGAAGCACATTTTGTGCGGAGAAGGAATGGGGGAAGAGGTGGAAACAAAGATAAGGCAACCTAGTTTCAAATACCAACAAGCGTAGAGTCAAAACATACCGCCCACCCGAGAATTTTGAAAATTTTGGGAAATTTTTTGTATAAGTGCAAGATAAACAATTGACAAATGAGTTGATCCAAAATTCGTAATTTGCTGTAATAGCCCAAAACAAGTAAGTAAAACTTCTGCCAGTTCGAGTAGGCGGTATAGACTCCTGACTTGAATCACATGGACTGACAGAATTATTTGGGTAGTTTCAGCTCACTAAAACTATTTTAAGCGTAGCTAGAAGCGTTACCAGGAAATTATCAGTATTTCATGTTAGCACATGCGCAGACGAAAGTTACAGTACGATTCCAATGAAATTCATGTGGAACTTTCAAAGTATTATTACTGATCTACTCTCCATGTTGAACTCATTTCAATGATACAATTTAAGGTAGTTATGGGCGTTTCAAGTATTTCACGTTTTTGCATACGCACCTTTGTGACCTGACCCGCGCCTACCCTCCAAATGTCAGCCCATTCCGATCATTATTTCGGGCAGTTACCTATGGGCGTTACAAAGAATTGATGACAGACAGACAAACAGACACGGAAACAATAATGCTCCTTGATGTCTGAAACGCAAAATGTAATGTCGTTAGCAATAGAATACTTAGAAAACAAAACTTGAGTATAACATAGGATTAGGATAAGATTAATCATCTTTTGGGAGTGGAATAATATGGTTGAGCGGGCGCATCACTAGTCCGTTTTAGTACGTGCGACTCGAGCCTCACCATTTCGACCCGACAGCAGCTCACATACGCTTCCCAATGGCCATTCGGTTGATGGATGTTGAGGAGAGTACCAATAGACCAGGTCACCCTCTTCGATGGCTGGCACTGGTGTTGTCCATTTCGGCCGATGCAGTTGGGTGTGGAGATAGTTAGGTACAGCTCCAGCGTCTACAGAAACCTTGAAACATATGCCGAGTTAGTCTCCATCGATCTACGCGATTCATTGGCAAGTCCTGGGCGTCGATTTCCGGGTGAGCGAGAAGAAATCGACAAATTACAAGTTCAGAAAATGACAAGGGAGTGAGTGCTTCGATGTCGTTTGGCGAAGACGAGAGGTCATTCGGAGGTCGGGAATTTAATATTGCCTCAACACGAAAAAGTACTGTGTTGAACTCTTCAACATTCAGGATTTGATCGCCAAAAAGTCTCTTTAAGAGATACTTCAGCGATTTGATTACCGCCTCGACGAGTCCACAGAAGTTTGGGGCATAGGGAGGTTGACACTCGATTTGCCTTTCGGCCAAATATGAACATAAATTTCTTGAATTTCTCGTGGCACAGCTTGGAAATTTCAGCCATTGTCCGAGTAATTTGAGTGGGAAGCTGCGAGCAACGAAGTGGTCGATGCAGCAAGAAAGGCGGCAGAAGAGAGAGAACTGACATATTTCGTATGTTCAGCTTTGGCCTGACATGCATACAAACAGTGAAATATAAAACCTTTCTGTACCAGCGTTTCTTCTATTGCTATACTGGATGGAGAATGGGCCAACAAAATCCACAGAAGTGTTGATGAAACAGCATACTGAAGTTCCTCTCTCCGCTGAAAAGTCAGCCATAGGCGGCTGAACTGTAGTGCGAGGCTCCGATTTATCGTAAACACTTTATCAAAATGAACGCTGTCGAATGAGACCTGAGACCTATAATAAAAAATTCACGGCATAAGAGATTGGAGCAGTCTAAGGCCACCTTGTCCTGAATATTTGTGGAAATAGCCACAAAGTCGTACCACCAGTTGTGACTCTCTAGGTATCAATAGAGGATGTTTTGAACGACGACTAATTTGCTACAAGTTTTGAACATTGTTCACCGTTACTTATGGCTCGAAATCCATTTGAGAAATATTGCTTCTGTGTAATTTCAACAAAAAACATGAAGGCTTCACGGTACTCAGAGGGCGTAATTGGTCCTGTCAACTTTTCATGAGCAAGTTATATAGATAGCGTAGTGCATATGTGAAGCGTGCCTGCAACTTCAGAATGGAGTGTGAGTGTTCCAAAAACTCTACAAAGAATGGAGATCCCGTAGTTCTCCTCCCTTATCCCCACCTTCTTTCAACTTTCTTCACTTCTTTTTTACGTCCTCCTCACTCTTCCTGTCTCCTCTTCATTCTCACTGCATTACTCACCTTCTCTACTATTTTAATATTTCTTTTTTGTTAATGCCCTTTTCAGTTTTACATTTTTCAATTGTTGTCCTTCAGGCTATTTCTTTTGCCCTTCAGGCTGTCATATGTTTTTATTCAAATAAGTCACCTAGTCTACAGTTTGCTCTAATGTTCGGTATGTGAGGTGGGATCCTGTTCTATATACCAATAAAGGATTATTATTATTATTATTAGAAGTAGTAGTAGCAGCAAGTACTGGATACGAAATGTTCTTGCTTTCCGGTATGGTGGATGGCAAGTCAAGCTGAGCAATTGGCTATTGATCGACAGGACAGCGTAAAGAATCTGGCCCATGCCACCGGAAGTTATTATTTATGAGTCCCGAAGGATGCAAACCTGTACCTGCTGGGTAGGCCGAACTCAGTTCACCCGCCACATGTCGCCATAAAGCTTCAGGACAATCAGTATGAATTTGAGTAACCCTGTTGGCTATAAATTTTTGAAGTTTATATGGGGGCGTTATGATCCACGCTAGGGCCGTTGAAGAGTCCGTCAGACATGAAATCTGACACTGAATGGGAGGGCGACAGACAGGGGCGGATCCAGAATTTTTTTCCGGAGGGGGTCACAGGGTAGAACAATATAAAAAAAACAAAAAATAACAAAATAACCAAACGAACAATACAAACCGAATTTTCAACCTTATGCCTAAACTCGTCCAATTTGTCTACTTACAAAATTAATTGTATTTATTTATAAAATTCATTGTGTATGTAAAAAATATTTTTCAATACCTACTTATCTATTAAATTTTTTAACTGATAAATGTATTTATTTTCAATTTTCTTCTAAAAAAGTGTCCTAATGTGTTTTCAAACAAATTGGCGCATTTTATGGCAGCGTAGCTAACTTCAGAGTTTGCAAATCAAAACATTGAAACCACAACAATCTATTGTTGATCTCAGTGAATTCAGTATCGTTTTTACTGAAATTGGCAGGAAAGAAAACGAGAACGAAACAAAAACAAGATAATAATTAACAAAAATAAGAAGAAATAAACAAGGTGTGATTTGAATAAACAGATTTGCGAAACAAAATAGAAAATTAGATTTTGTGTTATAAATGATCGTCCCAGTTGGAACTTATACAAATGTAAACAAATCACAAGTGTTGCTACAAACCAAATACAGAAAAAATCAGTAGGTATTCTATAAAAAGTTTAATCGTAATTATTGTTATATTTTGTTTCCAATGTTTTAAGTTAACAATGTGGTAAGTTGACTTTGGTCGTTTGGTTTGTTTCCGGTTTTTGATTTCACAAAAACTGGGTTCGTTTTCGTTTGGTTTTTTTGTTTTCGGGTTTGTGAACAATTCGTTCAGCTCTGCTTTTGGTTTATTATTTTCAATAATGAACCATTGGAATCGAGCATGAAAAAAAAAATTCTTACCCCCCCTCAAAATTTGATGGTTTACGTTTCAAGGTATGTAGAATCCAAAACTGCAATAAAAATATTTCTGTCTGTCCGCCGTACGCCGTACGCCGTACGCCGTACGGGCCACTTTTCTTAGTTACCATGAAACAAAATTGATGAAATTCGGGTTATAGGTTCCGTTCGGCGTCTAGTTGGTCCTCGAAGCTCGACGTTACTGTGAGTCATCTCTAAGGGGTTCAAAATAGGGGTTGAAATTTTCAAAACGCCTATACAATTTTTTTACGTAAATATTTTTACGGTTTTAAATAGTTCTTGAACTTGCGAGTTTTTTAAGACCATCCGGAGCATCGTACGTCCAGCCGTTCGTTCACAGTAAGGCCCCAAAGTTTGCACCGACAGGCATTTTCGACTCCAGTGTGAATGAAATTGTATACAATTCAAACCAAATCTCGTAACCAGAGACGCGCCCACAATAGGAATTAGTGAATACGGCCAATCATTGGTAGGGATCACCTGATTATATTGGCGGAGTATGAAGTCGAGTTGGTTGTTCTGTGATATTATTTCGCTTGAAAAATGATGGCTCTTTTGGAGTTTGTTGGTAGGTAGTGAAACTTGAACAAACGTTGAAGTATTATTGATGGGTAAATTATTACTATGGTAAATCATTACTCAACGGTAAATTATTACACAACGGTTCAGTATACCATCTACGTAGAAGGGGCTGGAGTTTGTTGGTAGGTACTTTTTTCACTCCTCATCAACAATTTCTTTTCAGAACTTCATTATGTGTGTTTCTTTTTGTTAGGTACTGTTTGTCATCGGCAGAATTATTTTAGCAACATTTAACTCGTGATTTAGGTAGGTACCTAGTAACGAGTACGGGGTTAGGTACTAACCTACGGAGGGTCTGCGATCTACATAATATGTATATAATAGAATAGTACATATCATATTATATAGAAGGGTTATCTATACATAGAGCTGTGATCTGTAACAGGAGGGTATTCTATACAAAATAATAAACCGTTGTGCAGGGATTTGCAGCGTTTTGAAATGCAGGCTGATTCTGGGGGGGGGTCATGACCCCTGTGACCCCCCCCCCCCCCCCTTGGATCCGCGCCTGGCGACAGAGGTAATAGAATGCGAACGAGTTAACAAACAAGTTGCACCTAACTCCAAGCGATTGCTCATCAGCGTTTTGAGTGGGGATACTCGAGTTTTCGAACGAAGAAGATGAACGGCCACCCCATGTGTACTTTCAACCCGCAGATATACCGCCGCTGCCATACCAAAGGAACTTGCATCTGAGAAACCCACAAGCTGAAGTTTTATGTGTGGCTCAAGCAGAACGTAACGAGGAATGCGAAGTTGCTCAAGCACAGAAAATTCATCCTGAAAGGCGATCGATCCATCGGTCGTGTAAATCCGCCCTAAGAGGATCGTCCCAGTCCAGCTTAGACAACCATATTTGTTGGAGAAATCCTTTGATAGAAAATGTTACACACGCCAAGTATCCGTAATCGAACATTCGTGGCAACCGAGAGAGAATTCCCGGTGTTGTGGCAGGTTCATCTGAAGAATCAATTCGATACCGAAAAACATCAACTGGATGGGTCCCATAACAATCCTAGAATTTTGATGGAGGAAGAAGAATCCGATTGATGGAAGTGCCAGAGGTTCCGAAGAGAATGTTTCCACTACCTACTGAAAGAGATGTACTCGCCCGTTTGCCGAGTTCGAGGCCTCCTGCTTGACACAGCATCAATTTCGCACTGAGAGAAGAAGCTTCCTGTTCGGTGGAAGCACCGGAAAATGAGTCATCAATGTGACCAAATTTTAGTGTTTGAGCTGCTCGAAGATACCTATGACCTTCATCCAAAATGAGTTGTTGAATTGTGCGAAGCGCAAGCCAAGGACAGCTTGACACACACCGAAGGTCACAGTACGAAGTTCCCACTCCGAAATTGGCTCATCACGTGAGAAACGCCAGAGAAATCGTTGAAACGGACTGTCGTTAGGATGAAAAGTAATACATCCATACATTTGTTTGATATCGCATGTAACCGGTGCTCTGTGCATTCGGGCCAGAACTGGGCTTCTGAAGTTACTGTTACTGTTAGTTCTGAAGTAACTGATAAGGAAACTAAATTTTTCCGCACCAGAAAATCCAGGAAACCGGGAAATTTTTCTAAATTACCGGAAAACTTGGCAACATTCAACGAACGTCGATTAGAAGAAGTGATAGTGGTTTTCAGGCCAAGGGATGAGGTAGTGTGACTAACCATATATGCTTATTTCTAGCCGCAAGAATAGAAAAGTACAATTTCATCGAAGGTATCATTACATACTCTTTTTTGAAATTTCTATTTCGAAAGCATTCTGCAATACACTCATTTTGGATAAATCCGTAAGAATGTCGTTGTATTCTGTGTATGTGTTGAGTTCTTGATCCGCCCGTACCATAAATCTGTCGAGACCGGATGGTAGTGCCGAAAGTCATAAGCCTTTTGTACTCGAGACCACAAACTGTGGAGCCTACTGTTCAAGGTTTTGAATCGCTTAATGTCCTGCTCTGATGCCACGTCGACCTATGAGCTGATACCGAAAAGAGAAGGAGAGATGGTCAGTACAACCAGAACAATGGAGAGTACTCAGGACGAAAGGTCGAAAGGAACAAATAATGGGTAGAAGAAATGGACAGAATGTTCGAGAATGAACTAGAGGTGATCAACGTGGAATGAGGATCACAAAATGGCGAATGATTTTATACGACGAAATCAGGATAGGTATATTACACTCAGTATTGCAAATATTACTACGTATAATGGAAATAAATATGCCGATAAATCCGGCTCGAAGTTGCTAATAAACGTGTGTACGGTTCAAGACAGTATGTGATTGTTCGATAGTAAATTGTAATAATAGGGGACGGTAATTTGTGTTGAAAGAACTGACTCTACATAGGTACGTTTACGATGTGGGTCACCAGTGTGCTCGAGACTCCGCAGCAGCCGGCCAGCAGAATATCCTCTGAATACCGCGGAAGGGTATGAAAATGCCTCCGGTACGTGAAATCACTTGAACTGCGGAAACTTAGAATAAAAATGGTGAAAATTATTAGTAATACGACGGATGTAGGTTTCGTATCCCAGCTCCCACATCCACATGACTGCATGCGAGGAAGCACGTTTTGTGCGGAGAACAACAACAAAAGGAAGGCAACCTGGTTTCAAATATCAACAAGCATTGAGTCAAAACAGGTCCAACATTTTCAGAACATGCATTTTTGAAATTGGTTTATAGGCAAATCTGTTTCAGAGCATCTATGCTCTGAAACGGATGCTCCTATATATATCATAAAATCACTGAAAGTGGTATGGATGGGTGAGTAAAGACAGAAATATAGCATTTGTTTATCTATGCATAATAGGGGTCAAATCTGGATTTTTTTGGGTCAAAAATCAGTAAAGGGGCTAAAATCAATACTAATTAACCTGACGTTGTGTGGGATGGTGATTCACGACGGAGGGACTATTTCGATATAAAAATGTTTTACGAAAAGTGTTGTTAAGTATGGTTTCTCGCTATATCACCTTGTTACACAGTAGCACGAATATTTCGTTGAAACTTCGCCCTTATAGCCATGCTGCATGACTGGAACTTTTATATGCCTATATACCTAGATATCTAGATTGTTATGGATCTAGGTTAAAGTTCAGCTCCTGTGAATGCCCATGTAACGTTTGCATGATGTGTAATTTCCTGGTTTCATACCATCAGTGCCAGACGCTATTATGATAATAGACATATTTTTTTGCAGGATGTGCTGTAAGATGAATTTTTCAGTGTCCACCTGCGACAAAATTCGCGCCGATTCCTGTATTCGGGCATACAAACAATAGATAAATCTGACTCCTTGTTCGAAATTTAACCGTAGAAATTTTATTGAACGAAAAGTTGAGAGCAAAGTTTTTTTTGGTAACGGACAACACAGCGCAACTTCTAGCCAAACTATTCTTCAGACTGACTTTTTCACGTGTGACACCTGTTCGAAACAGAATTTATAAAATTTATAGATATACTGCAGTGAAGCTACAGTGACTTTTGATTAATATCCCTGATCATATGACTTGATTATATCCTGAAGTGTTATAAAACCACGCCCCTACTGAAGTGGGTAATATAATCAAGTATTAATTAATACTACAATAGTAGCAATTAAAATAATAGGTAATTACTGTCTCAATGTTCAATTCATGTCACAATTAGATAACTGTTCAGTCGACGGTTCTGGCGAAAAAATACGCAGAAGAGAAGGCACTTATAAAATCTTACGAACATAAATATTAACAATCAATTTTATTTTACTTAAATTTTCATCGAAATTCCAAATAACAATTAATGGTTTGTTTATATCGCTACAAACCCATGAATTAGATGCTGCTGAGGTGTTTTTACATAGTATTTAAAATCCATTACTAGGAAAAAATTCGTTTCACCAATAGAATTACAATATTTTCATTAGACTAGCCAATAAGAATTGCACAGATATAGGCCAAAAACTATTTTACATCGAGTACAACCTACTGTTTATGGCTCAGTAAATATGTGAAGTGTACAGGGATTTGGGTAGGTGAAAAGTGTGCGAACACCCGAAGGAGCCATAGAGGCACCCAACAGGGCGAATAACACTCGATTTCCTGTGCTATCTAAGGGAGGTATGGAATAAGCAATGATTTATAAGGGAAAATATGGTAGGAGGTATAGGGGCAAGGTAAGCATAACAGACAGGGCAAAACGGTTAAGGGAAGGTATAGTTTTAGAACACTGGATTTCCCGTGCCACAAAGATTTTGGGATATATTATAATATGGTGACCGGTTCATGGTACCAATCTTATGTCTAGTTGCAAACACTGGACTTAATTTCCATGCCGGCCCAAAAGTAACCACATTTGGTTATCGCACCAATATTTAGGACAAATCTGGTGGGAGGATTAATCGGTTTGAAGAAAGCCATTCAGACAGTGGAGGAAGGGTATGATAATGTAGGTATTAGGTAGTCGTTTAGAATATGATAAATATATGGTAGGCATTAGGATAGTTCTGAATCTACGGCAATATTATGCGAGTAATGATTTAGGGACAAAAAGAAAAGATTATAGGATGAATAGAGCCACATTTCATGTTTATCAGTAAAACACCTATACGCATCCAACTGTACATTCATAACTAGATTATTCACAGTGGTCGATCGGTATAAATCAACGGTATGAATACAAATTTGGTTATATGACAAATAATACGGATAAATCCCAGACCAAGTCTCTCAGAACAACACCATCTGAAAGAGACGAGTTTTTTAGCATCTATATGTGATTCATTGTAACAAATGATAAGAGTACCGTACGAATAGAACAATAACTGTAAAAATTGAGGAAATATGGAGACCATTTAGAGTTTTAGAGAGTGACAATTCAAAAAGTAGGATTTGAAGAATGTTTTTTTGTGGCTATGTGATTGCTACAGTTAAGAATGCAAGAAGATTTTGGTATTCCTCCGGTACCCTTCCTGGCCAGTCATAAATATCGTTACTGAACATGATAAGGATCAAGTCACCACAACTGTTCAAATCTTGGTTCAGGACTAAAGAACCCGTGCGAAAACTCTGGCGGTTCTGGTAGTGTTTTGTATCAAAGGTTGAGTTGATAAAAGACGTTTAACAACATAAGAAAGTCGTCAAGGTATGATGGAAGTGCTCCTATTCTAACCTGAATATAATTATGTAATACAATTTTGTCCCAATACGTTCTTCTTACAGTGAGTAAACATTTTTAATTTTTTCGAACAGATTTCCGACTCTCATAACTCTCGTTTTACAGCAGAAAACACACTGAAACGGAAGGAGTTTGTTTCAATTCATTGTATGAGATTAGAAGAGTTGTGGAGATCGGAGCCTGTCCTCCCCTTTTCAAAGATAGGACAAGAAAAAAAGAGGGGGGCGTAGACCTGGGAAGAATTCCCCGTTGGAACGCTACCGGTGACCGGGAGGAACGGCAAAGAAGAAGAACGAAACGAAGAAGGAAGGAGAAGAAGGACAGATGGACAGCGAAGAGGAAGAAGGGGAGTGAGTTTTTTATTCGTCACAGGAGGAGACTTGAGTCTGCCAGCAATAAATAATGCTAATGCGGTGGATACTTACTAACTCTAAACGCAAACACAAAACGAAACACAACCGACACAAATCTTATTCTAGATGGAAAATTGAAGCGTCACACACTGGCCCTTTTTCGGGGTCTAGGTGAAAAAATTGTGGTGACTGGAGGATATTAACATTACGGTCAATGACTTACTGTGAAATACTTCTAAAACTTCTATCTTTTGTAAGGAATCTAGTTATGTTCTACAAAACTTTATTGCTTGTTCATCACGAAGTAGGATCAACACATGTTGTTAAGCCAGAAGCCCTTAAAAGGCTTAGAATCCTTATTTATTATACCTAATTCGAAGCTGGTTTGAAGCGAAGTCCCTTCAACTATAATTTATTTATTCTAAATATTTCTTTTTTTTTACGGATTCATGAGAACCATTTACAGGATGCATGTAAAGTTCCCTGAAACCTACTAGAACGTTAATAGGTGCAGATTCTAAAGAAACTACAAGGGTTCCTCTTAATTTTCATAGGATTTTCCGAGTAGTTGTATTGGTAGATTTGCTATTTCAGAAAATATCTTCAAAATAAAAATTTCGAACAGCGAAGTAGTATACCTCACAAAGATTCCATGCAGGTACCTCACCCAGCTGTCTCTGGTGAGATAGCTTTCTTAAGTGAACATTATTGAACTTGCATGGGTTGGAATGGTGTTCCAGACAGGGCTAAGAAACAAGGATATAATTAAACCACCGTTTTCAGCTCGTTAATCCTCAACCATTATGTGATGTTGATTTTTGTTTTTTAGCGCTACTGTCAAAAATATTAAATAACCAAATAAAACAAACCAAGACATTCGGATAAGTGAATTAGTTTATGCACAGTGTGTAAGATCAGTGAGTGAACCGTGTTTGCATCAGCCGTGAATATTTTTATTTAGCAGCATGCATTCTTTTTGCATTATGCATGGGACGCGTGTGGGACTGAATTGTGCATTTTTTGGCGTCAAAATCGATTTCAGTGCCAAAAACAGGTTAGAAAGATCCGCGTGACCTGAGAAATATTAGAGCGCGGCTAGGATCCTACACTGACGAACCTACTCCTGATCTTTATACCAAGAATAGCATATGAACGACTGAGAGAGGAGAGCAGAAAACACCCATGTGATTACCTAACTGTTTGTAGATGGAAGGTGTATTATAGTACCTACCCATTTGCTCATAATAAGGTTCAGCAACTCATTCACCTATTTGTCACATATTTTCGTTGCACCGGTCTTCGCAGAATTTACATAAGCAAGCCACACTTTACCCACCAAAACAGTGAAAAATTACCATTGTGTATTTCCATGCGCTTCCAAGAAAACGTAATAATCTATCTATATATACGAAAACTAAGTGATTATCACACAATGCGCGGCAGTTCTGAGGGATCTCTAAGTTACAGTAGCAAGACAACTGCTAGTGGTGACGAAATAGTATTTCCGCTGTACATTTTGTTGAAGGGTTGCCATCTTCAAAACAACGCATCATGGGAAACCTAGGGTTTCCACGGTGCGACATATCACAATGATTTAGACCATAAACCGAATCGAGCATCATACTTACTTACATACAAGAATACTTACAGTGAAACAATAACCAAAAGATTCAAGAAACTTGACGGCTTCAATTAAATTGACTGCTGGTTGGGAGCTAAATACATTTTATGAAAATAACCGCGTTCTATTATAATTTGATGCCGTATGAACTAATTGAGAAATCAATATGATTAAAATGCGAACAATTTCGTTCCAAGTTATATGTATGTTTGATACAAGCAGTACCTATGTATACATTTCCCTTCTAATTTGGGACTTGACTTCTTTCCACTGGAGTCAACGAAGTCAATCATCCTGACGTCATTGTTTGGACCAGATCCATATCGTTCGCTCTAAGAAATTGCAATATCCTAATATTATAGGTAATTTATTTACAATCACATACGGGGAATGCATGATGGCAACCCAAATGACCAATCGCAGTTGGACCTGACGCAATGTCGCCAATATCAATGATTCAGTCTCCGACTGATCAACTGCCATCAAGTTCACCATAATTGTTCTTTTTAACCGAAATATCGACAATAGTTTTCTTTGGTATGGTTTGATTTTCATTATAATAGTCTTCTCTTCAGCGTCATGGTGAATATTGTTTCTTGCACCACTCAATTTGGTCGTACACCCGATTCAGTCGGTCAGCCAGTATCTTCAAGCTGGCTTCTGGGAGGCCGGGTACGAGATCTCCTTCTTGGGCGAGCCATTCCTCGAATTTTTTGGTCATGATGTTCTCGGAACGGAGGCGCTGTATGGCCTCGACGGTTGGTCTCCTAAAGATGCAGAGAGCATTGAGTAAAGTGCTGTGATACGGTTCGTACTTGTCGAGAAGTCGGTAACCGTGGAGGAGGCCACTCTCGTTGTCCAGGAAGAGAAGAAGATTCCAACCAGCACGTCTAGCCAAATTATGCGCTGGTGCATCCATCATTCCAGGGTTCCATTGTAAATTGTATAAATTATTAACTATGCGATCTAAATTAGCGATCAGATAATCAAAAATTATCAGATCCGACCACTGAGCGAGTTCCACTGCTGCAGTTTGGTTCGTCGGTACATCTTTCGGATGCAGTTTTCTGGACGGTTTTCTGAGAATGTGAGGTATTTGTGCCGGAAGCAGGTCATCCACGTACTTTGTCAGTACTACAGGTCGGTTTTCTATCCACTGCGCATGTCCCATCTCTGCCGTGATCTTGCTCCACATTGGTTTCTGTCGTTGCACCACACTCAAGGCGGAGGGTGCTAAATTATTCAAACCCAGAAGTCGACCCAGGTAAAAACTGAAGAGTTCGCCTTGGATCTGATCCGTGTTCTGTCTGTAGCGACAACAGGCTCTCGTGCCATCTTCGAATGTCAGCAACCTGTTCTGCATCCTCCCACAACCCTCCTCCATTTTAACAACCGTGCTATTCTTGAGGTAATTCCGCCACTCGTCATTGGCCGAATGGTCGTACCCCTTAGGCAGCTGGTTCTCCAAATCGTTCGTCCAGAAAATTCCATCCACTATCCGAGGATTTGGCTCGTAGCGGTAAGCCACAGCTGGGACTCCATGAATTCTTCGCGATTTTATTTCAAATTTGGGAACACTAACGTTTGTGGGCGACAGACCTGTCCCGATCCGCACTGGTATCGCTAAACCTAGCAATAGCCCGGTAATGAAAGCTACGAGAGCCGTCACGAGATATAAAGTTCTTCTAAAAGTTATTCTATCAGCCGGATAGAAGCACGCTCCTAAAAATAGGTCCATATATCCACCACTCCTCCACCTCCTGTTCCTATACATTTCGTCGGCTGCCGTTTCGATGCACATGGCTTCCAACTCCGCTCCTTCGGTCAGAGACGCATGTTTGCATAGTCCTTGAAAGCACTGTGTGGTCCTCCAAACACTCCAGACCTGTAACAAATATGAATCGTTAGCGAAACAAAACCCACATCAATCACGATTTTTCTTTACAAACCATACAGTAGAGATGGAAAAATTATTCTCGTCATTTTTAAGGAGACGTTAGCTTCACCCAAGAGCCCTTGAAAAGAATACTGTTCCCTTCTCCATAAAAAGAAGGAAGAAAATCTTAGTAAGAACAACAACTCTGAGCAAACACCCAACAACAATCCAAACAGTGACATGTCAAATCGCGGAGCTCTTGAGACATTCTTTCGTTTTCTTTAGAGAATTAAGTAGACTGCCGGGCACTGTTTGCTTTCGACGGGTTCTTCTTCGATATTTTATTTGTATTTTTTTTTGTGCCTAGCCTCATATATTCTACCTCCGACTCTGTACGATCGACTTTGTTGCAAGATAGTCTTTTTGGGGAGCGGTCTGTCACCGTTCACAACTCATACAAACCCAAAGGTATAGGTACGTTTGGCTTAATATTAACGACTAGCGTTAGAACGAACTTAGCACTAAACAAAATAGTGGGGAAGATTCAAAATTACTATGTTGTATTCTTCGAACTATTCTTGGATCTTTAAATTTATAGATATTATGATTAACGAACTCGGGTATTTAAAAATTATTGTTTCGTGGGTGCCTACTTGATCCTTCTCCACGAAAGTTTCAAGGACGCTGGCAGTTTATGCATCCTTGGTTTTTCCCCGGTAACATAAACGTACAATAAGATGTTCCCAGAAGTGAACTTGAACTTATTCACAATTTCGTTTCTATTCTACTCTGGTAAGACTATCGTCTCAATACTAACGTTCCCAGTCACATTTTTTATCCAGACGTGTCCATGCCCCTACGCCATTACCAAGAAACCAGTGATATTAGTGCCAAGTTTGGAAAACTCGATAAGGTCGATGATTCTATTAGGGTGAATTCGGCTGGCGCAGATCTCTAGCGTAAAGCTTGTTAGCAAATCAGGTGACGCTGGTTGCAACTGATCAAAAGCAATCTACTCAAAATTACAGGCCGGGTGATTCTATTAAGGGATTATAAGATTATACTGACGTTTGATTGAATCCACAATTTATCATTAAAATTTCAATTTGAGCACTATAACGTCCGTGGTTGACGATTGGACGTAGTCTTATTCAGACCTGCTCGTTCCTGATTCCGGAGACATGATGAACAGTTCTAGATTATGCTGCATATAATTTAGATTGAATGGCATCAATTAATCAAAATAAGCCCAGTACTCTGTCCGTGTAAATCGTTACAACTGTTTGAATAGGCATTCCTTGAATGATTTATGGGGAGCGAGTAGGTTAAAGTATAAGCAAATACCACCCACTGTCGACCGACTAAACCGATAGTTAGACGCCATGTCTGATCGGGGATGGGAGAACGCTCCTACGCGATCCGCCATACCGGACCTTTTCAAATAATATCCCGATAAAGTTTCACCGTAGAAAAAAAATTCTGTTTCTGAAAAAAAAAAATGACGGATCCCTCTCACCTTTTTTTCCGAGTCTTTTGTCGACCGTTATCTAAATCGATTAAAACTAGTCTGTATACGTATTGCCGCCTCAGGCATGGGCTCGCCTGAGGTATGACGAGATGCTGGGACGATCTCCGAGCCCCATCTTACATGTTGTTCCTATCGCTCCCATCTCTCCTTTTGGGTCCCTCTCTTGAGGCCACTTTATTATACCGGACGCGGACTTGAAAAATTCCTTTTTACTAAAAATTCTAAGTACCTCACAATGCTATAATTAGAGGCGCGATAGGAGGGGGAAAGTAAATTATTCATGTGAGAAACTTTTTTTTTTGTATTCCTATCGTCATGGACTTTTTTTAAATACCGCGAAAAATTGAGAGTGGCCGATGGTGGAATAATTTTTATTCTCCTTTCCGTTATGGCAGAAGAGGGGCATAATGAGGAAAATTGCTTGAGCAAGGAATATAATATAGTACGATAACCCACAGTACGTACATCGATTCCCTTAGCTTCAAATACATCTATCTACACATTATTTAACATTACACGAGCAATCCTACATTCTGCTCAGCATTCCGACACGTTGGTGAATTAAGTACACCATTTTCCCCACGGATGAGTATATAACCATGTTTTCGTTCTAATGTGTTATCTGGATGAATTTGTAAATCCATTTTCATTTACCTAACGTTGAGGCAGTGCTCTGGACAGTAGTCCATTACTCAGATGAAAATCAATATTTTATTGTCATAAAAGAAACAGAATCCAGAGATAAGTATTATGAAGCAATTTTAAGGCGGGAATGATAGTTGTATTATATTATGTGTTCCAGCCATCGAAAACCATTCATCACCAACTAAGACTGCAAGATAATTTGAAAAGGGCCATTTGTTAGCGAATCAGTTTTGGCAAATTTCCGAAAAAAGCTAGATGTACTGAAATGAGTTCAAAATTGTTCGCGCATACAAGAATTTTTGAACAGTTATTCTTTTATGCGAATCCATTTATGAATTTTGAAATTTTATGTATCTCTTTGAATAATATCTGACCTGCTTGGTTTAAGATTCAAAATTTTTCCAAAAAGTAAATTACTAATGGAAGGACGAATTTGAAGATGGGAATTTTCGGAGTACGAAAAGTGGTTCTTATTTGAGTTACTATGTGGGCAAAACCGTTAAAAATTCTCTAAATTGTTGAAAATAGCGAAAACATTTATGGTACGGTGACTCGAAATATTCACTATTTCTTAACTTCCTTTATTGTGGTTAGACGATCCTGATCACGATTTACGTTCCTATTCATGGTTAACAGAACTGTTCGAGTCCACATTCGGTTTAGCATTAAAAATGATTAAGAACTAAATCGGCCGGTTTTGGTCGATTAGCGTTCTTAACCACAATTCAGACAACCATTTTGGTTTTTCATAGAACGAGGCTATACGTCAAGTGCTGAGTGCTTTCTGATATGGTGATTTCGATTTTATATAGGTACCTACCTACGATGTCTCGTGCATTAGTGTGTGCTTTCGAATTATCATTCCAAGATAATAAGATGATATCGTCCGCCGTCCTAAAGGGATAAAGGAAAGGAGTGAAGATTTCATTGATTTGGCTGAGATCGATTGTTCAATGCGATACCGACTATGAACTACTGTTCTCAACGTACTGGAACAAATAGAAGGCCGTCTCGAATACCATAATGACAGGCAAGTTTTACCTGTAGCACATTAATAGAAAGTAATAATGCGCACGAGTACCTAATATTACTAATGTAGGTAAACCATGAGATCGCAACATCGAAGTTTATGTGCACACTTCTACTAGATCGGAAGCGCCTGCATTCAATTGATTTTTTTATAACGATCATAATAATCATTTAATAATATTAATTTGTAGGTAGCATTTTTGAAGTAGGTGCCAATTATGTTGGCATAATCATGTAGCACATAATATTATCTAACATAATTATCTAGAGGGATAGGAAGTAATGCTTTTCATAACGAGCTTGTTCTTTGCAAATCTTTTTCATCTTTAATCATTACGCTTAAAAAATTTTAGAGATTTATAAAGCTACAGGAATTTGTAGTAGTCATGTATCAATTCGACAATATCGGAACGTAACTCTTTATAATAATATAATAAAAACCAAATGTATTTGTCGGCACTGTGTAATTGATCTACTTACTTATTATGATTTTTTTTCTCCAGATTGGCAAGATATAGACATGGAGGGATGAGTAATGAAAGGCGAATTCGAGTTTTCACGTCGCATTATTTCTATTGAATAAACCCTTTTTAACTGACTTCATTTCTCAATCACACAACCTTTGACACGTTTATTTTGGTCGGTACATCATAAAAGTTTAACGTCATAAACACACTGTGCGACGATGAGATCAAAAATTATTAACAAGAATCAATAAATATGAATTCTTAGGTAGGACATAATAGGTATGTAGGTTGGAAAATATAACCATACCGACGTCAACAAAGTTCTTAAAAGGTAGAAGAATAATTAAATTGATCATCATCTCTGTTTTCTTACACTCAGCAACAATGTAGTATTTGTCTACGAGTTCACAAGTACATTTTAATCGGAGAGTTCGAAAGCCGGAATCCCCAATCCCCTTCCTTTTTTTGGATTCATTATTAGTTATTAGGGATGTCCGATACTTCGAAAGTATCGATATATATATAGTATCGATACATCTAAACGTATCAAAAAGTATCGATACGAGTATCGATATTTTGAAGTATAGATACTTTTTTATTTTTTTTTCAAAAATGGGTGGAAATGTCGTTTTTGTACTCTCTCCATCAGCGTGACAGTGAATATTATATCACATCCCACGTTTTTATTTCATCTACATTGGTATAATACAAAATACCATCGTCAGCCTATCGAAGAATTATTTCAGGATAATATTATAAAATTAACAATATAATAAATAACTTCTTTCTTATTTGAAACGTTTTTTTGTTTGGGCGCTTTTCTTTTCAAAATTATTGACAAGACAAGACAAGGCATGACATTATTTCGTTAGTTCGGCAGAATCATATCAGAAAACAAGAAAGAACAAAGAAAATCCAACCAAAAACGCTGCAAATCCCTGCACAACGGTTTATTATTTTGTATAGAATACCCTTCTGTTACAGATCACAGCTCTATGTATAGATAACCCGTCTATATAATATGATATGTACTATTCTATACATATTATGTAGATCGCAGACCCTCCGTAGGTTAGTACCTAACCCCGTACTCGTTACTAGGTACCTACCTAAATCTCGAGTTAAATGTTGCTAAAATAATTCTGCCGATGACAAACAGTACCTAACAAAAAGAAACACACATAATGAAGTTCTGAAAAGAAATTGTTGATGAGGAGTGAAAAAAGTTGCGAAAGTACCTACCAACAAACTCCAGCCCCTTCTACGTAGATGGTATAATGAACCGTTGTGTAATAATTTACCGTTGAGTAATGATTTACCGTAGTAATAATTTACCCATCAATAATACTTCAACGTTTGTTCAAGTTTCACTACCTACCAACAACTCCAAAAGAGCCATCATTTTTCAAATGAAATAATATCACAAAACAACCAACTCGACTTCATACTCCGCCAATATAATCAGGTGATCCCTAGCAATGATTGGCCGTATTCACAAATTCCTATTGTGGGCGCGTCTCTGGTTACGAGATTTGGTTTGAATTGTATACAATTTCATTGACACTGGAGTCGAAAATGCCTGTCGGTGCAAACTTCGGGGCCTTACTGTGAACGAACGGCTGGACGTACGATGCTCCGGATGGTCTTAAAAAACTCGCAAGTTCAAGAACTATTTAAAACCGTAAAAATATTTACGTAAAAAAAATGGTATAGGCGTTTTGAAAATTTCAACCCCTATTTTGAACCCCTTAGAGATGACTCACAGTAACGTCGAGCTTCGAGGACCAACTAGACAGCGAACGGAACCTATAACCCGAATTTCATCCATTTTCTTTCATGGTAACTAAGAAAAGTGGCCCGTACGGGCAGAAATATTTTTATTGCAGTTTTGGATTCTACATACCTTGAAACGTAAACCATCAAATTTTGAGGGGGGGTAAGAATTTTTTTTTTCATGCTCGATTCCAATGGTTCATTATTGAAAATAATAAACCAAAAGTTACAAAAGTACCTACCAAAAAACTCCAGCCCCTTCTACGTATGTAGATGGTATAATGAACCGTTGTGTAATAATTTACCGTTGAGTAATGATTTACCGTAGTAATAATTTACCCATCAATAATACTTCAACGTTTGTTCAAGTTTCACTACCGACCAACAAACTCCAAAAGAGCCATCATTTTTCAAATGAAATAATATCACAGAACAACCAACTCGACTTCATACTCCGCCAATATAATCAGGTGATCCCTAGCAATGATTCTATCTCCGCCAAATTTCCTATTGTGGGCGCGTCTCTGGTTACGAGATTTGGTTTGAATTGTATACAATTTCATTCACACTGGAGTCGAAAATGCCTGTCGGTGCAAACTTCGGGGCCTTACTGTTAACGAACGGCTGGACGTACGACGTTCCGGATGGTCTTAAAAAACTCGCAAGTTCAAGAACTATTTAAAACCGTAAAAATATTCACGTAAAAAAATGGTATAGGCGTTTTGAAAATTTCAACCCCTATTTTGAACCCCTTAGAGATGACTCACAGTAACGTCGAGCTTCGAGGACCAACTAGACGCCGAATGGAACCTATAACCCGAATTTCATCAATTTTTTTTCATGGTAACTAAGAAAAGTGGCCCGTACGGCGTACGGCGTACGGCGGACAGACAGAAATATTGGTTTATTATTTTCAATAATGAACCATTGGAATCGAGCATGAAAAAAAAAATTCTTACCCCCCCTCAAAATT
Organism: Leptopterna dolabrata; assembly: GCA_954871275.1. Classification (NCBI taxonomy): domain Eukaryota; kingdom Metazoa; phylum Arthropoda; class Insecta; order Hemiptera; family Miridae; genus Leptopterna; species Leptopterna dolabrata. The sequence continues at coordinate 52,110,665 of OX940979.1, forward strand.
TGATGGTTTACGTTTCAAGGTATGTAGAATCCAAAACTGCAATAAAAATATTTCTGTCTGTCCGCCGTACGCCGTACGCCGTACGGGCCACTTTTCTTAGTTACCATGAAAAAAAATTGATGAAATTCGGGTTATAGGTTCCGTTCGGCGTCTAGTTGGTCCTCGAAGCTCGACGTTACTGTGAGTCATCTCTAAGGGGTTCAAAATACGGGTTGAAATTTTCAAAACGCCTATACCATTTTTTTTACGTGAATATTTTTACGGTTTTAAATAGTTCTTGAACTTGCGAGTTTTTTAAGACCATCCGGAACGTCGTACGTCCAGCCGTTCGTTAACAGTAAGGCCCCGAAGTTTGCACCGACAGGCATTTTCGACTCCAGTGTGAATGAAATTGTATACAATTCAAACCAAATCTCGTAACCAGAGACGCGCCCACAATAGGAATTTGTGAATACGGCCAATCATTGGTAGGGATCACCTGATTATATTGGCGGAGTATGAAGTCGAGTTGGTTGTTCTGTGATATTATTTCGCTTGAAAAATGATGGCTCTTTCGGAGTTTGTTGGTAGGTAGTGAAACTTGAACAAACGTTGAAGTATTATTGATGGGTAAATTATTACTACGGTAAATCATTACTCAATGGTAAATTATTACACAACGGTTCATTATACCATCTACGTAGAAGGGGGTGGAGTTTGTTGGTAGGTACTTTTGCAACTTTTTTCACTCCTCATCAACAATTTCTTTTCAGAACTTCATTATGTGTGTTTCTTTTTGTTAGGTACTGTTTGTCATCGGCAGAATTATTTTAGCAACATTTAACTCGTGATTTAGGTAGGTACCTAGTAACGAGTACGGGGTTAGGTACTAACCTACGGAGGGTCTGCGATCTACATAATATGTATATAATAGAATAGTACATATCGTATTATATAGAAGGGTTATCTATACATAGAGCTGTGATCTGTAACAGAAGGGTATTCTATACAAAATAATAAACCGTTGTGCAGGGATTTGCAGCGTTTTTTATTGCAGTTTTGGATTCTACATACCTTGAAACGCAAACCATCAAATTTTGAGGGGGGGTAAGAATTTTTTTTTTCATGCTCGATTCCAATGGTTCATTATTGAAATTAATAAACCAAAACTATTGAGTTAGTTGGTTGCTTGGTTGGGTTAACATTTTGTTGGCCCTTCCTACTAAATGGAGGACAGCTCTGATTCTCACTGAGAGCTGGAGGTGGTGGTACATCAACTTTCTTTAATTTTTTGAAGTGGTTGGTCTCCCAGCAATCTAGTTAGAGGTACTGTCAACAGTACCCACACGTCGTAGGTGTTGAAACTGATAAAATGTGAGGGATAAAAAAAAGTATCGATACTAAGATATATATCAAGGGGGAAAAGTATCGATATGTATCGATATTTTTCAAAAAGTATCGATACTTTTAAGTATCGATACTTTTGGGACATCCCTATTCATTATTACTGTTTGTTGCTCATGACAGAAATAGAATAGCGTAGAAAACAAACACACTTGTCAGGCGATTGATAAACTTGACAGCACTAAATAACCTTGTTTTGTTATAACCTCATTACACCACTGCCTTGTTGATACGGAACATACAGCATCCATGCTGGCGGTAATCGTGTTAAGTGAAGTTAACTGTGGTAAGTGGTACCGAGATTAGCGGGACTATGATTAGCATGGTGAAATCCAAACGACGTTAATCACGATTACAGAGTTCGGTTTACTCTAACCTTGCTTAGCATAATCAGGATTAGGGCACGTTCGAGAGAAATTAGTAACCCTGTGGTTACGCTAAACCTGTCGTACCCTTTGATTTCGAGGTAATCCAAAAGTGCGTTCGACTGAGTCCATATCGGGTTGGGTAACCCTGTATAACAGATTATTCGAAGTTGCATCAAGGTTGCATCCAGGTAACCCCAAGAACTTAAGTTTGGTTATGGATACTTCATCAATTTTACGTTTATTATGTCGTTTTTGGCAACAATGTTTGTGTTAAACTGCTTTTTCCCCGCATTTTCAATTGGTGATAACCAGATAATCTTCTCTATTTCACTTGTGCTGTGGCGTACTATCCTCAGTTTTTCGTTTTTCTCGCTATTTACACTGTTTTCATTGTCAAGCGATGCCCAGTAAGGCGCTAACTGTTGATATAATATTCTCAATTCATGTGTATTTTTCATTGGCCAAGTGTAGATAAGTAGACAACCTACCTACTCGCAGAAATATCCACACCAATAAGATATAGGTAGTGTCGGGAAGGCAATCTCCCATTCATCGCACCACCTTCATACTAAATTCAAATAGTTCACTGTACTTTTTTCAGTCGTTCTTGTTTGAGTAAAATCCTCCAGGTACCTATGAAGAATAAATTTCATCCCGAAACTGCGGTGTTCAATGCCCGATAGTTAGGTACCTACATTGTTGGAAAACTGCAAATCCGGACAGTAGGTAGGTAGGTACCTACATCAAACCTCTGGATCTAGTCAGCTTGATCACATCACAGTTTTTCTAGAATTGGAGCTATAAAAACACCACTTCTGTCTTCCTAAATAATGTTACAAGAGCGTTAGGAACTAACTATCCGATTCAAATATGGATTTTTAACCAATCATGGTGTTTAAACATGGATTTTTGTTTGAATCCGATGGTTACTTCCGTAACGCTCTTGTAACACTTGTTTGGAACATAGGTGTAATGTTTTTATAGCTCCAAATTCTAGAAAAAACTTTATATATGATCAAGCTGACTAGATCCAATCCATGTTTAATCACCATATTTATGGTGTTTAGGTAACACAACAAATAGGTAACATCCAAGGTTTTCCGCAGTTGAAATTATATACCTGCCGTTCGATTGGATCTCACCTCCATTTAGACTGAGTATAAAACTTAACCACCAAAATAGTGGATCGAAAAGAATTTCTTTTCATTTTATCCTAATCTGTTGATCCACTCTACCTCTCACGATCAACAAGATTGAAGATCTATTTATTTATTTATTTATTATTATACGTCCAAAAATTTACACAGTAACTTCAAGTGCTGGTCGCTATAATTGGAAAGTAAAATAGCAATCAGAAGATAAATAGGTAGGTACCTACCTACTACATAACAGAGTATCCTCAATCGTATTCTACATAATATGTATGCAGAGTACCGAGCTACTATTAGGTACTATACCTCCTAGGTTGTATATAATATAGTATTTCGATGGGGATCTCAAGCGGATGGAAATATTTCAGTATACATACCTATTTATTTATTTCATTATATTTATTTCAGTATTTACAGAATATTTTGCGCTCGGGATCAGCTTAAATTATGGCTGCTCGGATTTTTTCAATTTTGAAGAACTTGATTTCACTTCAACTCGATCGAGGCACTAGCGATAGGTAATACCAAATCCATGAAACCATTAGTTACTTTCATACATAATGAAAACTAGCTATTTTGCTTCCGAGTCTGCGAAGCAGCGGGGAAGCCTTGTGTTCACTTTCGTGAGCCAAAAAAGTTTTGTCTTCAGAAATCAAAATTTCCACTTGCATTTTGCGTTTCAAAGCCTACTGAACAAATTTGGTTCCGTGTCTGTCGGTGTGAGTCTGTCTGTCCGCATTTCCTTGTTACAGCCATAACTTCCACGATTTTGAATTGATTCAGCTCAAATTTTGAGGGATGGTGCGGATAAGGCACCTTGAGGTCCCATACGAAGTTCAACATGATTGATCCAGCGGTACGCCCTGCGCATGCGCTAACGTTAAATTCAACAAACACGCATAACTTTCACAATTTTGATTCAATTTCGCTCAAATTTTCAAAGGTTGTTTGGACAAGGCCTAGTGAGTTTCAGTATGAATTTCAGCATGATCGGACCCTCGGTGCGCTCTGCGCATGCGCTGGCGTGAAATAGATTCAATTTCCTTGTTACAGCCGTAGTAACCAAAGATTTCTCCCAATTTCAATGTAATTCTCAGGGATTAAGCGGGTAGGGCCTATTGAGATCCCGTATAAATTTCAACATGATAGAGCCAGCGGTTCGCCCTGCGCATGCGCTAACGTGAAATTCTTCAAACACGCATAACTTTCGCAATTATGTATAATGGACGTAATGTATTATGGACGTCATGTTATGTAATATGTATAATTTCATGTAATGTTATGCAATGTTATGTTATGTAATGTAATTTTATGTAATATGTACCTATATTTCACGTTATGTAATGTTATGTAATGTAATGTAATGTTATGTTATTTTGCTTCCGAGTCTGTTCTATTTTATAATGGGTCACTCTGATTGTGACGAGGAAGCTCCTGTGCAATCACCTTGGTAGCGTATTACAACTTGAGATGCTGAGAAACTGAGAAAGCACCACTACTAATATACACGAGAAAGAACAACGAAAAATGAACCGATAGGAAATTCGAGATATCAATGGCAGCTGAGTGAGATAACATTACATATTTTGGCGCTAATTTTTCCTATCCGCGCTTTCTTTCTCGACCAATAGAAAACGGGATCGACTTTACGGTTGCTCAACCCTGAGTGTAACCCCAGAGATTTCGCATAACCTTGTCTTTATCGATAGAAAAATCGATTATTATCCTCGGTCGAACGGCACATATCGCGAAACCCTGTGGTAACCTCCGGGTTATGGGTCACCAGGTTCTGTCAAACGGGCCCTTAGTGAATTTTTGGTGAAATCGGGCCTAAGTACTATTACGAGGGGCGATTTTGCTTGGGCGAGCGGAAGGAGTCACGGGAACCCATCTCGATTCATTCAAGCTCGATTCATTCATTTTGAGACATCTCTACAGAATATTAATCTGATCAATAGAATTCAGTGCAGAAGATAATGATCGCTGGAAAAAAAATTTTTAGCAGCTCTAAAATTGATTTTTATGAGTCCACCTGGGAAATCGTCTGAAATCACCATCAATTTGTAGAATAACACTAGAAAAAGTGCCAACAGGTGGATCAAGACGATTAAATGGTACTATCAATGATCAAAGATAATTTTTAAAAAAAGGAGCGTACCTAATTCGTGTTTTGGGGGCCAAAATTGGTGGAAACCTCCAGAAATAGCTATTTCAATTATTTTATATGAAAGAAACAATAAATAAACAGCCAACATTTCTGTAGGTATGTCAAATGGAATAAGAAACCCATGTGACAAGGACTTTGCAGCGTTTTTCCATAATGCACATAGTTCGTGTAAATGCGGGTTTTAAAACAATTTTTTTAAAGTAGCTATTCCTCAAAGAGAGCCGGCTATTACAGCTGAGGCTCGGCAAACGACAAAGCAGCAATCGGCAACCGCAAACGATAAAACGCTTATCTCTCAGCATTACCGCTGTGGGGATAACGAGATTGTTAACCGTCCGCATCGTAGTCAAAACATTTACCTGCAGCCCGTCGTACGGACGATGCGATGTGTGGAGGCGGTAGCACAAAAAAGTTATAAAACGGCCGAAATGATGTTCGATATTTTAAATATATCAGTACCTACCGGAATAACTTTTGCGCGCGAGTGAACCGGCGGTTAATCACGGCGGTACGATTACGGCGATGGGTGATTTGCTGATAGAATATTCACACCTTGAGATTTGTATGTACAACTGACAGAAAAACCCAAGTTTAATGCCTCACAAATAGGCGCTTTGCCCAATCATCTGGTATTATCTCCACAGTCAAGCAACAATATCTAAAATAATCATCCTGTTTACTTTGGTAAGAAAATAGAACGTCTATACGAAACTTTACAATGCGTTACATGCACGGAACTTGTCATAATTCCAGAATCATCGGGCTGATAGTCCAGAGTATTCCCACCAAAAATAGGTAGCTTAACATTTTCATTCAAGTGCACAGACAATATATTCCCTCTTCTGAACATCGATAAATGAAATATACATAAAATGATATTTGAATGATATATAATGGATTTGAATGACATAGTAACTTCACTCTTTGTGCATGAGTAAACGTGAAATCCCTGACACACTCGTAACTCCGACATTAATAAGCTGGTTTTGGTTTATTATTCTGTGAATAATACACCTATGTATTCGCTCAGCAAAAAATTTTTATAACACCCCCTCAAACTTTTATCTTTTACGTTTCAAGGTGCGTAGATTCCAAAAATGCAATGTCCGTCCGCCGTCCGCCGTACGCCGTATCACGTGTACAGGCTTCATTTTCGATCTAAAAAAATCGTTCTTTCGCACACATGCTCCATTTGGGCCCTAGTTGTGTCCCGAAACTTTTCAGCCCGCTCGGAATATACCCAGGAGTGTTATGAGTGAAAATGTGTGTAAAAATAGGTACTTTTTGTGCTTTAGTAACATGTTAGTAACATGAGCTTTTGAGGTCCCTTTTTCCCTGTTTTGTGGACGAGAAGACCGAATATGAAGTCGATTTTGACCGAAGAGTGGAAAATTGAGGTTCTACCAAAGATTCAGGTGCCAAAATTGATTTTTTATGAGGCAAAAATCTGGAAAATCGTCTGAAATCACCATCAATTTGTATAATAACACTAGAAAAAGTGTCAACACGTGGATCAAGACGATTATATGGCTCTACTAATGATCAAAGATGATTTGAAAATAATGGACACTGGAAACTGATTTTTCTACAGGAGATTCCTTTGGTAAATGGCCAATGTAACAGCGGACTTTCTTTAAGCCAAATCGTTGAACTAGTTTGGTATTGGTGTTTCATGGTTCCTCCAGTAACTACTGCCAAATGGACAGGCCGAGGAAGTCATACGGTGTCCGACTGGTTCAATTTATGTCGCGACGTGTGCACCGAAATGTTCGAGAGTCGTGACAAAATGGGAGGGCTTGGCTCAGAAGTACCTACAGATAGACGAGTCGCTGTTTCAGGGCAAACGTAAGTACAAAAACCAATGATCAAAGATGATCTTAATTTTCGACTCCAGTGTGAATGACAATTTCTCCCTTGAGAGGGAAAAACATTAAATCATGTTTAATGTTTTTCCCTCGCAAGGGAGAAATTAGATATAGTTTTTTAATGTCAAGAAAAAATGAAAGCCACAATTTCACTGAACTCTACAAGTATAATGTTGCATTTACTGTACTTATTATAGAACTCGCCATCAACATATGGTTGCTACAACAGAAGGTAGTAACTGTGTAGTAACCAATGAAAAACGTAGCTATTGACTCTTGTTTCTTTCGAGTGCGATATTCTTTATGGTTGCTACAACAGAAGGTAGTAACTGTGTAGTAACCAATGAAAAACGTTGCATGTTTGCGTGTCGGAATTCACAGAATGACCTCCAGCCCTAAAACATTAAACATGTTAAAAAAAAAAGAGCGTACTACCTAATTTGTGTTTTGGGGGCCAAAATTGGTGGAAACCATCAGAAATAGCTATTTCAATTATTTCACATGAAAGAAACAATGAATGAACAGCCAAAATTTCTGTAGTATGTCCAATAGAATAATAAACCCATGTGACAAGGACTTTGCACAGCGTTTTTGATGAAAATTTCGGATACATTCTAGTTGGTAAAATATGGTTATATATCTATCAGTTTCACGCCTTCGAATGATAATAAGGCAGTAGGGTAGCAGGGGTTTGATTATTTGTGCGCTTCTTCGCACCTCCTGCGGGTGGTCTCAATAAATCATAAAACCTAAACTTATTCTGGTTCGTAAGAATTCTCCTATTGAAATTTGTCAAGATATGCAGTACTGAAATTCTCAATCCCGACTTTGAAACCGTTCTTGTTGGAGCAGAGTTATGAAAAGTTGCCGGCCCGAACTGAGCCCTATAATGTTGAACGCAGAACTAAAGTTCTACGCCCATTTAAAACGGGCAGTATACAGATAATGTTGTAATGCCTCAAGGGTCGACACTCGTAGTTGAACATATAGAACAAATTGCTGGTATACAAACAGGTTCTGAAACAAGTTTGGACGTATGGCATCCAGTTAGGAGGATGCATCAGCGGAACCAATGTCAAGATAATTCTTGGAATTTAACATTCACGATGAGGTACACCTACTTTATATTTGTGTCCCTCGTTTATGGGAAATAACATCGGCCTCCAATGGACTAAAATATCTGAACCTGTAAATAAATACCAGAAGACTGTCCGTCCACTGAAGAAATCTGGGGAAGAAATCCCTCATGCATATGAAAATTCAGGCTCGAACCAATTAATTCAGTCGAAATATATTTTCAATCACGCAAATAGAAGTACCTTAGGTATACCATTTTCGTGGGCTGAATCATACGGAGTTGATTGATTGAAATAATAATCAAAATAAGTTTAGGTATACCTAATGATTGACACTTAGCTGTTGCATTGATTTGTGCCCCAGTTTCCCTAGATAATTAGGCATTTACCTTTATTTATGGTATTGATTGCCCAGAAAAAAAGCATAGCATAGATTTAAATAACTCTCAAAATACAATAAACTTTAAAAACTGTCCTCTTTAATTAACAGAGTCTCCCGCTCACCAACATTTCCCTCCTTATATTATAGATGACATAATATGATAATACAGTAAATGCATGTTCACATTCAAACATAGACTTTATTGGAATCAGTATTTTTAATCCCGAATCTAATCATCACCTTCTCGCTGGAACAAGCAACTCCGAGTTCTGGATTCAATTCATTCAACCCATTTGGGTATTTATTTTCAAAATAATGTAGTGAAACGAAAGTTTCGGATTCAGATATGGGCAACATTACACTGGCCCCAATATCAGTAGGTATGGGTCTAAGTATGGACTTGGACTTTGATGTGCTACCAATAACTAATGTTAATTATAAGGAAAAACGTCTGCCAATTCGACTAGGCAGTAAAGTTTCCTCACTTGAATCACGTGAAAGTATAGAACAGTTGGGTAGGTTCGTTTTGGTAAGGGATCATCCAAATTCATTTGGAACTATCAAAGTATTACTCCTGATCGACCCTCCAAGTTTGAACTCATTTTAACGGTATTTAGGGCAGTTATGGACGTTCCAAGTATTGCCCGTTTACGCATGCGCAGACGAAAGTTACGGCATTTTTCAGTTATTTTGGTATGGGACCATCTGTGACCTAATTCGCACTATCCTCCAAATTTCAGCCCATTTCGACCATTATTTCGGGTAATTATGGGCGTTACAAGGAATTACCACAGACAGACATAGAGACAGACAGACGAACAGACAGACAGACAGACACGGAACCAAAAATGTTCCTCGATGTCTGAAACGCAAAATGGTAGTGGAAATTTTTTATAGTAGCGAATCGTTGGTTTAATTGAAAGTAGGTATAATAGTTATGGAAATTCCTATAATCAAAACGTTAACAGATTTTCAAGTTGGCCAGTTTTTTGGGTTTATTATTTTCAATAGTGAACCTTTGGAATCAAGCATGAAAAAATACCCCCCTCAAAATTTGGTAGTTTCGTTTCCAGGTAGGTACGTCGAATCCGTACGCCGCCGCCGCCGCCGTCCAGCGTACTTCTTTTATTAGTTACCATGAATCAAATTCAATGAAATTTGGTTTGTAAGTCCCATTTGACGTCTAGTTGGTCCTCGAAGCTCGGCGTTACAGTCAGTTATCTCTAAGGGATGAAAATAGGAGTTCAAATTTTCAGAACGCCGTAGCTTAAAAAAACTTCTGTGGATTTTTCAGACCGCCCGGAGCACTGCACGTCCAGCCGTTCGCTCACAGGAAGGCCGTGAAGTTAGGTTTCGAAGGTGAATCAGACGGTACCAGGCGCGGATCCAAGGGGGGGGGTCACAGGGGTCATGACCCCCCCCCCCAGAATCAGCCTGCATTTCAAAAAGCAGAGCTGAACAAATTGTTCACAAACCCGAAAACAAAAAAACCAAACGAAAACGAACCCAGTTTTTGTGAAATCAAAAACCAGAAACAAACCAAACGACCAAAGTCAACCTACCATAATGTTAACTTAACACATTGGAAACAAAATATAACAATAACTACGATTAAACTTTTTATAGAATACTGATTTTTTTCTGTATTTCGTTTGTAGCAACACTTGTGATTTGTTTACATTTGTATAAGTTCTGGGAACTTGGCCACATGGTCTTCTCAATTTTGCTTCATATACAACTGTGTAAATATTTACCATAAAACATCCGTCAAATTGAAATTCCAATGTCCTCGCCACTAATTACTGTAATTTCTAATTACACAAACGGTAGACAGTGTTAAAAAAACTGAAAACAAAAAGAACTATAAAAAATCTAAAAAGATTCGATCAAAAATGTCAAAATTAGTCGAATATAATCGTACACTAAACTTGGTCCTACCAATGTTACTTTATACACAATTATGTCAATAAATTTACCTTGGTGTATCCGTCAAATTACACCTTGTTTATTTCTTCTTATTTTTGTTAATTATTATCTTGTTAGCGAATTTTCAAAGAAAATGAAGCTATTGCAATGGCTTCGAAATTTAAATAATATAAATTTTTGGAAATTTTCTTCATAGAAATCCGTTTCAGACCATTCTAAAACGATTCCTGAAATTTAACACTTTTTTATATGTATATATATATATATATATATATATATATATATATATATATATATATATATTTATATTTATTTATATATGTGTCACTCCAGACGATAACTCTCGATAGAATTGAGATAAACAGCTCAAATTTGCACAAAAAATCTATCTTGGCAATCGAAAGGCTAAGTTCGAAGATGGGCGAAATTGGCCTACTCTAAGGAGGGTTTTGGCGCATTTAAAGTGCGCAAAAATTACCCAAAAATCCCCAAAATGTTATTTTCCAACAATTGACCCCTCATTTTAAAGTTTTTTGCACGCTGAACACGATGGTGGAATCGGATTTTAGATATCTTGATCCGTTCTCAAATTAGAGCATTTAAAGTGCGCAAAAATTACCTAAAAATCCCCAAAATGTTATTTTCTAACACGTGACCCCTCATTTTAAAGGTTTTTGCACGCTGAACACGATGGTGGAATCGGATTTTAGATATCTTGATCCGTTCTCAAATTAGAGCATTTAAAGTGCGCAAAAATTACCCAAAAATCCCCAAAATGTTATTTTCCAACAAGTGACCCCTCATTTTAAAGGTTTTTGCACGCTGAACACGATGGTGGAATCGGATTTTAGATATCTTGATCCGTTCTCAAATTAGAGCATTTAAAGTGCGCAAAAATTACCCAAAAATCCCCAAAATGTTATTTTCTAACAAGTGACCCCTCATTTTAAAGGTTTTTGCACGCTGAACACGATAGTGAAATCGGATTTTAGATATCTAAATCCGTTCTTAAATTAGAGCATTTAAAGTGCGCAAAAATTACCCAAAACTAGGATAATCTTTAAACTCTTACCCCCACCCCCTTAGAGTGGTCAGATTGAAAAATGTGAGAAGTATTAATTGAAGACGAGAGTTCGAAGCAAAAAAGGGGGAGGCAAACGATTAGTACAACTCCTTGAATTTACCCACAGCGATCAAATAAATAAGCACTTAGTACAATTACGTAATAAACAAACGGTAGAATCAGGATGGACAAAACGTACAAATTAAAATAAATACGAAGAGAATATACATAGAAAACCAAATTTTAGACCGAAGTTTTCCTTTATTCAAAACCATAGCCATTAATTCGAATATTTCTTTGAAAATTCGCTCATTAAGTCATGCTGCATGACTGATTTTTTTTTTTTTCGTTCTCGTTTTCTTTCCAGCCAAATTCAGTAAAAACGATACTGGATTCACTGATATCAACAATAGATTGTTGTGGTTTCAATGTTTTGATTTGCAAACTCTGAAGTTAGCTACGTTGCCATAAAATGCGCCAATTTGTTTGAAAACACATTAGGACACTTTTTTAGAAGAAAATTGAAAATAAATTCATTTATTAGTTAAATAATTAATAGACATTGAAAAATATTTTTTACATAAACAATGAATTTTATAAATACAATTAATTTTGTAAGTAGACAAATTGGACGAGTTTAGGCATAAGGTTGAAAATTCGGTTTGTATTGTTCGTTTGGTTATTTTGTTATTTTTTATATTGCTCTACCCTGTGACCCCCTCCGGAAAAAAATTCTGGATCCGCCCCTGGACGGTACCAGATCCGTTTTCTGTGAGGCTGTATGGTAGCCCTGTCAAAGAAGAAGAACGAGAGGAACAAGAAGAAGCAGAAAACACTGATAAGTAGCGATTTTCAAACTTCCATAACTCTGGCACCTGAAGGGCCCGAGGGTTGAACTTTCTTTCACGTCCTCAGGGGCCCCAACGGAATGGGCGTACGAAAAATCAACACCGTTGACCCCACGAAAGCCGAGTTTGTGGGGGGATAACAACACTACCTACTTGTTCTGCCATTACCATTACACATAAATATACACGCTTTCGAGTTTTTCGGTTCTCTTGGCGGTCGGAATGCTCCCGCGTCCCTAGGGCCGCGTCGAAGGGGCATCTATACTTTTAACTATCTGAATAATAAACCGTTGTGTAATAATTTGCAGCGTTTTTTTGTAAAAAGTAGTTAATTAACATTAACTGCAGAATCAAATCCAAATTTTCAGCAATAAAACCACCGCAGGAATCTCTCAATTGTGATGCGCAATCAACGTTGTGGAGGCTTCACTCCTCATTAAACCAATCACTTGAATGGTGAATCATTCAATTCAATTAATGTCTCGATAAAAATCAAGCAAGCGGAACTCTTCTAGTAATTTCCTCCTTCGACGCTCCCTGGTTATCTCCAATGTTTTTGCTACGATCAATATTTTCATTATTATGTTTGGCACAAAAAAGAAATAATTCGCGGTAGAACAATCAACCAGAAATTAGTGGCTCTGCCGTGAAATTTAGTGTCGCTGCATTATTGTCCGCGACGTATAAATAATAAAATCCTGCGGTGTTTATGGCGGGGAATTAAATCTTGGGGAGACAGGGTAATTAACCACGGACTATGTTGATACAGCTATAAAATTTAATGGGGCCAGAAATGGCGGTAAGTGCGACCCCACGAATTATGGATGAGACCCCGGTGGGAATGCCGACCTTAGCTATAATAAAGAAGTTAATGGCGTTGTTGGTTCTTGGTTGTTTATACTCTGAAGATGTTCCGTCGGCAGGTATAGTGTCAAGAGTGGCACTAAGGCTGAGTTTTATTAATAACGTCATCGTTGTGGATCGGTTATTATCAATAGCGGTGCGTGGGCTCTGAAAACGGTGGGGCACCAAATCAGAAAACAAAACCAACAGATTTTTCTACAAAATACCTCAAGGCAACAACACCTTTCCCTTTATTTACTGATAGAGTGGTATTCAGCAAAGGCTTTATGATATTCCTAAACTTTTAATCAACACTCAATCCTCGTACGAAAACGTCGAAATGTGGACTGTAAATTAGCCATCGAATTCATGTAGTACAAAAATATAGTCAAATGCAATGAAAAATGACCCGTTGGCTAGTACCTACTTGAATGGAAAAGCTAATGACTAGAAGCTAGGTAGTATCTGTGTGTTACAAAGCCGTCAATCCACAAGATCACAAACAGGACAAACCAGAAGTAGGTCCGCCGTATCATCCATAATCTACTTTATTTTCGGTCCAAAAAATTCTTTATTTCGCACACAGGCTCCATTTGAGCCCTAGTTGTGTCCCAAAACTTTGCAGCCCGATCGCAATATACCCAAGAGTGTTATGGATGACAAATGGATGTAAAAACGCTGCAAAGTCCTTGTCACATGGGTTTATTATTCTATTGGAGTTCTAGAGATTCTTGTTGGCAGTTAAATTTATTGTTTCTTTCATGTGGAATGATTGAATTAGCTATTCCTGATGATTACCACCAATTTTGGCCCCCAAAACATGAAATAGGTACCTACACTTTTTTTTCCCCCCCAGATCATATTCGATCATTGGTAGTGCGATTTAATGGTCTTGATTCAGCTGTTTACACTTTTTCTAATGTTAGTATACACATTGATGGTGATTTCAGACAGTTTTCCAGGTTTTTGACTAAGAAAAACCAATTTTGGGAGCTGAGCCAATGGTAAAACCTCAATTTCCGCGTCTTTGGTCAAAATCGACTTCATATTCGGTCTTCTCGTCCCCAAAAACATGAAAAACGATACCTCAAAAGCTCATTTTACTAACATGTTGCTAAAACGTAAAAAGTACCTATTTTTACACACATTTTCACTCATAACACCCCTGGGTATATTCCGATCGGGCTGAAAAGTTTCGGGACACAACTAGGGCCCAAATGGAGCATGTGTGCGAAAGAACGAATTTCTTAGACCAAAAATGAAGCCTGTACACGTGATACGGCGGACGGCGTACGGCGGACGGCGGACGGCGGACGGCGGACGGCGTACGGCGGACGGCGTACGGCGGACGGACATTGCATTTTTTGAATCTACGCACCTTGAAACGGAAAAGAAAAAAATTTGAGGGGGTGTTATAAAAATTTTTTGCTGAGCGAATACATAGGTGTATTATTCACAGAATAATAAACCAAAATGGGGTTTTTGGTGTTTTAGTAACGCGCGCTTGTGAGGTATCTTTTCCATGTTTTTTTAGGGCGAGCAGACCAAATAATATGAAGTCGATTTTGACCAGCTAGTGAAGAATTGAGGTTCTAACAAAGTTTCACACTTAAATTTACCTTAAATTTTGGTCTAAAAATCGTCGTTCTTCCGCACACAGACTCCATTTGGGTCATTTCTGCTCCGAAGTTCGGCAGCCTGATCGAAATACACTTAGAGGTGTTAGGGGGGAAAAATAGGTTTAAAAATATGGTTTTTTGGTGTTTTAGTAACATGCTCTTGTGAGCTATCGTTTTCCATGTTTTATAGAGCCAAATGTGAAGTTGATTCTGCCCAAAGAGTGAATAAATTGATGTAACGAAGGTTCAGCTCCAAAAATTCATTTTTTATGAGTCAAAAACCCGGGAATCGTCTGAAATCACCATAAATTGGTATAATAACACTAGAAGTAGTGTCAACAGGTGAACCAAGACAATTAAATTGCACTATCTCTGATCAAGGATAATTTTTGTCAAAAATAGGAGCCTAATTCGAGTTTTTGGGGTCCACAATTGATGGTGGAAACCATCAAAAACAGCTATTTCAACTGTTGCACATAAAGAAAACTTTTTATCCACACTTGTCCACCCATGGTTTGACTGTTATTCAGACCCGTAGGAGGAACTCCTCCTACAAGGATCATTCCAACTTTGAAATTTACAATATTAAATATTGTAAATATTGATGTTATAAATTTTATAACATCATTTGAAAAAGTAAAAAACAATTACTGAAAATTCCGGGCAGGTACCGAGAGTACGTGTAAAATTCACGAATAGTCCCAATTCTTAGTTTCTCACTCACTTCTGGTTTGTCCTGTTTGTGATCTTGTGCATTGATCGGCGTCGTAGCACACAGATACTACCTAGCTTCTAGTCATTAGCTTCTCCATTCAAGTAGGTACTGGCCAACGGTTGTTTCGTGTATTTGACTATATTTATGTACGGCATGAATTCGGTGGCAAATTTACAGTCCAAATTTCGACGTTTTCGTACGACGATAGAGTGTTGATTAAAGGTTTCGGAAGAGATAAGCCTTTGCTGAATATCACTCTATCAGTAAATAGCAGTAAATCAGTAAGTTGCCTTGAGGTATTTTGTAGAAAAATCTGTTGGTTTTGTGTTCTGATTTGGTGCTGTTGGTTTCGTGTTCGGGTAAGTACCGAGAGTACGAGTAAAATCCAAGAATAGTCCCAATTGTTAGTTTCTCACCTACCACCGAACTTGACAATAAGTATCTCAAAATTCCATTGTATGCGCGCGAACTCTTGAAACGCCCAGAACTATGCAAAGAAATGCAGCAAATTATTGCACAACGGTGTGTTCCCTGCCCCTTTGGCGTAAATCACTGAATTCCCGTAAGAACCTGAATTATTAGGGTCGGTTTGGTTTATTATTTTCAATAATGATTCAATAATTCATTACTTCAATAATGATTCAATAATGAATCAAGCATGGAAACAAATTGCAACCCTCTCAAAATATGATGATTCCCGTTTCAAGGTGCCTACACAGACTCCGAAAATGGAATAAAAACAATTCTATCCGTCCGCCGAACACTGTAGGTCACACTTTTCTTAGTTATCATGAACCAGAATTAATGAAATTTTGTTTGTAGGTCCCATTCGGAGTCTAGTTGGCCCGAGAAGCTCGACGTTACTGCCAGACGTCTCCAATGAGTGAAAAGTAGGAGTTGAGATGTCTGAACGCCTTAGCTAGAAAACTTGGAATAGAAGAGTAGGTATGTTTTTTGCGTCTTTAAATTGATCTCGAACTTGGGGATTTTTTTACATCCGGAGCACCGTATGTCCAGCCGTTCGTTCACCGTAAGGCCCTGAATTTAGGCTTCTTTAACATTAGAAAAAAACGCTGCAAAGTCCTTGTCACATGGGTTTATTATTCTATTGGACATACCTACAGAAATGCTGGCTGTTCATTTATTGTTGCTTTCATGTGAAATAATTGAAATAGCTATTTCTGATGGTTTCCACCAATGGTGGTACACTCCTTTTTATTTTTTATTTTTTTTATTATCGTTGATCATTGGTAGTGCCATTTAATTGTCTTGATCCACGTGTTGACACTTTTCCTAATGTTATTCTACAAATTGATGGTGATTTCAGACGATTTCGCAGGTTTTTGACTCATAAAAAATCGATTTTGGGAGCTGAACATCTGGTACAACCTCAATTTTCCACTCCTTGGTCAAAATCGACTTCATATTCGGTCTTCTCGACCCCAAAAACATGGAAACCGATACTTCAAAAGCTCATGTTACCAACATGTTGCTAAAACGCAAAAGTGCCTATTTTTACTCACATTTTCACTCATAACACCCCTGGGTATATTCTGATCGGGCTGAAAAGTTTCGGGGCACAACTAGGGCCCAAACGGAGCATGTGTGCGAAAGAACGACTTTTTTAGACCGAAAATGAAGTCTGTACACGTGATACGGCGGACGGCGTACGGCGGACGGCGGACGGACATTGCATTTTTGGAATCTACGCACCTTGAAACGGAAAAGAAAAAAGTTTGAGGGGGTGTTATAAAAATTTTTTGCTGAGCGATTACATAGGTGTACCTATTATTCACGGAATAATAAACCAAAATGATGATACGGTATACGTCCAGCCCAGATATCATTGCTGATTAATCACGCAAGGCTGTATGAAACCGAGTTGGCTGTTCTATGATACTATTGGTTTATTATTTTCAATAACAAACCTTTAGAATCGAGCATGAAAAAAAAAAACGCTGCAAATCCCTGTACAAAGGTTTATTATTTTGTACGGAATACCCTTCTGTAACAGATCACAGCTCTCTGTATAAATAACCCGTCTATATAATATAATATGTACTATTCTATAAATATTATGTAGATCGCAGGTCCTCCGTAGGTTAGTACCTAACCGCGTACTCCCTACTAGGTACCTACATACATTACGATTTAAATGTTGCTAAAATAATTCTGTCGATGACAAAAACAGTAACTAAAATGGCAAACAGAAACGCAAATAATTAATTTCTGAAGTGAAATTTATTGTTGATGTGGAGTGAAATACAGATCACAGCTCTATGTATAGATAACCCGTCTATATAATATACCTATGATATGTACTATTCTATACATATTATGTAGATCGCAGACCCTCCGTAGGTACTAACCTAACAAAAAGCTACTACTAACCCCGTACTCGTTACTAGGTACCTACCTAAATCACGAGTTAAATGTTGCTAAAATAATTCTGCCGATGACAAACAGTACCTAACAAAAAGAAACACACATAATGAAGTTCTGAAAAGAAATTGTTGATGAGGAGTGAAAAAAGTTGCGAAAGTACCTACCAACAAACTCCAGCCCCTTCTACGTAGATGGTATAATGAACCGTTGTGTAATAATTTACCGTTGAGTAATGATTTACCGTAGTAATAATTTACCCATCAATAATACTTCAACGTTTGTTCAAGTTTCACTACCTACCAACAACTCCAAAAGAGCCATCATTTTTCAAATCAAATAATATCACAAAACAACCAACTCGACTTCATACTCCGACAATATAATCAGGTGATCCCTAGCAATGATTGGCCGTATTCACAAATTCCTATTGTGGGCGCGTCTCTGGTTACGAGATTTGGTTTGAATTGTATACAATTTCATTGACACTGGAGTCGAAAATGCCTGTCGGTGCGAACTTCGGGGCCTTACTGTGAACCAACGGCTGGACGTACGATGCTCCGGATGGTCTTAAAAAACTCGCAAGTTCAAGAACTATTTAAAACCGTAAAAATATTTACGTAAAAAAATGGTATAGGCGTTTTGAAAATTTCAACCCCTATTTTGAACCCCTTAGAGATGACTCACAGTAACGTCGAGCTTCGAGGACCAACTAGACAGCGAACGGAACCTATAACCCGAATTTCATCCATTTTCTTTCATGGTAACTAAGAAAAGTGGCCCGTACGGCGTACGGCGTACGGCGTACGGCGGACAGACAGAAATATTTTTATTGCAGTTTTGGATTCTACATACCTTGAAACGTAAACCATCAAATTTTGAGGGGGGGTAAGAATTTTGGTTTATTATTTTCAATAATGAACCATTGGAATCGAGCATGAAAAAAAAAATTCTTACCCCCCCTCAAAATTTGATGGTTTACGTTTCAAGGTATGTAGAATCCAAAACTGCAATAAAAATATTTCTGTCTGTCCGCCGTACGCCGTACGCCGTACGCCGTACGCCGTACGCCGTACGGGCCACTTTTCTTAGTTACCATGAAAAAAAATTGATGAAATTCGGGTTATAGGTTCCGTTCGGCGTCTAGTTGGTCCTCGAAGCTCGACGTTACTGTGAGTCATCTCTAAGGGGTTCAAAATAGGGGTTGAAATTTTCAAAACGCCTATACCATTTTTTTACGTAAATATTTTTACGGTTTTAAATAGTTCTTGAACTTGCGAGTTTTTTAAGACCATCCGGAGCATCGTACGTCCAGCCGTTCGTTCACAGTAAGGCCCCGAAGTTTGCACCGACAGGCATTTTCGACTCCAGTGTGAATGAAATTGTATACAATTCAAACCAAATCTCGTAACCAGAGACGCGCCCACAATAGGAATTTGTGAATACGGCCAATCATTGGTAGGGATCACCTGATTATATTGGCGGAGTATGAAGTCGAGTTGGTTGTTCTGTGATATTATTTCGCTTGAAAAATGATGGCTCTTTTGGAGTTTGTTTGTAGGTAGTGAAACTTGAACAAACGTTGAAGTATTATTGATGGGTAAATTATTACTACGGTAAATCATTACTCAACGGTAAATTATTACACAACGGTTCATTATACCATATACATACGTAAAAGGGGCTGGAGTTTGTTGGTAGGTACTTTTGCAACTTTTTTCACTCCTCATCAACAATTTCTTTTCAGAACTTCATTATGTGTGTTTCTTTTTGTTAGGTACTGTTTGTCATCGGCAGAATTATTTTAGCAACATTTAACTCGTGATTTAGGTAGGTACCTAGTAACGAGTACGGGGTTAGGTACTAACCTACGGAGGGTCTGCGATCTACATAATTATGCATAGAATAGTACATATCATATTATATAGACGGGTTATCTATACATAGAGCTGTGATCTGTAACGGAAGGGTATTCTATACAAAATAATAAACCGTTGTGCAGGGATTTGCAGCGTTTTTCACTCCTCATCAACAATTTCTTTTCAGAACTTCATTATGTGTGTTTCTTTTTGTTAGGTACTGTTTGTCATCGGCAGAATTATTTTAGCAACATTTAACTCGTGATTTAGGTAGGTACCTAGTAACGAGTACGGGGTTAGGTACTAACCTACGGAGTGTCTGCGATCTACATAATATGCATATAATAGAATAGTACATATCATATTATATAGACGGGTTATCTATACATAGAGATGTGATCTGTAACAGAAGGGTATTCTATACAAAATAATAAACCGTTGTGCAGGGATTTGCAGCGTTTTTTTTTTCATGCTCGATTCCAATGGTTCATTATTGAAAATAATAAACCAAAATTTAACCCGCTCAGAACTTGATGGTTTCTGTTTCAAGATAAGTAGACATTTTCAGAACGCTGTAGCTTCAAACATTTCAATAGAAGGGTATGTTATGGTTTTTTTACGCTTTTAAAATGATCTCGAACTACAGGATATTTGAGACCACCCGGAGCATTTTACGTCCAGCCGTTCGTTTACACCGAAAGCTTCGTCAACATGATCGTGCCCAGATATCATTGCTAGAGAACACCTGATCCGTGATAACCACGAATGGCTGAATGAAGTCCAGAAGGATGTTCCGTGATATTATTTCATTTGAAGAATGATGGCTGTTTCGGACTTTGTTGATAGGTACCTACTTTCGTAACTTGAAAAAAGTTATGCTTCTTGAATAACAACAAATAATAATTAATTATCGAATTATTGAATCCACTGCATATTTATGAAACTGTAATTCCCGGGCCGGCTCCAGTACTCCATTTAGGGCTTTCCTGGGGGGAGCTCGAGAGTAGGCATTGACGACAGTAAACAGTGATCTATACACAGAAGGGGCATCTATAAAGGTACATTAATTTATGTTACATTCTAAAAGGGCCCAAGAGGCCTAATTGTAACTAGTCCTAGTAAAGAAAGAATTATATGAAATAACAAACCGTCGTGCAATAATTTGCATAATTTTCATTTAATGAATGATGGTTATTTTAGGTGTTTTTGATGAGTTCTTTCGTAACTTGAACAAATTAGGCTCGGTTTATGTCTGTGTGTCCGCAAATCCTTGCCACACGCATAACTTTCTCATTTCAGATCAGGATTTTGCAGACATTTTTAGACATCATGCCAGCTGAGCTCCAGATGATCCCCTTTGAAGTACAGAACGGTCGGATAGTAGTTACGGCCACTGCGCACGCGCCAAAGTGAAATCTTAGGTAGTTACTCAATTTCTCATGAACCTGTAGCCAGATTTTGATGGAATTTTCAGGAAGGTTTCCTCAAACTCCGCGGAGGAATTTTCTTTCCACTTCTCTTAAATTACGTTATGCTTCGTGCCTAACAACAAGGATATAATCTTTTAATCCACTGCATATTTATGAAACTTTAATTGCCAGGCTGGCTCCAGACTCGATTAAGGGCTTTCCTGAGGGGAGCACGAGGGTAGGTATTGACCACAGAAAACAGTGATCTACGGAGAAGGGGCATCTACAGAGGAAAATATAAACCGTTGTGTTCCATGATTTGAAGCGTTTTTGCGATGGAAAAAAATAACCAAATTATAGCTACTAATGAACAGTATAAAACCATGTTAGTTGACGGCAGAAACACATTTTTATGATCTACAAATAATTTATTGAACCAAAAGCTCTGGCTGAAGTTTCGCACTAATTAGTGTGAACACTGTATAGGTAACTAACTCAAAGGCACACCTGGCAATGTACGGCGACACTGGTGCTAATGATGGCGCCAGCAGGTAGAATACCAGTTACGTTAATATGCATCGATTTGTTTTAACAGGTTTCCTGTGGATCGCCACCAGTGACACAGTGACAATCGCTACCAGTCGGTTCCGTTCAATCCTACAGCAACACACCACTTGATCTACTCACTCAGTAATCTATATTTTTACTTCAGGACCGATACAGGATATTTCTTTCCTTTTGTAGATGCGACCCACCGAGGCCACTTGTCTATTCAGACAGAAAAATAACGCTAAAATATATTACTACGTGAGTTCACTGTCTGGTATGGACTAGTGGCGTTTTTCGCACATTTTTAGATGGTAGCGATTGTCACTGAGGGCTATTGACATTTATTCTTTTAACACGGATATATTTTCCTCCTGGGGGTCAGGTCGATTTTTCAGTGACGACAGAAAATGTGTGACGCACATGTGAAAATGGTTTCACATACAACCGAGCTGTATCTAGTTAAATGTACATAACTCCGTCAGACTGCATCTCAAAAAATCCGTTAATCACAGGTTGGCAAGCTCTCATTTCTAAAGTAAAGTAAAATCTAAAGTTGCCAAAATCCTCCCTTCCCTAGTCACTACTCCGTAAGATACATCATCACTGTTAACCGTTTTTGCGCGTTGCGCAAAACCGATAAACGAAATTCGGTGTTTCAGACTAATCTCATCACCATTGTTTGCGTGTAATATATCTCAGTTTTGGATGTAATTAATGGAATGCAAGTACCCACAGGTAAACCATTTGTCAACTACAGTTACACCAGTTGGCTGTACAACAGTTATTTTCCTACTGTTACACCAGTTACACCAGAATGGAGATGGTGCAAGAGGGAGTGCTATATAGGTATTAAGAATAACAATAAAACCCCATTTCAATAATAACAATGCCTCTCTAGATTTGTATGATCATGACATAAATGGTAATATATTTAGTACACATAAACAAAAAACATGATTCAACGTTTTTCCGTGTGGTGGAGAAATGACATTCAGTTTGATTTAAAATAGAGAATAAAGCAACTAGGTATAATTCGTTCATTTTGTCGAACTTTGTATTTTCTGGATTTCGGAAAAACAGCTAATTCGTTTCCAATAAAGTTCGTACAGTTTCGTTTTCAGTTAAATAACGTGGTGCGCCTGTGTCAGTTTGCACTGTTATAATTTATTGTCAGTTTGTTCTGGGCATACAGCCTATTGATCGAGGGTTTCATTGACTACTGGTGAGTACGTATGCGTTAGTTTTGGACCCTGTCTGGACCGACTGTAGGTATGGGAAAGAGCCGTCGAAGGAAGGGGAAAAGCGACGGGATTAATAGCTCGGCCCGAGCCCCCGGAACGTGTATCTATTGAAAAAAATCGGGGGTTTCTCACAGAATCTTCAATAGGAGCCGGTGCGAGGGAAAAATCCCCGACTGAGCCTCGGGGCTCCGATTGAAATCGGAGTAAACTCTTCTTGAATACACGGACGAGACTGATCATCTCACGAGAGGATGAGGAGTTGGGAAATATCGTGATAGGGACTTCACAGCCCTGGAACACACGCAGCCAGATATTGCACCGACGCACGCGGTCTTTTCAGCTTGGATTCCAAATTTCGTCTAAATGTATGAAATGACAAGGATGAGTTAGAAGATGAACGATCCTCTGAAATCGTGCTAATTGTAAACGAAAGAATGGCTGAAAGGCTGCAAATTATTACACAACGGTTTATTATTTACCTGTATAGATGCCCCTTCTGCGTAGATCACTTTTTCTGTGGTCAGTACCTACCCTCAAGCTTCCCCCAGGAAAGCCCTAAATCGAGTACTGGAGCCGTCCCGGAAATTACAGTTCCATAAAACATGGAAAACAATATCTCACAAGCTCATGTTGGCTAAAATGTTAAAAAACTATTTTTACACCCATTTTTCACCAATTACACCCCTGAGTGTATTCCGATCGGGCTGCCGAGGCTCGGAACACAACTAGGGCTCGAATGGGGCCTGTGTGCGAAAGAACGACGACTTCATATTCGGTCTCCTCGCCCTAAAAAAACGTGGAAAACGATACCTCACAAGCTCATGTTACTAAAGCACCAAAAACCCGTATTTTTCACCCATAACACCCTCTTGTGTATATTCCGATCGGGCTGCAAAGTTTCGGGACAGAACTAGGGCCCAAACTGAGCCTGTGTGCGAAAGAACAAATTTTTTAGACCGAAAATAAAGGTAGATGTGGATGCTACGGCGTACGACGGACGGACACTGCACTGTTGCAGCGCAGTTTTGAAAACGGGAACTTACTTTCACAGAAATTTCTGCATTATTTAACATCATGGTGCAACATAATTCATTTAGAGAAGTGTCAGCAGTTCCGTTCCTATTACCTACCTCCTCCTATAGTTCGAAGTGGCAATGATGTGCGCCATATAGTGATAAATGTGGGATTTTCGCCACCGTTTTCAAAGCAGAAGTTTTATGTTTCTTGATCGGTCGAGAAGTGGTTATTCTTTTCACGAACATTCAGAAATTAAATGAACTCACTCAACTGTTTGTATACATCTATTTTTTTGCCGTTTTCAGCTTTCGAGCACATTTTTGTAAGCAAACTTCGATAGGAAAATTTTGCACGGCAGCCCAGTACGTCCAAATTCAATCCAGGCGGCTCGCTCCGTTGTTTCCTTCTGCTGAAGGTGTCCTGCGGAGTTAAGGGAATCTGCCTCATCCGTTTTGTGCAGATGTTGCTGCATGTTGATGGTCACGCTCGTGACATTCAAATGTAAACCAGTCAAGTATTTACATTAGATTACGAATTTCTTTTTGGATTAGTTGCAGTTCGGAATAGCCATAACAAGTAATTTTGTAAATTTCCACACGCATCGACGTACGCCTAAATCAAACCTCGCAGCTTTCTGATCTACTGTCACCTTCTTCCCGCAGAAAACAGCCAGCGGTTTTGGCCACAGCCTCCCTCGTCCTCAGACATCAATTATAGGGCTATGACGAACCAGTCCCCGGACCAATCAGCCTCTCCTCCAATTGGGGGTTTGGAGCTACGGCCATTTCAACCCTTGACTTTTTTTAAGGGATGAGGTGTTGTCACGAGCGTCATCAACATCCCCGGTCCACAGGTCTGATAGTTCGCGAAGGTGATACTACGATAAGGCTCGTCTTCCCTCCCTCTCCTTCTCGGCAGGATTCGAAGCCTCGTGGAATCAGTAGTTGAAACCTGGTAAAGTGAACCGCCGCATTTTTTCTGTCGACGTGATTAATTAAAAGGTATCAGTGTTTTATTCCCTTTCGGTTCTTCGGTCACCATACCTTTGCAGCAAGCCCCGGTGAGACAGTTTCAATTTTATTTATCAAATTTCATTTATTTTCCCTGGACTAACCTTTTTCCAACCTCCCGGAACTGTTTTGACTTTTTCTTTAAATTAAAATAATTTGTGCGTGCTAACCGAGGTCGTTCCCTCTCCACCCGATTTTGTACGCAGGTTATTATATTATTTTCAATAAATATTTTTCAACCTACAAACCGACGACGGTATATTTTTTGCACCCTAACTTTCAGGAAATATATCGTAGGATTGTGGGGCATATTTTAACGTCATCCTTCCATCATTAGGTTCCATCACTGGGCCCTTTATGTTCCCGGAAGTAGAAATACGATTAATTGGTAAGCACCCTTTATCAATATTTTCTATATCTGAGGCGGAGTTAGGGAATAAACCAAAATATTTACCTGTATATATGCCCCTTCTGTGTAGATCACTGTTTTCTTTCGTCAATACCCGCCCTCAAGCTCCCACCTGGAGCTAAACCGAGTACTGGAGCCTGGGAATTACAGTTTCATGAAAATACGCAGGATTCAATAAATAATTCAATAATTAATTATTTATTGTTATTTGTCGTGAGTCCCTCCCGGGAACACTCCACCAACAACTTTAAGCTCTCACCAATATCCTGATGTAAAACTTACTTTCCGCTAATAAACATCTGAGTGGGGAGACAGGCAACAGAATCCAGGGGACACAACCTGGGCCCCCCCCAAAACTCCCAACAGGGGAGTTGGAGGGAGAGGCCTCCAGTTCCTATATAACCCTGGATCCTGGAGCTTTAGATTCATTCGACACTTCCTCTAACCAGCTCTCTCTTCTCTCTCTTACCTTCCTCCTCCCAGATGCTCGGTGGAATCCGCCGCCTGGGAATTTTCCTTCTACCTTTTCCTCACCTACATCGGTGGATTACCGCCGCCTAGGTGAAATTCCCTCACTCACCTACATCGGTGGATTACCGCCGCCTAGGTGAGATTCCCTCACTCACCTACATCGGTGGATTACCGCCGCCTAGGTGAAATTCCCTCACTCACCTCTATCTACTCCAAAGTCGTAGATGATCGGTGGACTACCGCCGCCTGCGACTTTTCCTCTCCTTCACGCCACCGTGATGAAGAATTTAAATTCATCACAGTGGTGAACCCGACGTTCATCCAACCTTCTACCTTCTACCCTCTTACCACCCCATGTGTCGCCCCCAGTCTAGTTCAGTTCGGTGTCCCCAATTTTAAATTCAAACTCAGCTTCAACAGTCAGTGTAAATTCGCAATTTTGGCCCACCCTCACCGCTCAACTCCAGCTCTCAACTATCCGCCACACGCACCTCCGCTCCCGACGATTGCGAATTTCAAATTCAAAACTAACACATTTTGAATTTTAGTTACAGCCATGGACCCGAACTCACCGACGCCGCCGCTCCTCCGGCCATCCCTGCTGCAGCCGCCGACCGCTGCGACAACTGACGCAGCCGAAAACCCCTTCACCAGCCTCTCGCCACCCGGCTCCTCCGCATCCGCCGCCGCCGCTGCCGCCGCCGCCGACGTCATGTACACCTCCTATGCCGCCGCCACCACCGCCGCGGCCGCAGCACACGCCCACGCCGACGTCACGTGCACCTCCTCCGCCTAGCCGACACGGTGCACGACCTCGCCGCCGCCGCCAGCGTCGGCGAAATACGCAACCCCCGCACCACACCCCCTCCACGACGACACGCCTCAACGTCCCGCGGCGGGCCCCCCTCCTCGCCAAAACGGGGGGGACCACCTCCCTTCCCCCCCGCCCGCATCAACTACACCACCACCACCAAGGCCTCCTACACCTCCTATGCCGCCGCCACGGCCGCCAACCTCCCACCAGCAACTCGCTGCGCCACCAAACCCCTTCCCCGGACGCACAACGTTCCCCCACCCAGGAATGGCAACCCCTCCACCTCCCCCACGGCCGCACCTCCCTGCGCCGCCACCAACCCCCGTCCCCGGACACACACCGTTCCCCCACCCAGGAACGGCAAAACCCCCACCTCCCCCACGACAGCGCCTCCCTGCGCCGCCCCCAAACAACACTGCCCCTCCTACGCCGCCGCCACAGCCGCCAACCCTCCAACCGCGCCTAGCTGCGCCGCCAAACCCCTCACCCCACCACCGACCGTTCCCCCACCCAGGAACGGCAACCCCTCCACCTCCCCCCATGCCAGCGCCTCCCTGCGCCGCCCCCACACAACACTACCCCTCCTACGCCGCCGCCACGGCCGCCTGCCCTCCAACCGCGCCTAGCTGCGCAGCCACACCCCTCACCCCACCACCAACCGTTCCAATCTAAATACCAACCTTGTAAATACTAGTCTATTATCTCATCATCATCATTGTAATCATGTCAGCTCACCTACACCACTCCTGTACTTATCTTACTTATCTTACTTATCTTACATCTCATACTCTTACTATGCTACTACTACCTATACTTACTATATTAATGCCTCCTAGAATTAAGTCAGACCTATCACGTTTCTGCCTTCAGCACACCGATTGTTTGCATCAGCCCTCAGCTTCTGTCACCTTGCGCCTTCAGCTCCACTTTTGTTTGCCATGCCCTCAGCCTCTGTCTCCTTGCGCCTTCAGCTACACTTTTGTTTGCCGCAGCCCTCAGCCCCTGTCACCTTGCGCCTTCAGCTCCTCAAACATTGGTTCGAACTGGGGGGACCTCTGTCGTGAGTCCCTCCCGGGAACACTCCACCAACAACTTTAAGCTCTCACCAATATCCTGATGTAAAACTTACTTTCCGCTAATAAACATCTGAGTGGGGAGACAGGCAACAGAATCCAGGGGACACAACCTGGGCCCCCCCCAAAACTCCCAACAGGGGAGTTGGAGGGAGAGGCCTCCAGTTCCTATATAACCCTGGATCCTGGAGCTTTAGATTCATTCGACACTTCCTCTAACCAGCTCTCTCTTCTCTCTCTTACCTTCCTCCTCCCAGATGCTCGGTGGAATCCGCCGCCTGGGAATTTTCCTTCTACCTTTTCCTCACCTACATCGGTGGATTACCGCCGCCTAGGTGAAATTCCCTCACTCACCTACATCGGTGGATTACCGCCGCCTAGGTGAGATTCCCTCACTCACCTACATCGGTGGATTACCGCCGCCTAGGTGAAATTCCCTCACTCACCTCTATCTACTCCAAAGTCGTAGATGATCGGTGGACTACCGCCGCCTGCGACTTTTCCTCTCCTTCACGCCACCGTGATGAAGAATTTAAATTCATCACATTATTCATGAAGCATAAGGTTTGTTCAAGTTACAAAACTACATATCAACGAAACTCAAAAGAGCCACCATTCTTCAAATGCAATAATATCAAGGAACAGCTCGATTTCATACAGCCATCTGTGATTATAATCAGGTGTTCCCTAGCGATGATATCTGGGCCGAAGTTATACCGTTTCATTCACGATCGTGCTGATGAAGCTTTTCGTGCAAAAGAGCGGCTGGTCGTACAATGCTCCGGATCGCCTCAGAAAATTCTTTAGTTCGAGATTAATTTAAAAACGTTAAAAAAACCATACCCTTCCATTGCACGTTTTCGAGCTACGGTGTTCTGAAAATTTCAACCCCTATTTGTCACCCCTTAGAGGTGACTGATAGTAACGCCGAGCTTCGCGGACCAACTAAACACCAAACGGGACCCACAAACCAAATTTCATTAATTTTGGTTCATGGTAACTTAGAAAAGTGCGAAGTACGGCGTACGGACAGAAATTTTGTTATTACATTTCGGATTCTGCACCTTGAAATGGAAACCATCGAATGTTGATGGGGAGGGGGAGGGTTTTTTTTTCTTTTTTTTCCCATACTCGATTCCAAAGGTCAACTATTGAAAATAATAAACCAAAAAGTCTGTAATATAAATTCAACAAAAGCAGGTCGCGTAGAAAAGTGATTCGGGACAAAGATGACTATGTATGTCGATAGTAGAAAAACACAATTCAGGAACAAAATTTCTAAACACTGTTGCTCGAAAACTTTAATTAGAAGGGTACCTATGGGTTTTTGACGATTTCCAGTTAATACTGTATTTTTAGGATTTTTTTAGACCACCCGAAGCGTTGTACGTCCGGCCGTTCGCAGTAAGGCCCTGAATTTTGAACGGAAAAGCTTCGTCAACATGAGTGTGAATCATAATTATGGTTTACATAACTCCGTCCAGATATCACTCAACAGCTGAGAACAGCTTCTGGGGAACAAACGACTGAGCTCCGGGTAGTTTCAAAAAATGCTGAAGTTTTGAATCAAATTAAAAACTTCATAAACACCCACACCACGTACCACGTACCTTATTGAGAATGATCACCTGTGTGTAAACAATTATTTAAACAATCACGCTCATACCGCAGCTTGTCGGCCACGCACTCCGCAGTGGTTAACGTAATATGGTTAGGTAAATCGAGAGCTATCCAACGAGTGGTGAACGATTTTTGTACGATGATAACTGGCGAAGTTAAAGTTCTGTAGCAACGAATCGGTTGTACGTGAAAATCATTAGCAATTTTTCATAACGCTTTCTTCGTCACACCGTAACGTCACACTTTTTGAGTTATGTGCCATAGTAAAGACATAAAATGTCAAAACTACAACCTTATTTTTTGAGTTAATGCGTTTTGAAAATGTCAACCCTCATTTTTTACCCCTTCGAAATCAGTATGTAAGGCCGTGTAGATTTCGTACCTACTGAAGATGGTGGGGGGACGGCGACTTGGGAAATATTCCGTTGTTTTTGGTGGAAGAAAAAAAATAAAATAATCCAAAAAAACTGCTTAAAAGATCCCCGAAAGGAGGTTTTTGGGGGGTTTTCGCCTGGGGCGTGTGATTACACCTGACGTATAGGTGGACGAGGGGGTAGGCAATAGGAGGGGTTGATGGTGAGAAAGGGCGATACTGAGGGGAACTTGATTACGGGGTAGACGTCTCAACATCACGAAGAACACAACCGTATCGACTTCGCCTCGCCCTTCATTACCATTTCTTACACTTATAACCTTCCAAGTATTTTTATAACCCAGATGAAACACCTTGATTTTTATCTAATTCGAATAAAACAAAAATGCATCGAACAGAAACAGAACTGGAGGGGATTAATGGGATTACTTCGAGAACCCCGTAAAAATGAAAATGTTGGTGCTTAAACCAATGTCATTATAATCTCAGTTATTTAATGTCAGGATGAGTGTGAGGTTTTTGAGAAGGAAAACATAAATTTCATGATTAATTGTAGAGTCCAGAAGAATTTAAAGCACTTAGGATTATCAAAGTGACCAACTCTAATTATTATTCGATTTATTCAACAAAGGAATTTTATAAATGGCTTAGAGAGTGGTTCATGCTATTTCAACCAATTTTCGGGACCGTCATGGATTGCGGTAGACCTTAAAATTTCCTGGTACTGAAAACCAAGTTGGAACCTACCGATTCGTCGATTTCCGTTACCACACAAAAGTTCGTTGCTATATTTGGCTCAACTTCTGGCTCCCGCGAATCACTCGCTCGATTTCCTTTGAATTTGCAAGTCGGTTTCATTTGTATTCATTGCAACGGTATTTTATGTCATACGAAAAAGCTCATCGCATAAGCTCCACCTAGTCAAAGAAAACGGCATTGCAAAGAAGTGAATAAATACGTTGAAGAAAATGCGATGTAATTATTATGGTTCATTCGAAATGAACCTCAAATAACGAGGCTAGAGTTCCATTGAGAGTACGTTTGAATTGAGATTGCAGGTTTGCGCAAATTGTCCATCTCGCATGTTGGATTTCTTGTGAAGCCCTCAGAAATGAACCAAACTGGAAAATAAAATTGTGATGATTTTTGATTAGTCCTAGATATCCTAACACTGAGATACAATAGGCCCTCCTCTACCTAACGGAGATGATAGAAAGTAACATTAATACTTGATGAGCTATGTTTGATATGCCACTGTAACCTGTTCATGTCGTCTCTCCGTTAGCGACACCCCATTGAGGCAACCAGTTCCCGAAAGAAATTCTTCGTTCCTCTAATCCCGGCGTCTTCCGGTAAACCTAAAGCGGTCCTGTAGGTATATTCAACGTAGGTATCTCGTATTATTCTCACGAAGAAGGTTAGGTATGTTTTATAACAGTCTATCGATCTTGTTAGTAATTTTATTGTAATATTATCTGAGAAGGAGTGAGCGAGTGCTATCTGGTATCATCTAGAAGTGCTTCGTATTAATAATGATGACTATTACTGGCCCTAATTGGCAGATAAGATAAGGCTGGGAGAGGACGGTTGGTTCTGCCCTCCGGTGCTGTTGAGGAGAGAGGGAGTAGGTATATATAAAAAAAAAAGTAGTTTTTTGTTGTTGTTGTGTCGGTCGGGTTGCGCTTGGGCCCCCGAAGATGCGCCTTGGGCTACACATGTCCTTTCCTGTTTCAAACCTCAGGTTCCGTGTGCAGCGATCCCTCTTGCTCCTCGTCTCTTTTTCCTTGGTCATCCTATCGTATCGTATATCCACATTCACCATCGTAATATCCCAACCTGGATCCTTCAGTCGATCGGTTGCCTTCTCTACACCCACCGGACCTCATTTAGTGTCTGCTCAATGGGCGTATGATACGGCCGATTCCGTGGGCTTTGCCCCCCGGGCCGCCGCCTGTGGCGGTATCCCCGGATACCCACCCGGATGGACCAGGGCAATCGAAGAAGGACTGAAGACGTCAAGGCGAAGAAGACAGCAGAGGTCCATCCACGGGGTCACAGCTACTATTCTGACCCATCTGATGGATGGATTAATTTCAACAACGGATAAAATTAATGATTGAAAAGATTGTTCTGTAACGAAGTAGGTATCGTGCCCATCAAGCTGCCTTACTTTTGAACCCCGAGGGAGGTGATAAAATCACACATCCAGCCTTTCTCATCGATTTCCTTGGGTTATTGCAGTAATGCAATTTAGGCAACATATAAATGACAAAGTTGTTCCTCCTTCAAAACCGAAAAATCTTATCCGAATTTCACATGAAAGCTTCTTTTCAAGTTGGGTTTTTTTTTTTTTCAATTTCGAATCTACCCAAGCAGTAGAAGCCTTGTGATCACTTTTGGAAGGAAAAAAGCTCCTAAACCGAAATTTCCACTCGCTCTGAGCATTTCAGAGCATTCTGAACTTATTTGGTAGCGTGTTCATGTGGGTCCTTGCCGCGCAATTCCACTAAAGGATGGTAGAGTCTGCGATGGGACGTTCACGTAGTTGTATAACTTTATAAATCTCCTATCAAACCAACACTGGATCCAAAACATATCCCCCAAATGCTCAGTTCCAATATAGTTTTGAAGGAAGAAATCGAGGTTATGCCAATAAGGTCAAATGATTTTAATGAAACTCGATGTGACAGATCACTCGATCACTCATAATGCAGGGTAAAAAATTTAACTTACTGTAGGAAGGGAGTACCTATAAGTGAGTACCTATAAATAAACACTCGGTACAAGTGTAGAGAGAACCATAACCATAACCAACAAGTAGGTACCTATTTTTTCAACTAGAAAACAACTACAATTACAACAGAAAACAATTACAATTATAGAAAATGAGAATATGTCTAAGCAAAGGGTAATTATCGAAAAGGAAAAAAAATAAATCAAGTGAACATCCAAGACTAAATGAGTTGCTGAGGATGACAAGCAGTCGACAAGCTCTAAAGTAGTCAAACACTGAGATCTCTTGGCCTACATCACCCCATGTTCCATTAGGAGGTAGTGGATTGGATGAAGACAAGACTGATATAGCAAAGAAATTGAAGAAAAACAATAAGGTGGAGACGAAGAGAAAGAGACAGAGCGAAGTTGTTAAGGGGGAAAAAAATATAAGGAACTTAGGACAAGATGAAAGTGAAACTGATGGTGGTGCTCAAAAAGAAGAGAGATACTATGTAGAGAGACCACCCAATAAGGGATTATCGTCTTCAGTCTTGTGGGGAAATAGGCGATTCAAATCATTTGCGGTTTCTTGAAATCGAGTATCCTGTTCCGTACGTGCTCTTAGCAAAGCAATAAACTTTAGAAATATCACTTCGGATGTCAAACTGTCTTTAGATGATAAGGTATTTATGGTTCACCACGAAGAAATATCCCTGGAGAAGTATATAATAATATGGCGCGGCACGAAGGTTCATTTGAAAGTTTGTGAAACCACAGTAATTCAGCACACAATTTTTTGATAGGTATGAGTTGGCGTTCAGGCCAAACGAACAGGGGCGTTGCGTCCATAAGGCCACTTGGGCCACTGCCCCGGCACCCAGAAACACTAAGAGTAAAAAAAACTCAACCATGTATTCAGCTGGCATTTGAATTTCCCTCCATAAACTGTAGGTACCAAGCATTTTTCATAAAGTTCAACAGCGACTCGACAGAGTTCTCTGGCTATGGATATTCAATATGTGGTTCCGTCATGTTGGCTCCCTGTAGCTCCACGGACGGCATGTTATCAGAATATAGTTACAGTAATCGATGTCATGCAATCGAAATCAAAACTTAGGCTCCTGAAACTGGCAGGTCCTGGGACCTGTTGTCGCCATGTCAACCGAGAAAAGAGGCCCGTCCGCGGGAGCTCAGTCGTTCATTTCACAATCGATTCGATTCCTTCGATTCAATTTGTCATCTCGATACGAGATTCTTCTTCTGATTTGTTTTTCTCTGTCAGTTATTTGTTTTCTGATTTGTTATCACATTCGCTTTCTCTGTCAATTTTCAATTTTTTTGCGTCAAATTTTGCGCGTTTTGCGTTCAGTCCGGTTCCGATGACAGATTTGTATTTGTGGTACCTACGTGCGTTTTGTCCTGTTTGCTGTTTGTGGATTGATCGGAGTCAACACACAGATACCTAGCTTCTAGTCAATAGCTTCTCCATTCAAGATTCAGGTAAGTACAAGCCAACTGGTCATTGTTTTGCTGTATTTTAGTTTACTGTATTTTTGTTACACATGAATTCGGTGGCTAATTTGCAGTAAAAATTGTAGGAATTGACGTTTTCGTACGACGATAGTGTTGATTAAAAGAGATAAGCTTTGCTGAATATCACTGCTATCAGTAAATAAGGGAATATCAGTAATATCAGTAAATAAGGGAAGGGTGTTGTTGCCTTGGGGTATTTTGTAGACATATATCTGTTGGTTTTGTGTTCTGGTCTGGTGCCCCACCGTTTTCAGACCCCACCGCTACTGCTGCAAAAGAACCATCCACATTAGGTGAAAATTGTGCACTGAATGTGCCTTCAGTAATTGTTTGTTACTAACGATGGTTTCTTTGATCACCGAAGCCGGTGTAACAGTGGATTTCTCGAGTATTAGTGGAAACAGACAACCTTTCAATAACTCCGCTTTTATTCTTCAAAATGGGTTGCCACGATCTCATAGCGAGTGAAGTTCCGTGAGAAAGTACTAATATGACATACCTACATATAATTTGTCTGTAAAGTTAACCTCTTTTTTTGTCATACTAGCTCGTAACATAATTATTCAGTAATAGCAATAATTCCATTTTGACGGTTTTTTACGAGTTCTGAACAATTTCTAGGAGAACAATCAATGCCCTTTTCCTGTACAACCGTACGCACGGCACATTTGTTCAATTTTAAATACCCACAATACTTAACCGTGCTCCTGGCTTTCGGACGGCAATGCACAATACACACAAGAACATTAGGTACATGATGAATAGGTTCACGAACCAAATGAAGTTCAGGCTGCCAAAAAATATGCTTAAAGAGAAGGCGAACGGCGGAAAACCTTCCCGAGGCCCGACTCCTCCTGTCTTTCTACAGAATTCCGGGTGACGCGATAGCTTAGCCATGGAGATCGAATTTGCTTATCCGCGAAGAAGTTTACTTATCGAGTAACGTAGTGTTATTTAGCACTGATATGCGCGACACGCATCTTTCCAATAGTCACGCCGTGCTGGACAACGCAAGTCTTGAAAACGCTAAAACGTCTCGAACTTGCGTTTACGTAGGTACTCTCTCCCGATCGCTGTCCTGTTCTGCGTGCTAGCTTGGCGGTAAGCGATGATGGTAAGGGAATTCAATGTTTGAATCGTGTCATAAATTCGTAGATTGGCCCCTTTAGTAGCCTTCCTGAAGACCCTAAGGCGAACTTTTGCGTCAAGTCGTCGGTGGGTTATTATTATATATTTTACTTTTATTTTTTATATGCTTCAATAATGTGTGACAATACTAACGCCAACACTTCCAACAGACGGTTGGAAAAACCAAGTCGTATTGTTTATTTTTCCAAATAAGAGCGCATTATTTTGTATTTTGAACAATAAACTTGTTTTTCTTCTTATTCTTCTTCTTCTCTCCCGATCGTCAATTTTTGGTTGCGACAACTCTCTATTCAATCATAATTATAGAAGTATCGGCATAATTATTTATCCTAAATACATAAGTCATCACCTTGCGTATTTCTATGAAGAACAGCATGTTGCATTCTTCCTCGGACAGCTGAGGAGTTATAAATCACTATAATCGTCTATACGTGGTTTGCAAATTAGTAAATAAATGTATAGTTGGTACTTAGCAGAGGAGTGCGA
Organism: Leptopterna dolabrata; assembly: GCA_954871275.1. Taxonomy (NCBI): domain Eukaryota; kingdom Metazoa; phylum Arthropoda; class Insecta; order Hemiptera; family Miridae; genus Leptopterna; species Leptopterna dolabrata. The sequence goes on from OX940979.1 coordinate 52,146,181, forward strand.
GTTATTCACACGTTGATTACTTATTCCTTGACGTACCCACCCACCCATTGACGTGTTTCCACGGTTGTTTAAATCTTCCTGTCACATCATGAAATGCCTAACAAAATGTCATCACGATTTTTAACGGCGGTCACAAGTCTTTTGAGCGGGCAGGAACTTGGTGGTAGATGTTTAAACTGACTAATTCCTTTGAACCATCGTGACTCGTCGAATGTCATACTTGAGGGTTAGGTACGTAAATCAGCCTATTTTGTAACAACAACAAAACAAAACAAAACAAAACTTTACCTAAATAAAAAAACATGCTCAAGGACCACATTTTTAAACGGACTGAAAAGTATATAATAATTTGTCGTAACCATAAAGAGAAAACCGTGGGGCGAATGCAGCTGATCATAGCAGAGAAGTGCAGGGAGCAGCAGCTGTTCTCTGTTATCTATTGCATGTGCCCACGTTTTTAGGCTCGGCCCCTCGAACGTGGCCGAGGCCTTATATTTTCGTTTTCACGCTTTTTGGACAATTTTTCTTCAATTTGAGGGGGTAAAAGCGGATTTCCCCATTTTCGACCACAGTGAACACGAATGCGTCGGAAAACCCTGCAAATCCCTGCACAACGCTTTATTATTTTGTACAGAATACCCTTCTGTTATAGATCACAGCTCTTTGTATAGATAACACGTCTATATAATATAATATTTATGTACTACTCTAGAAAATCAATTTTGGGAGCTGAACCTTTGGTAGAACCTCAATTTTCCACTCTTTGGTCAAAATCGACTTCATATTCGGTCTTCTCGTCCCAAAAAACATGGAAAACGATACCTCAAAAGCTCATGTTACTAACGCTGCAAAGTCCTTGTCACATGGGTTTATCATTCTATTGGACATACCGACAGAAATGTTGGCTGTTTATTTATTGTTTCTTTCATATAAAATAATTGAAATAGCCATCTCTGATGGTTTCCACCAATTTTGGCCCCCAAAGCGCGAATTAGGTAGGTACGAACCTTTTATTTATTTATTTTTTTTCAAATCATCTTTGATCATTGATAGTACCATTTAATCGTCTTGATCCATCTGTTGAAACTTTTTCTAGTGTTATTCTACAAATTGATGGTGATTTCAGACGATTTCCCAGGTTTTTGACTCATGAAAAATCAATTTCGGGAGCTGAACATCTGGTAGAACCTCAATTTTCCACTCTTTGGTCAAAATCGACTTCATATTCGGTCTTCTCGTCCCCAAAAACATGGAAAAAGATACCTCAAACGCCCATGTTACCAACATGTTGCTAAAACACAAAAAGTACCTATTTTTGTGCACATTTTCACTCATAACTCCCTTTGGTATATTCCGATCGGGCTGAAAAGTTTCGGGACACAACTAGGGCCCAAATGGAGCATGTGTGCGAAAGAGCGAATTTTTTAGACCGAAAATGAAGCCTGTACACGTGATATGGCGGACGGCGGACGGACATTGCAGTTTTGGAATCTACGCACCTTGAAACGTAAAAGAAAACATTTTGAGGGGGTGTTATAAAAATTTTTTGCTGAGCTAATACATAGGTGTATTATTCACAGAATAGTAAACCAAAATGCAATGGCCGTCCGCCGTATCACGTGTATCGGCCTCATTTTGGTCTAAAAAAGTCGTTCTTTCGCACACATGCTCCATTTGGGCCCTAGTTGTGTCCCGAAACTTTTCAGCCCGATCGGAATATACCCAGGGGTGTTATGAGTGAAAATGTGTGTAAAAATAGGTACTTTTTGTGTTTTACTAACGTATTAGTAAAATGAGCTTTTGAAGTCTCGTTTTCCATGTTTTGGGGGACGAGAAGACCGAATATGAAGTCGATTTTGACCAAGGAGTTGAAAATTGAGGTTGTACCAGATGATCAGCTCCCAACATTGATTTTTTATGAGTCAAAAACCTGCGAAATCGTCTGAAATCACCATCAATTTGTAGAATAACACTAGGAAAAGTGTCAACACGTGGGTCAAGACGATTAAATGGCACTGCCAATGATCAAATATAATTTGGGGGGAAAAAAATAGGGTACCAAATTCAAGTTTTGGGGGGCCAAAATTGGTGGAAACCACCAGAAATAGCTATTTCAATTATTTTACATGAAAGCAACAATAAATGAACAGCCAACATTTCTGTAGGTATGTCCAGTAGAATAATAAACCCATGTGACAAGGACTTTGCAGCGTTTTTAATTCCATTTTCGGATTTTTAGCTCGATTCCGAAGGTTTATCATTGAAAATGTACAACAAAATTATTGTTGAAGGGCAAATCTACGATATACTAAAATGCCTGACTGATCCCTTGCAGCATCGTGACTCGCTGAATGTCACGCTTGAAGGCAAGTAAATCAGCCACGCTTCATGATGCAAAAAAAAAAAAATTATATACGGCTAAGAAAAAGAAAGAAACAACGGGGGAACTTGAAAACTCCTAAATGTCAGTTTTGAGAGGCTCCTCGAGACCCCGTGGTCATTTCTGTTTTTCGAGAAGGTATATAATCATTTTCATATAACAGAGGGGGTACGTAGGGGAGAAGGAAGGGAGGAAATGGTGGGAAGCGAGGAATGTCGGGCGGGCACTGGCCAGTACATGTCATGCCAGGGACGGGTTAGGAGTTGGGAGCCTTGGCCGGACGCCGCTGGATGAGAAGAATTTTGCGGTGATGCCCCCAGGCGGCGTATCAGATGGGAAGGCAGCGGCCGGGGAACTGGGGCCGCCGATGTTCTACTCGGATTTTTTTTTTTTTTTTTTTTAAATGAGAAAATAATAATATAAATCCTCTGGGGTGGATGAAGACGAAAAATTTGCTCGTCTTTTTCCTGTCGAGGTTTTATCGTCGGGGTTCCATTAGATGCACATTTGCACAGGAAGGCTTGTATCCGCATGATCCATCCCGTAATTACTGGGTTCATCTGTGGAATGCTGATTTACACATCAGGAATGAACGTACAGACTCCTCAATCACCCAGGGCATAGAAGCACGTATAGCCCACCAGGGATTTCACGTAATAAGGAGTGCGCATGAGCAAATAAAAACGCTGCAAATCCCTGCAAAACGGTTTATAATTTTGTACAGAATACCCTTCTGTTAAAGATCACAGCTCTCTGTATAGATAACCCGTCTATATAATATAATATGTACTATTCTTTACATATTATGTAGATCGCAGACCCTCCGTTGGTTAGTACCTAACCCCGTACTCGTTACTAGGTACCTACCTAAATCGCGAGTTAAATGTTTGTAAAATAATTCTGTCGACAAACAGTAACTAAAATGGCAAAAAGAAACGCAAATAATGAAGTTCTGAAGGAAAATTGTTAATGTGGAGTGAAATAGATGCCCCTTCTGCGTAGATCACCGTTTTCTGTGGTCAGTACTTACCATCGTGGTCAAGTATAATGAACCGTTGTGTAATAACTTCCCCATCAATAATACTTCAACGGTTGTTCAAGATGAAAAAGTACCGTTCAACAAAATCCAGCCCCTTCTTGGTAGATGAACCGTTGTGTAATAATTTACCGTTCTGTAATAATTTGCAGTTTTGTAATAATTTACCGTTGCGTAATAATTTGCCTTTGTGCAATAATTTACCGTTATGTAATAATTTACTGTTATGTAATAATTTGCCGTTGTGTAATAATTTACCGTTGTGTAATAATTTACCCATCAATAATAGGTACCTACTTCAAAGTTTCTTCAAGTTTCACAAGTACCTACCAACAAAATCCAATAGTCCATCACTTATCAAATGAAACAATATCGCAGAACAACCAACTCGACTTCATACAGCCATCCCTGATTATAATCAGGTGCTCCCTAGTGATGATATCCAGGCCGGATTTATACCGTTTGATTCACGATCGTGTTGACGAAGCTTTTTGTTGCACATGAACGGCTAGACGTACAATGCTCCGGGTGGTCTCAAAAAATTGTTTAGCTCAAGACACGGCCGGCGTTAGAACCCTTCTATCGAAAGTTTTCGAGCTACGGCGTTCTGAATATTTCAACCTCTATTTTTAACCCCTTGGAGATGATTGACAGTAACGCCGAGCTTCGAGGACCAACTAGACCCCGAATGGAACCTATAAACCGAATTTCATCAATTATTTCTTTTCATGGTAACTAAGAAAAGTGGTCAGTACGGCGTACGGCGTACGGCGGACAGACAGAAATTTTTTTATTGCATTTTCGGATTCTGCATACCTTGAAACGTAAACCACCAAATTTTGAGGGGGGTTAGAATTTTTTTTTTTTTTCTTCATGCTCGATTCCAATGTTTCATTATTGAAAATAATAAACCAAAATGAAATTTAACTTACTACTTTTGAATTAGCCGAATTATGTAAATGAAGTTATCGACTATCATAGAAAGCATTCTGTATGGGTATACATATGCGCGGGCGCGCATGGTGGGAAGTTTATAACAGGTAAAGTGCGCAAACATAGTTCCTCAACATAGCATTCAGCAGCCATAAAAATCACCAGTACTCAATCATTTTCAGCATCGAATTGTGGGTGGATAAATACTAACATTTTCTCATAATATAATAAAACATTGTCTCGCCCATTAGATTTGTCAGATTTGATATTTTTATAAAAAGCCGTTTATAAAGGTAAGCGCACACTAGTGCCGCAGCGCGTCGGGTCGCATCGCAGCGGATAAAATGCCGCTGAGCACATTAGGCGGCGGGCCGGGCCGCAGCTCATCGGAAAAAGCTGTCATTTCCGATATATCGGCCTAGTAGATGTCTTCAGTGATGTACAAAAACTCGCACATTCTACGCCCACTAAACTCTTAAGTGGCGTTTCGTGGTTCTGATCTCTGATTCAACACTTAGTTTTGACTTGTGATTTGATTGGCGTATAGGTACCGATATTTACTAACCTTATTATGACTAACTTTCATTCATCTTTATTTTATTTTACAGTTATTTTAGCGTGCGTAGGCCTATAGTCAGTTTGTAATATCATGTTGCACTAAAGTAACGTAAGTAAGGAAGTGAAAAATGTAATAGGCTTAATTTGATACTTTTACTAAATACTTATGTGTTATTGAATGTATTATGTAAATTGTACGATATTTCTATCACTCATTTAACCCTCAGTTTTGACTTATATTTACTTAGCGATGTATCGAAATTCCGATATATCGTATATATCGATATTTTTCACCCGAAATTTTTGTACCATCGATATGGTGCTTGCGGTATGTCGGAAAACCGATATATCGATTGACTTGAAAATTTTGCCATCCCTGCCCCCTATAGACAAATCGCGCAACAAGGTCTACCAGTGTGTTCTAGGTTTAAGAAAAACACTAAACCGAACCAGGCGCATTTTTCCGCCACGACACTAGTGTGCGCTTCACTCAAGTCCACTGCTGTGGTCTATGGATGACGATTATTTATTTGAAAAATTCATGGTAGTGGGTCAGTTCCTACTACCCGCTGACCCACTAAAGCAGAATGTGTCTTCAGGAATTGTTTGCGCACATCATTGATTATAACGGGTAGGTATTGGACCATTTGGCGACCAATCTGCACCTGACCGTAACATTTCGGCTCCTCAAGACCGTTTTGTTGTTGTATATATGTATGAAGATTTCGAAAGTAATGCTAGGCACAGGGGTAATCTGTTACAGAAAATAACGGTGGAAGAATTTGCTACATCTTCCAGACTCCTCATTCCTTCTTCCTCCTATGATCAACCCATCACAGAGTTTACTGAGAATCTAGCGATAGTAAATCTGCAAAACCGTGTAAGTACTTTTTTGGAAATTTTACAGGAGACTGAAGAAACGGCCTGGGTTTTTCAACTGATCAGTGGTAAAATCCATGTAAGTCCAACTAACTGAGGCTATCAAATCCATGTATGTATCCGACAGAGCCTTCAGATCAACGATAAATTCCGTCCTCATTCTTGAAGCATGTATTTTACTTTTTAGTCAAGTGCCTAGATTATTCAGCTGATCATCCCTCGAGTTATTTTTTCAACAAAAACGTAGGAATAGAACATTGCAAAAGGGTGAAGATTTTCGTTAGGGTTATGTGTAAAACCAGGTAAGGCTTGAAGGAGAACTGCTCAAATCCATGTAAGTCTCTTCGGTATCATCTCAACTTTTCCAAGGCTTGTTAATGTAGTTACAACCACATATCCAGCTTTATATCTCCTTCGGATCTTAGTTGAATAAGTAAAAATCTAAATTTTATTTAAAAAACTCTTGAAAAAGACCAAACTTACAGCAGAGGTTCACAGGCGGCAGACCGGAATACTTCAGACATACATGGTCTTACAACGACAAAAGAAGGTTTCAGACTTACAGGGTATTGCAAGCGAGCATAGAGTAGTTATTATTCAATTTCATCTCAAGTTTCCAATTTTGGCGGATGAAGAACCTTATTTTCTACCTGGAAAGCTCAAAACCTTATTTTCGGCAAAAGTGGGACATAAATGGTTTTGCAGATTTACTATCAAATACTGGATTCCTTGTGTTAATGCAAATCTACTATGATGACTTGACTGTCGACTGCTAACAAACAATGGCAGCTTTAGGTTAATTACGGTGAGTTTGCTGCTATTGTTACTTCTCGTAGTTTACCAATACTAAAGGAGAAATGCTAGAGTTATTTATGATGGAAGCTGTTGTCTACGAGACTTGCTCCTCGCGGCTCTACTATTATAGTCTAGGGTATCCCAACAGGTGGTCCACGGACCACCAGTGGTCCTCGAAGACGTCATGGGTAGTTAGCGTACCTGTCAAGGAAATGATCTACGCATAAATTGTTGTTATACGAAGGGAACATTATTAAGGGTAAAAAAAAGGTTAATGCACAAGCATGTTCAGTACGATTAACAAAATCGCCGATTTTAATGTATTATAGCAGCAAATTTAGATTTCATGGAGTAATCGGCGTCTTCATCATGAATGAGGAGTAACTGACTTCTGTTATACGAATATTTTTCAATGGAATTAGATTCCATTCGAATTCTGAGACCAACCGCACTTTAATACGGTGAACAGTTCTTTTGGTTTATTATTCTCAATAAAGAACGATTGGAATCGAGCATGAAAAAAACAAAATTCTAACCCCCCTCAAAATTTGATGGTTTACTTTTCAAGGTATGTAGAATCCGAAAATGCAATTAAAAAATGTCTGTCTGTCCGCCAGACTGGCCACTTTTCTTAGTTACCATGAAACAAAATTGATGAAATTTGGGTTATAGGTTCTGTTTGGGGTCTAGTTGGTCCTCGAACCTCGGCGTTACTGTCAGTCATCTTTAAGGGGTTCAAATTAGGTGTTGACATTTTCAGAACGCCGTATCTAGAAAACATTCGACAGAGGGGTATGGTTTTTTTACGTTATTAAATTTGTCTTGAGCTAAACAATTTTTGAGACCACCCGGAGCATTGTACGTCCAGCCGTTCGTGTGCACCAAAAAGCTTCGTCAACACGATCGTGAATCAAACGGTATAAATCCGGCCCGGATATCATCGCTATAGGGAGCACCTGATTATAATCAAGGATTGATGTATGAAGTCGAGTTGGTTGTTTTGCGATATTATTTCATTTGATAAGTAATGGACTATTGGATTTTGTTGGTAGGTACTTCTGAAACTTGAGCAAACGTTGAAGTATTATTGATGGGTAAATTATTACACAACGGTAAATTATTAAACAACGGCAAATTATTACAAAATGGCAAATTATTACACAACGGTAAATTATTACACAACGGCAAATTATTATACAACGGTAAATTATTACACAACGGCAAATTATCACACAACGGCAAATTATTACACAACGGTAAATTATTACACAACGGTTCGTCTACCAAGATGGGGCTGGATTTTGTTGATCGGTAATTTTGCAACTTGAACTACCGTTGAAGTATTATTGATGGGCAAGTTATTACACAACGGTTCATTATAGGTATTGACCACAGAAAACAGTGATCTACGCAGAAGGGGCGTCTATTTCACTCCACATCAACAATTTCTTTTAGAACTTCCTTATTTGCCTTTCTTTTTGCCATTTTAGTTACTGCTTGTCATCGACTGAATTATTTTAGCAACATTTAACTCGTGATTTAGGTAGGTACCTAGTAACGAGTACGGGGTTAGGTACTAACCTTCGGAGGTCTGCGATTCACATAATATGTATAGAGTAGTACATATTATATTATATAGACGGGTTATCTATATAGAGAGCTGTGATCTGTAACAGAAGGGTATTCTGTACAAAATAATAAACCGTTGTGCAGAGATTTGCAGCGTTTTTCTATAACCTTTCAAAGTTTCGGCTCATGAAAACGGTATAAATCCGGCCCAGATATCATTGCTAGGGAACATCTTATTATAATCATGCATAGCTGAATGAAATCGAGTTGGTTGTTCCGTAATATTATTTCATATGAAGATTGATGGCTCTTTTGGATTTTGTTGATAGCTATTTTTGTAACTTCAACAAACGTTATGCTTAATGAATAACAACAAATACTAACTAATCATTGAATATTATTGAATCAATGAAACTGCAATTCCCGGGCCGGCTCCAGTACTCGATCTAGGGCTTTTCTGGGGTGGAGCACAAGGGTGGGTATTGATAACAGCGATCTGCGCAGTAGGAACAAACAATGTCCACATTTAAATAACACAGGATCAACGGTGCGAGGATGTAGCAATTCATTCATAATGCATCGCTCTTTCGAAAGTTGGAACTTCCATAAATAAACAGACATTTGGCCGAACAACCAACTTGTCGCTATCAACATATAGTTGAAAGCGCTGCAAATCACTACACAACGGTTTATTATTTTCCTGTAGAGATGCCCCTCCGAGTTGGTTGATCCATGATATTATTTTGGAATGATGGTTATTTTTTGGATTTTGTTGATAGGTGGTCTAACTTAAACACACGTTACGCTTCGTTATAACAACGAATAGTTTATTAATGATAGAATTATTGAATCCACCATTACGAAACAGTATTTCCCCGGGCGGCTCCTGTTTGATTCAGGGCTTTCCTGGGGGGAGCACGAGGGTGGGTATTGACCACAGAAAACAGTGATCTACGCCGAAGGGACATCTATACAGGTAAATAATAAACCTTAGTGTAATAATTTGCAGCGTTTTTATTCCAATTTTGGATTGTGCATACCTTGAAACAGAAACCATGAAATTTCGATTGGGGGGAGATTTTTTTTGTGTTTCAAAGGTTTATTATTGAAGATAATAAACCATCGTAGGAGATAGAGTTGGTCTCAAAATTTTGACATTTTCATGTCATTGCCCTGGCACATAGCACAAAAAACTGTCATGAAATTGCGTAACGAAATTGTGTTACAGTGCCTTTATAATGATTTCCGCTTACAACGACCCCGTTGTTAGGTTTGTTCATTTTCTACACTTTTTAACCCACAAAAATCGTTCACCACTCGTTGGAAAGCTCTCGATTTAACGAACATTTTCATGTTCTCCATAACATATTGACTATACGAATAGCGGAGCTATGGGCATAACTGTTCTCATATTTTGTTTACAAACTAATGATCGTGAGTGTAGAAGATAATTAATCCGGAATCGTCTATTTTATTGAAATTAGGTACCTACCTCTTAATATTAATAATGTGAAAAGCAATAGGTAAAGACATGAAAATGTCCCAATGCGTTGCAGACTCGTATGCAAGCGTTTTTGCTGTTTCTGTGATTCTGTTATTTATAACAACAAGATTTAATTGTTTTCATTTTTTTAATTGTTTTTACGACGCTGTTTTAAAAAAGAAAAAGAAGAACAAGAAGAAGAAGAAGAAAAAAGCGCAGCAGTTTCTGATGATTTTCGCTTACAACCGATTCGTTGCTACGGAACTTTATCTTCGCCAGTTATCATCGTACAAAAATCGTTCACCACTCGTTGGATAGCTCTCGATTTACCTAACCATTTTAGAATGAAACCTACCTACACTCATCTAAAACACTGCGAAGTCCTTGTCACATGGTTGTATTATTATATTGGACATACCTACCTACAGCAATTTTGGCTGTTCATTTATTGTTTCTTTCTTTTGCATTAATTTAAATAGCTGTTTTATGATGGTTTCCACCAGTCTTGGCCCCCAAAAACTCGAATTTGGCTCCTGTTTTTCACAAATTATCTTTGGTCATTGATAGTGCCATTTAATTGTCTTGGTTCGCCTGTTAATAATACTTCTAGTGTTTTTATACATATTTATGGTGATATCAGACAATTTCCCAGGTTTTTGACTCATAAAAATTGAATTTCGAGGGCTGAAACTTCGTTAGAACCTCAATTTTCCCCTCTTTGGTCAAAATCGACTTCATACTCGGTCTCCTCGGCCTAAAAACCATGGAAAACGATACCTCACAAGCTCATTTTACGAAAACACATAGAAAAACCTATTTTTACTCCCATTTTTCACCCATAACACCCCTGTGTATATTCCGATCAGGTCGCAAAGTTTCGAGACACAACTAGGGCCAAAATGGAGCTTGTGTGCGAAAGAACGAATTTTTTAGAACGCCAATAAAGGCAGATACGGATGATACGGCTTACGGCGGACGGTCATTGTATTTTCGGGATCTACGCACCTTGAAACATAAAAGAAAACTTTTTGAGATGGTGTTCCAAAAATTGTTTGCTGAGCTAATACATGGGTATGCACAGAATAATAAACCAAAATAGGAAAGTAATATAAAAACGCTGCAAAGTCCTTGTCACATGGGGTTTATTATTCTACAGAAATGTTGGCTGTACATTTATTGTTTGTTTCATGTGAAATAATTGAAATAGCTATTTCTGATGGTTTCCAACAATTTTGGCCCCCAAAACACAAATTAGGTAGGTAGGTACGATCTTTTTTTTTTTCAAATTAACTTTGATCATTGGTAGTGCCATTTAATCGTCTTGATCCACGTGTTGACACTTTTTCTAGTGTTATTCTACAAACTGATGGTGATTTTAGACGATTTCGCAGGTTTTTGACTCACACAAAATCAATTTTGGGAGCTGAACATCTGGTACAACCTCAATTTTCCACTCCTTGGCCAAAATCGACTTCATATTCGATCTTCTCGTCCCCAAAAACATGGAAAACGATACCTCAAAAGCTCATGTTACCAACATGTTGCTAAAACGCAAAAAGTACCTATTTTTACACACATTTTCACTCACAACACCCCTGGGAATATTCCGATCGGGCTGAAAAGTTTCGGGACACAACTAGGGCCCAAATGGAGCATGTGTGCGAAAGAACGACTTTTTTAGACCGAAAATGAAGCCTGTACACGTGATACGGCGGACGGCGGACGGCGGACGGACATTGCATTTTTTGAATCTACGCACCTTGAAACGGAAAAGAAAAAAGTTTGAGGGGGGGGTTATAAAAATTTTTTGCTGAGCGATTACATAGGTGTATTATTCAGAGAATAATAAACCAAAAGAAGTCACGGGTACTCCTCATTCCCCTTTCTTCAGGTAAGTTTGGCATGAACGTTAAGATGAACTGTTGTGTAGTAGGTATTGATCTGTAATTATTATTCTGACTTAAGTTTAAAGTCATTTAAAAATTAATGGACGTCTTTTTTTTTTAATTTTAAAAACAGTTTTCTCTGGTGATAAGAACTCTGTGATTGGTGATGATGGGAGCACCGTTTTTTAGCCTTGGGATGTTGACGAAAGGCCCAATCCTCTCAACTCACTCGTATGCTGGCTTTGGTTCCATGCCCATCATAACTTTTGGTACAGCCATTATTGCAGCTTTTGTAAATTTCTTCAAACTTGTAAATTCAAGCGAAATCGGTTCATTCCCTAATCCGTCGGATAGTACGAGTATGATGAGCAATCTTCGAAAAAATCGTACATTCCTGGTGTATAAAATTCTCGCCATGACTTTCGAGTGTTGGTGAAAAAATAAGGGTAGCAGAGAGTTCAGGAGTCAGTAGGTTTAGAGATGACAGTAGGAGGAGGGAGGAGTTGAGCTTCGATCCTATTCCACTGCACTTCATCACTAAGGCTAATAAACTAGAATTATCTAATTTAGAGATTTAGTGAAGCCATCAATTAGTGAGGGGCATGAAGTAGGTCCACGAAGCGTCCCCGCCTACTCTTTACCCCTTAAACCCCACGTGGAGTGGCAAACCCGAACAAAAAACAAGTCAGAAAACACCCAAAGCGACAGACACACCTGGTCGGGGTTTTACAGGCCCTCCTTGTTACCCTCAAGTGCCTTCTAATCGGTTGGATCGAGTGGGGTCTCCAAAGCGATTACTACTGTCCCCAGTGTCTCAGGGAACCGGCGTGACTCCTGAACCCCCCCTCCTCCTACTAGCGGTCTGTATGTTCCTGTCCAGATAAGGGATCCGTGGGTTACAGCGAACCAGAGTACTCCGCAGCTAACGGGTTAATTGCCAACGGGTTGATTCTGTTTTCTTGAACTGTTGTGCCTAGTGAAGATTATTACGCCTTGATTCGCAAACGGTATCAAGGCGAAAGATCCATTCTTCAGCTTCCTTACAATAAAAGGAAAACTTCTGAGCGAGGGCCTATATCACGGCCTCTTCAAATCGTTACTTTGAGTGATCATTATATCACAAATGTATACTACATCAACAGTCCTTACCTGCACATTAATTAACCACACCCCAACAACCGGTCAACAAGGACGTGGTATCCACGAACAGAGCTGACGATTCGAGTAAAGCTAGGTTCACATGGAGACGCAATTCCGGACGGCAATCCGGCACGGCAACGCATTTGCCGGAATTTTTGCCGCAGAGGCGTTCACATGGCAGCGGAGTCATAACAAAATGCAATCGCAAAAAACAAACAATCGCTCGAGACGAAACCGCAATATCAACCACATAAATGTCGAATTTCAATATGGCTGAACAACCAAACAAGAGAGGTGCGTGCAGTATCCTCCGCGCAGATCCGGCAACGCATCCGACAGCGGAAAATATCTGGAGATTTTGATATAGTATCCAAGGCACTGCGTTGAAATAATCCATTTTGCGTTGGCCAATAGCATTGCAGAACGCATAGCCGTGCCGGGCTACCGTCCGGAATTGCGTCTCATGTGAACCTAGCTTTAGACATCAAGTTTCCGCATGTACAGAACTGCTATCGCTACTTCAATCGCAAATACATTGGCTTACCATTTGAATGTGATGACATTCATTTGGGGCCATAACTGAAGATCAACCCGCATAAATCCTTAAAATTTCAGCTCATGCTGTTTGATTTATTGATATATTGGTAAGATTATGTCTGCTATTGGGATACACACAAACGTGATGCCAAATTTGCTCCTTGATGTCTGAAACACAACAGGGGAACTTTAATTTTGGAGGACATGAAATTGTTTTCGGATTTCGCATTATTCAGGGCTTTCTTATTTTGGGCTGAGCGAAAGCAATTGAGATTAGGTATCTCACGAAATTTTTGTCTCGCTTCGCGTTAGGTATAAGGATCAAAGAAGGCAGCCTTCAAATAATTAAAGACAGGTGAACGATAAAGAATTATAAAAGTTGGAGATATGGAAAGAAGTATTCAGATGGAAAGTGATGCGAAAAAGAAGGGAACAGATGTAGGAAAAGCTGTCGATCAGCAAAATGTGAGATGCGCTCCAGGCGACAACGTCAAAGAAGGAAAAGAAAAGGTCGAAGACAATGCGGCAGACGAGGTGGTCTTCACAGTCGCAGTGAAAGTACCCAGTCGTCTCAGTCAATAGGAAAAGTCCTCCGAAGACGAAGATGAGGATTTGGAGGTGGTCGAACAGTTCGAAGAAGAGGAAAGGAACGGTTTATTATTTACCTGTAGATGACCCTTCTGTGCAGATCACTTTTTTCTGTGTTCAATACCCCTGGGTGTGTTCCAACCGGGCTGCTGAGCTTCGGAGCACAGCTAGGGTCCAAATGGAGCCTGTGTACGAAAGAACGACGATTTTAGACCGAAAATAAATGTAGATATGGATGACATGGCGTAGGGCTTACGGCGGACGGACATTGCATTTTTGGAATCTACACACCTTGCAACGTAAAAGAAATAATTTTGAGGTGGTGTTCCAAAAATGTTTTGCTGAGCGAATATATAGGTGTATTATTTACAGAATAATAAAAGTTGGTCCCGATATCATGACTCGCCCCGATTATAGCTCGAGCCACTCATATCAAAGTATCCATGGGAAACCTCCTCCAACAGGTTGCACGACCGAAATCTTCCACCAACACAGTGTCCTATACTCCCAAGCATTAATAATAATAATTGTAATAAGTAATATGTATGATGAACTGAAGATCTTCCATGGGCCGCACGACTGATACGGAATTATTCTACACTATATCCCAGCGACAAATTTCATATAATATAATATACAGAAAACCAGATTCTGAATCAGCCTGTTAGTCAAAAACGAAGGAACTGGGTTTTCTATTCCTGCCCGTGAAGAAAACCATCTGAGCTAACGATAGTAATTGAAACAACTTGTAGGTACATCAGCAAAATTGTACCTCCGCTATGTTGTTTCAGAAGGGACATCACTGCCACCTGTTATAGCTTTGAAATGCGCGATTTTCAAATTGTCGTTTCTACCAACGATTATGTCCGGGGACTTGTCTTCGTTGCTGTGATCGGAAAATGCTTTCGCCTTTCAAATTACAGTGATTTGAAACACTGTAGTGAGAGTGACGATCAGCATACCTAATGACTGTTCAACATGAAGGAACCTTATCCATAAATCCAATTGTTACTCCCAAATCAACGCATTTTTACTGATGGCATACATCGCCATCTGCAAGGCATAGCCTTGTTCCTCTGCCAAGAGTCGGCCGTTCGCCAGAACGGGTATAATAAATGGAACACAATAAATGACGCAATTTGCACGGTAGGCTCCTTGATAGGAAAGACCCACAATAACGGCTCCCCATCCATTTTATAGTGTAGGAAGTTGTAAATCGGCCAGATTTACCTAGCGCATTATGCGGCTTTCAACTCATCGGGTTGCGCCCGTCTCTATGACCATTCCCGAGGTAATTCAGCATTGTTATTTTAAAACTGGCACTCCCTCGTATACAGATGGCAAGAAAAGACTCTGAGTGACGAAGCCATAAGCGAGCCGATTCGAGTCATAAAAGTGTCCAGACGTTTTCAACCAACAACAGACGTTTAGCGGTTCCCCCATCACGAGGAGAAGTCACCCCGAGAGTGGGGACAACACCGCCGTCCGGTCGAGTGAGACGAAAAGGGGAATGAAAGAGACGGAGATAAACACGAGATATACAAGGAGAGGAAGAGAGGATACCACGGGAAGAGAAGAAGCAGGTGCCCAAACCTGGCGAACCTAGTTTTTTGGTAATAACTCACCACAGGTTGGGTCGGTCGGTTTGATGGTCGGGGGTCGTGGCTATTCCCGAGCTAGTCAACTCGGCTCAGCCTCGCCGCATCACAACAGAGCTGGAAAAACGAGATGGTCTTGCACATTTCTTTTCTAGACCGCGCATAATGGCGCAAACATGCGGTCCAAGTCCACTCTCCCGATTGCAGGATGGCACAATCAAAACGAACAACTTTAGATCCCCTCTGCCTTCTCCATTCATAGTACCAGACAAGAAGTCCCCTGTATGAAAATAGAAAAATAACAATCTGAAATTTAAAACGCTGCAAACTAACACACAACAGTTTATCATTACCTGTATAGATACCCCTTCTGCGTAATCACTGTTTTCTGTGGTCAATACCTACTCTCGAGCTCCTCCCAGGAAAGCCCAAAATCGAGAACTGGAGCCAGCCAGGGATTACATTTCATAAAAATGCGCGGATTCCCATAATTCAATCATTAATATTATTTGTTGTTATTCATGAAGCATAACGTTCAAGTTGCATAAGTACCTACCTATCAACCAAATCCAAAAGAGCCACCACTTTTAAAATGAAACAATATCACAGAACAACCAACTCGATTTCATACAGCCATCCTTGATTATAATCAGGTGCTCCCTAGCGAGGATATCTGGGTCGGATTTATACCGTTTGATTCACGACCGTGTTGATGCTTTTCGGTGCACACGAACGGCACCGGATCAATTTAAAAACGCTGCAAAGTCCTTGTCACATGGGTTTATTATATTCCACTGGACTTAACTACAGAAATGTTGCTGTTCATTTATTGTTTCTCAAAAACACGAATTGGTCTATTTTTGTTTTTTTTTCACAAATTATCTTTGGTCATTGATAGTGCCTTTTAATTGTTTTGATTCACCTGTTGATACTACTTTGAGTGTTATTATACACATTTATGGTGATTTCAGAACAATTCCGAGGTTTTTGACCCATAGAAAATGAATTTTAGGAGCTGAACCTCCGTTACAACCTGAATTCTTCACTCTTTGGTCAAAATCAACTTCATATTCGGTCTTCTCGTCCCAAAAAACATGGAAAACGATACCTCAAAAGCTCATGGTACTAAAACTCAAAGAACACAAAAAATACCTATTTTATACCCATTTTTCACTCATAACACCCTTGGATATATTCCGATGGGGCTGCAAAGTTTCGGGAAACAACTAGGGCCCAAATGGAGCATGTGTGCGAAAGAACGACTTTTTTTTTGGCCGAAAATGAAGCAGTTACACGTGATACGGCGCTCGGATATTGCATTTTTGGAACCTACGCACCTTGAAACGTAAAAGAAAAAAAGTTGAAGGGGTGTTATACAAATTGTTTGCTGCGCGATTACATAGGTGTATTATTCACAGAATAATAAACCAAAATGCAATGTCCGTCCGCCATATCACGTATACCGGCTTCATTTTCGGTCTAAAAAATTCCTTCTTTCGCACACATGCTCCATTTGGGCCCTAGTTGTTTCCCGAAACTTTGCAGCCCCATCGGAATATACCCAGGGGTGTTATGAGTGAAAATGTGTGTAAAAATAGGTACTTTTTGTGTTTTAGTAACATGTTAGTAACACGAGCTTTCGAGGTATCGTTTTCCACGTTTTTTGGACGAGAAGACCAAATATGAAGTCGACTATGACCAAAGAGTGGAAAATTGAGGTTCTACCAAATGTTCAGCTCCCAAAATTGATATTTCAAGATTCAAAAACGTGGGAAATCGTCTGAAATCACCATCAATTTGTATAATAACACTAGAAAAAGTGTCAACACGTGGATCTAGACGATTAAATGGCACTAACAATGATCAAAGATAATTTGAAAGAGCAAAAAAAAAAAAAAAAGAGCGTACCTAATTGGTGTTTTGGGGGCCAAAATCAGTGGAAACCTTCAGAAATAGCTATTTCAATTATTTCACATTCGAAAGAAACAATAAATGAGCAGCCAACATTTCCGAAGGTATGTCCAAAGCAGCGTTTTTTTCACCCCTTTAGAGATGACAGACAGTAACGACGAGCTTCGCGGACCAACTAGACCCCGAACGGGACCTGTAAACCAAATTTCATTAATTTTGGTTCATGGTAACTAAGAAAAGTGCTAAGTATGGCGTACGGCGGAAGGGCAGAAAATTTTTTATTGCATTTTCAGATTCTACATACGTTGAAACGGAAACCATCAAATTTGGAGGGGAGGTTAACTTTTTTTTCCATGCTCGATTCTAATGTTTCATTATTGAAAATAGTAAACCAATAGGTACTACCTATCTATCTGCCACAGTAGTATATTGTCCTGTTTGAGTAATGCCGAGTTCGTATAACATGTTTCAACAAGAGAATTTCCAGGTTCGATCTGAATTGAAGAACGAAGCATGAATGGAGGTAAATTAATGCGCATTACCATTGATTCAATTCAGATTCGAAATCCAGATCGATTTCTCCAAACAAACGTCTTGCCATCGAGGAAGCGGAATGCTCGAGTAGTCGAAATCTTCGGAGGACCATTAGCTGGCCAACCCTCGTGAAGCTACCCGGTAATTTAATGGAAATTAAATGAATAGCTGAGGCTTATATTGAGAATATGGGCAACTGAACGCATTCAACCACATTACATTTGGTATACCAACAATTTAACGCTGAGAAAGCGGAAGTAATTTTTCCCTTTAGATTTTTAAATTTAATTCAATTCAAATACATATTTATGTATTTGCTTGATAACGACGTTGGAATTTAATTATCAATCGTTGAACCGCCAGGGAGCTGCACCGTGTTCTATTCTTAAATTATACACAAGAATATCATTGCGATCGTGGATTGCTATGTGAGGAAGCCGTTTTAAAAACTACTGGACCAATATTCAGTTTTGCGAGCATACATCCTAAATCCCTAGTACCAAAAAAAAACTACAGGTTAAATATATAAATAGTCTATTTTCACGTAAACTACCAAACTGTAGACCGGTTTCGGTTGTTACACCATCATCAGTACACGATAGAATCTTCTATGTACGTGTCGTGTACTGATGATGGTGTAACAACCGAAACCGGTCTACAGTTTGTTAGTTTACGTGGAAATAGACTATTTCTATTTTTATCCTGTAGTTTTTTGCTATGGATTTCCACTACTCCGCCGCAAGTGATTTAAGTTATACCGAAGTACTAATATTCTTTTTACATGCATATCGGATCAGATTCTGAACAGTCAATAGGCGAAGAACGTAGTTAAACCAAAATACTTGAAGTACATGCATAATAATTTGCAGATGTCTGCAAAAACTCCCTAATGGAAACCTCAGTTGAACAAAAGACAAGGTTAGTTCCATACGTTTTGTTACACACGATCAGAGGGTGGAAAAACAGGCTTTAAACTTCTGATGTCACCAACCCGTTCGCATCTATGAAGTCACATTCCTGATTTTATGAGTTTTAGTGGTATGAGGTTTCCTCTTACAAGAAATGCCGGAGACGCGAAACACAACGAAGGGAGGCCCCAAAACTCGAAACGGCCGTTTCTTCAAGACTGTAAAAACGGGTTCCTAAAACTATTTATTTTTCTTTTATGCTTTTTACTTTTTACCGGCAGTAGGTAACCGAACATTCATTTCCGGACTGAATCGAATAATATTTGCCGAGCCTTTATACCTAGCGTTCGGGATGTGCAGGGAGTGGTGTTTTTCATTGTCCTTTTCAGAAGTTGCAAAGAACAGGTTGAATGAAGAAAAAAAGTTGATGTATCAATTCATCAATATTTATTTGTTGTCTATTGCCGATAAAAGGTGAACTTAAATTCCCCAAATCCATGACAAAAATCAATTCAGCTGCTAGGAATAGTGACAGAAATGCCAGAGAAACAACCGGATAAATTTCAGAGGCGGAGAATTGCAAATATATAATATATCCAACTTGTGGAGTTTAGCATTTTATATACTCATACTTGAGTACTACTCAAGTACGAGTTATGAGATGTACTTAGGTATTTGGTATGGATAGTTCTTGGTTATGTAACAATACCTTATCAGAGTAACGATGCTGAAGTCTTTATTTTTCAACCATCGAATCGGTGAGCACTTTCCGCTGATCATCAGAATGGAAGTCTGCCATGCACTTGGCTTCCTTTGTAACTATTACAAACATAATGTTCGCAAGGTCTGTTTTGTGGTTTGTCGCTTTTTATGAGTTTGTTTTGGAACACGTTGAATTTGTCTTGGAAAAGCTATGTTTCTGCATGTTTGCCAAATAAAATTCAACATAACTACAAAGTTTTCAAAGAAAGACAGGTCATATTTTTTTGGTTTATTATTTTCAATAATGAGCCTTTGGAATTGAGCATGAACAAAATCTGTTTCAACCCCCGCTCAAAATTTAATGGTTTCCTTTTCAAGGTAGTAGAATCCCAAAATGGAATGAAAAAAAACTTCGCACTTTTGTTAGTTACCATGTACCAAAATTAATTAAATTCGGTTTGTAGGTCCCTTTTAGTGTCTAGTTGGTCCGCCAAGGTGTGAAAACTATGGGTTGAAATGTTCAAAAACCCTTTTTTATAATAATAAAGTTATGCAAATTAAAAAAATAGCACTCGAAACTTTGCTCTGGTGTGCTCTCTTGTTAACTTCCAATGAGTTACTGTGATCATCTGATGAATTTTGCTGAAAGAAAATGTATTGTAGGGGTCGAATGTACGCCACGATCCGGCGAATGAACTCTTTCGATCGTTTCGTTATCTTCGAATTTCGATTTTAAACAGACCTTTTAACACCAGTCTTTTAACAGACTTACCTACTTTAAAAAAAAAAAAAAAAATTGAGGGCATTTTCTGGTTTTTCATGTAAAAGCAAGGGATTCTTTAAGGTTAAAGAAGCTTATCTATGTGTTTTCTAGATTAAGTAAAATTTATTGTTCCTCCGAAGCTTATGAGGACGATTTATTTCTCATTAGTACAATCAGTTACAATATATATGGTCTTCCGGTTTGGGGTAGCGCTTATGCCACAACAATCAACCCGGTCTTCATTTGCCAGAAGATATTGTTACGTGTAGCTACAAGAAGTAAATTTTTAGAGCTCACTGGTCCCATCTTCAATAAACTCCAGATTCTAAAGCTGAAGTCTCTAGTGGAGTTGAGTAGCCTGAAGCAGGTCCTGAAAGAGAATATATTCACACGACCTGCTCACGACACAGTTACTCGGTTTCAGTACGATGGAAAAATTTATATTCCTTTCATGAGAACAACTGCTGCTCCGAATTTTTACTGCTCCACTGGCATTCGTGTGTATAACTCTCTTCCGTCCACTATAAAGAAAGAATTAGTAGAGCACCCAAATAAAAGAAACCTTATTCTGAAGAGCTGGTTCTTGCAAAACCAAAATACCTAGTTTCCCATATGGAAATGAGTTAGATACAGAATGTATGTTTTCTTTTCTTTATAATGTATATATTTCTTTTTTTCTCTATAAAACTTTTTCTAAGTGCATACCTTTGTCGTTAAGTATGATCGTCCAGTATCGATAATGCCAGTAGCTCCAGCAATTTAATGCGCTCTAGCTTTGGCTCGTTCTCCCTGTCGCGGGCAATGCCCATTAGGGGAACTGATTTTTCAACAATTTGATTGTATTCTTAATGTACCATGTTATGATCAGGAAATATATTTCATTTCATTTCATTTCATTTTTTATTTTGAAAACTTGGGGGCAGTCTCAAGAGCCATTATCGTGTTAGGGGGTCGAATATACATGCCCGGTTTTCCACTACATGCATTCCAGCTTTACCAATGTTGCAGTCGAAGGAACTTGGAGAAATAATTCGTGGACTTAAAAAATGTTATTATTAGATATTTACCTTTCCTTGGTACATATCTCATTTTCCTCGCAGACGCTGTCGTAACACATTGCTGAACCTACGCCCTATTTGTTATGCGCAACTCTATAGTCGCAATAGAGCAATAAACGTTTCGAAAAAAGCGCCGGACGCCGTCAAAAAATAAATTATAAAACCAGGAGTCGTTTTTGCCGCTCGTTTTCCCAAGCTTGTTTCATCAGGAAAGGCCGGGAGCTCCTTTGATGTCTTCGAGTGAATTTTGAAAAACCGACGTCTCGCAAGTGAGATAAAGTGTTGAAAACGGAATCAATAATGGCGACAGAGGGAAATAATAAACACAAATAAAAAAACCCGGCGTCCGGGAAGAAAAACGGAATGTCTGTGTTGTTACTGTTCACAGTTGTAACTGTTGGATCTCACCTGCTCCCTTTGTTGTGAAACTCGAAGCGGCGAACGTGCAAAACATCGGGTTGTTGGTCGAGTAATAGAAAAATAAACTTAACACACTCATCATGAGGCGGTAATCACCCAGGAGCTACCGCCGTTAAATCTTCCGCCCGACAATGACAAGAAGGGAGAGCAATTCCATTTTTATGGACCCTTGCGGATGTTACCGTTTTTAAAACAACTGAAACGACTCCGGTAAAGAGGGAGTGTATTGCTGGTTTGATTTGAGGTTGCTGTAATGAGACCTCCGTTTCGAACATTAACTCGTTACTTGAGACACCTGGGCGCTGCTTCTGGATACGCTTTTATGTGAGTTTGAGCTGGATTTCAACGAGCTGAAAATCTAGTCGTTTTTAGGCCCGGCCCCTCAGAAGTGGCCGAGGTCTAACCTGATCGTTTTTACATTTTTCATACAATTTTCATTATTTTTATGGGGAAAAAAGGGGATTTTCACATTTTTGACCGCGCTGAACGCGAATCCGTCGAAATGAAACTGAAATTTCAGCTCGTTCAGGTAGCTGAGTATGATGTGTGTCCGTGTACTTACGGAATTTTGCGAACTGCCATAACTCATGACCCAGCGGTCCACATCGGATCAAATTTTGGTGGTGGTTCGGAGTTAGGTCCTTGTTGGTCCCATACGAGTTTCGCCGGATTTGTATCAGTAGTAGCGACTGCGCATGAGCAAACGTTAAAACTTGTACCGCCATATCCCACAACCCAATAGTCCCAATTGGCTCAAATTTTGGTGGTAGTTCAGGTTAGGTCCTAGTTGCTCCCATATGAATTTCGTCGTATTCATATCAGTACCTAGTAGAGATTGCACATGCACAAACGTGAAACCCGTTGTACCGCCATATCCCACAACCCAATAGTCCTAATTGGCTCAAATTTTGGTGGTAGTTCAGGTTAGGTCCTAGTTGCTCCCATATGAATTTCGTCGTATTCATATCAGTACCTAGTAGAGATTGCACATGCACAAACGTGAAACCCGTTGTACCGCCATATCCCACAACCCAATAGTCCCAATTGGCTCAAATTTTGGTGGTAGTTCAGGTTAGGTCCTAGTTGCTCCCATATGTATTTCGTCGTATTCATATCAGTACCTAGTAGAGATTGCACATGCACAAACGTGAAACCCGTTGTACCGCCATATCCCACAACCCAATAGTACCAATTGGCTCAAATTTTGGTGGTAGTTCAGGTTAGGTCCTAGTTGCTCCCATATGAATTTCGTCGTATTCATATCAGTACCTAGTAGAGATTGCACATGCACAAACGTGAAACCCGTTGTACCGCCATATCCCACAACCCAATAGTCCCAATTGGCTCAAATTTTGGTGGTAGTTCAGGTTAGGTCCTAGTTGCTCCCATATGAATTTCGTCGTATTCATATCAGTACCTAGTAGAGATTGCACATGCACAAACGTGAAACCCGTTGTACCGCCATATCCCACAACCCAATAGTCCCAATTGGCTCAAATTTTGGTGGTAGTTCAGGTTAGGTCCTAGTTGCTCCCATATGAATTTCGTCGTATTCATATCAGTACCTAGTAGAGATTGCACATGCACAAACGTGAAACCCGTTGTACCGCCATATCCCACAACCCAATAGTCCCAATTGGCTCAAATTTTGGTGGTAGTTCAGGTTAGGTCCTAGTTGCTCCCATATGAATTTCGTCGTATTCATATCAGTACCTAGTAGAGATTGCACATGCACAAACGTGAAACCCGTTGTACCGCCATATCCCACAACCCAATAGTCCCAATTGGCTCAAATTTTGGTGGTAGTTCAGGTTAGGTCCTAGTTGCTCCCATATGAATTTCGTCGTATTCATATCAGTACCTAGTAGAGATTGCACATGCACAAACGTGAAACCCGTTGTACCGCCATATCCCACAACCCAATAGTCCCAATTGGCTCAAATTTTGGTGGTAGTTCAGGTTAGGTCCTAGTTGCTCCCATATGAATTTCGTCGTATTCATATCAGTACCTAGTAGAGATTGCACATGCACAAACGTGAAACCCGTTGTACCGCCATATCCCACAACCCAATAGTCCCAATTGGCTCAAATTTTGGTGGTAGTTCAGGTTAGGTCCTAGTTGCTCCCATATGAATTTCGTCGTATTCATATCAGTACCTAGTAGAGATTGCACATGCACAAACGTGAAACCCGTTGTACCGCCATATCCCACAACCCAATAGTCCCAATTGGCTCAAATTTTGGTGGTAGTTCAGGTTAGGTCCTAGTTGCTCCCATATGAATTTCGTCGTATTCATATCAGTACCTAGTAGAGATTGCACATGCACAAACGTGAAACCCGTTGTACCGCCATATCCCACAACCCAATAGTCCCAATTGGCTCAAATTTTGGTGGTAGTTCAGGTTAGGTCCTAGTTGCTCCCATATGAATTTCGTCGTATTCATATCAGTACCTAGTAGAGATTGCACATGCACAAACGTGAAACCCGTTGTACCGCCATATCCCACAACCCAATAGTCCCAATTGGCTCAAATTTTGGTGGTAGTTCAGGTTAGGTCCTAGTTGCTCCCATATGAATTTCGTCGTATTCATATCAGTACCTAGTAGAGATTGCACATGCACAAACGTGAAAACCGTTGAACCGCCATAACGCACAACCCAGTGGTTCAAACAAACCATTCCATATATTTAGATAATTGTTCAAACCTTTGTTGACATGGGGAATGCCGCTTCTTAATTTCCCCAATTAGGAAATGGCCCAGATTGGGAATTGAAAAAATCCTCTCTTTGGAATTATCCAAAAAAAATCCTACAAAATACTACCAATTATGAACATGGACCACTAATTATATTTGCAAGAATAGGAGATAATCGTATGTGTAGTTAGATACCGTTTATGGCAGATCGGTAGCGGCTGGTTGTTTGGGTACAATGGGGGAACGGAAACTGAACCGATTGGTTCGACTTTGTACTAGACTCTGGAAATTACACTGGTTTGTTAGATGTTTATCAGCACCTAATAATGAGATCATACTAGGGCTTTTACAATTTTGCGATGGTGATCCACTATAAATCTGCACCTACCTACCAACACCACTGCTTGCAATCAGAGCAATAGTTGTATCGGTGCTTGGCTTCTTCTCCCTAGAACAGGTTTATTGCTGTTGTACACAAGAGTCTGTCATTCGCGTTTGCAAGCGTCCCCTCGGAGCTAAAAGTCTGTGGAAGTTAATTACATAGTACCCATATGCATGATAGTTTCTATACAACCCGTTCGTCGATTTTCTAGACAAAGCACCTACCAGTATAGAATACTGAGAGAAATGTGTTGGGAGCGATTCTTGCATGTTTGTGCCACGACTAAAAACGTTCCTCGACCGTTTCTTTTCATGTAAGTGCCCTTTAACATGACAAGGACTCTGTAACCAAACGACTTGTGCTTCTGTACCCAAACTACTTGGTATTTTCAAAGAATCCACGCAAAATGAGGGTCCCCCGTAAAATGGAAGAACCCACAGCGTTTAAAAAGGTAATATATTTCAGTTGAAGGCGCAGGTAAATATGCCTAACACTATTATTTATCTTGAGGTCTTGATGAATTGAACGGTCACTGTAGGCAGTACAGGGGAACGGAGAAGAGTGTGGGTGGGTCCGTGGAGAGGGTTGAGAGATGCTATAATTTCCGTGCATGGGAATAGCATCTGTCATCGACGCTATCCAAGGGAGAGCCCTCCCCCATTCCGTTCCGTCGTTCCGGGGAATCAATTGTTACAACCAATTACGACGTGGCGGCCTCATCCGTCTCATGATTTCCCACAAATCGCTTGGGAATTGGCTCGGGATAAATGGGAAGAAGGTTGAAGGCTTTTTCTCCTCTTTATTTTTCCACTCCTTTTTTTTTTAAATCTTTTTAACTCTTCCTTCTTTTACGAAAATCCTCGTTTCGGATCATGGCCCATCCTACGCTCGGCAACAAAAACCATTTGAAACAAAAGGATCGCCCGACTGCAGGCGGGGGAACGAACTATAGCCAGATCACGACCATGCAGTACCCATATCGATTTAAAATAAAAGCTGCAAATTAGCTGAGGTAATGTGGTACGAATGATCGTAGTTATTCGTTTTCGAACTATTGAAATTTCAAAAACGCTGCAAATCCCTGCACAACGGTTTATTACTTTGTACAGAATACCCTTCTTTTACAGATCACAGCTCTCTATAGAGATAACCCGTCTATATAATATGTACTAGTCTATACATATTATGTAGATCGCCAGCCCCTCCGTAGGTTAGTACCTAACCCCGTACTCGTTACTAGGTACCTACCTAAATCACGAGTTAAATGTTGCTAAAATAATTCTGTCAATGGCAAACAGTAACTAAAATGGCGAAAAGAAACGCAAATAATGAAGTTCTGAAGGAAAATTGTTGATGTGGAGTGAAATAGATGCCCCTTCTGCATAGATCACTGTTTTCTGTGGTCAGTACCTACCCTCTGGTCAAGTATAATGAACCGTTGTGTAATAACTTGTCCACTTCAACGGTTGGTCAAGTTGCAAAAGTATCGATCAACAAAATCCAGCCCTTTCTTGGTAGATGAACCGTTGTGTAATAATTTACCATTATGTAATAATTTACCGTTGTGTAATAATTTGCCGTTGTGTAATAATTTACCGTTGTGTAATAATTAACCCATCAATAATACTTCAACGTTTTTTCAAGTTTCACAAGTACCTACCAACAAAATCCAATAGTCCATCACTTATCAAATGAAATAATATCGCTAAACAACCAACTTGACTTCATACAGCCATCCTTGATTATAATCACATATATGCTCCGTAGTTATGATATCCCGGCCGGATTTATACCGTTTGATTCACAATCGTGTTGACGAAGCTTTTTGGTGCACACGAACGGCTGGACGTACAGTGCTCCGGGTGGTCTCAAAAAATTGTTTAGCTCGAGACAAATTTAATATCGTTAAAAAAAAACATACCCTTCAATCGAAAGTTTTCGTGCTACGGCGTTCCGAAAATTTCAACCCTTACTTTGAACCCCTTAGGGATGACTGACAGTAACGACGAGCTTCGAGGACCAACTAGACCCCGAACGGAACCTACAACCCGAATTTCATCAATTTTGTTTCATGGTAACTAAGAAAAGTGGGTAGTACGGCGTACGGCGGACGGACAGAAATATTTTTATTGCATTTTCGGATTCTACATACGTTGAAACGTAAACCATCAAATTTTGAGGGGGATTAGAATTTTTTTTTCATGCTCGATTCCAATTGTTCATTATTGAAAATAATAAACCAAAATCTGTTTAATCTGATGGGTGAAGCGCTGGAGAGCTACTACTACTATGTCGGTAAAACATTATTTAGTAATAAGCAGTTAAATTTGCATTAGTCCCTGCAAAAGTTATAGGATTTCACCAAAATAACCAGAAGTGTCTTGCTCGGGTCATCCAGATATTTCAAAAACTAAGAAGGTAAAAAAACGCTAGGTTGAGTAGCCGCAAGGAATCATCCCGAGAACGGTGAAGTAGAATTTGGTGGGGCCGTTATGGGGCCTTCGAGTACGTATGTGGTGAAGTCCGTTTGACACATAATTATTATGCAGGGGTCAGACAAACCTCCAGTTGTAAAACCCTGCAAAACGGGGAGAAATACAATAATTTTTAAGTTGCCAACTTTTGTATTCAACTTATGATTCAAAATGAATTATGATCATCGAAAAAACTCATCCTCATCAACTCCCACTCATCTTTGTCTTGAGGCTCTGACCCATCTTCATCACTCTCAGACTGATCAATGTTTTTTGTATCGAAGTTTCTCTCCTCCATAATTGTCTTCTTCTCTCTTCACACTTCCGTCGCCTTCGCTAATATTTTCAAATCTTTTACGAAGATTTTCTTGTTCTTTGTCCTATGGCATGATTATGAACAAAAACGCGTATGTGGGGGTCCGAGAGCACCTCACGCTTTTTGAAACGGAACTGTTGTTTTCAGAGCCGAGGGACAAACACAACTGTGGTGGCGTTTAGGGACAAAAGAAGTGGGAAGAAAGGTATTGAGAACGCCAGGTCCACAGTTCAATTCTAACAGCAAACCACAGCTGTTTCTCAACACGTCACATACACACTTGAAAGTTAATTCAATTTTGTGCAATTTTATGATAGTTTCTGATGATATTAAATATCATCAGGGGTGTTGAACATGGTAATGGTCGCTGGCCGAATACCGAAAATCTTGCGGTTTTCTACCATTGCCATGCTCAACAACACGCCTTAAAAATTTACATTATCTCCTGCTTCATTTCAAACCCCCTTGAAAACACGTACTGACTCGTCTTTGTAAATATTTGAACAAGTCTACCTGTCTTGTGTACATTCATAACACTGCTGTCAGCCATTGCTTTTATACATCGACGTTCGCGGCCATGCTCTAGCATGATCGCAAACTTTGCTATTACATAATGTAAGCATATTAAAAGTTCTTAGCCACCAAAAACATATTCATGAGTTTTCGTCAAATTTTTTTCTTGAAAAAATTTTTTGTAACTCTTGGAAGTATGGTAGTTTGAAGCCCGTTTTCAAAAATAAGCATTATTTTTTAAATGAGGGTGTTTAAAAGTAAAAATGCGGTAAAAAATGACTATAAGGTGGCTAATTGGCCGATGACCTAAGGAGGCGGAGCGAGGCCATGGAGGCGAAGGTCCTCAATGCTACCAACAACGCTACATTATAAATGGCAGAACTTTGTGGCAACCTTCAAGTAGGCTTTGTCGTGACCCTCCCCTCGGCTTGTTTTTGAGGACGTGTTTTTTAAACTTATTTATAAATTTGCGGTTCCATCCATCCATCCATTGTGGTTCTGTACTTAGTGATGCACTAGCGCTCTAAGCGGGATTTGAGTTGAACTTCTCGGCAATTTAACTGACACGTCGTTTCTAGCGGGAACTCAGGAATTCAAATTTCACTCTTTTTCTGCCTACAATTTCCGACATAAACACCTCATTATGTGGTAGATAACTGTCAAATCCCGTTATTGAACAGAATTTGGCCAAAAAAAGAAGAACTTGTAACACAAAAAAATTGCCCACTTTCTGCATTGTTCTGATCCATTTTAGTCACACTGTTCTCTAGAACATCTCTGACAGAATTCATGCAGTTTCGTTTGAGGTGTTTGCTATAGGTATGCAAAACCTACGAGTATATTCCCTACCAATCTACATCCACCTTCTATTCTAAAAGGTTTAATGGGGGGGGGGGGGGGGGTGGGTTGAAATGCGACCACCACTCATCTTCGTAAAAAGATAATTTATATAACCAAATATCAAGTATTTCTCTCTTCATGAAATACCTACTTCCACAAAATTTCAATTTCCTTCATAAATTTTCCTCACGAACATGCTACGCTAGAGCGTCAGTCACGTTTAATGGCACCAACATTGAAAGTTATTAGCAGTTTCATTTGAAAATCATCCAAAAATTCGGAAAATGTGCATTTTTTTTCGACTTCCGAGTTCTTAGTTGCCCTTATTTAGATATAACTATTAAATGTTAATAAATATTTGCCGAGAACGAAATAATTCTTATGGTTTCCCATGCCAGAGTTTTAGTTAGCGTTGATTTGGTATTAATTGAAATGTTTCGGGTTGGAAGCCTGGGAAAATAATAAAATGAATTAGGAAATCTGACGTGATAGTAATGGTAACAGAGAAGTTATGGAAGTAACTATGCACACGCTGCTGATGTGAATGAGGAACACACCTCAAGACAGGCCAAAAAGATCAGCTTTATTATTTGCAATAACGAATCTTCGGAATCGAGCATGTAAAAAAAAACTGTTTAATGCCCCTCAAAATTTGATGTTTTACTTTTCACTGGACGTAGATATAGCCATTCCAATCGATGTCAATTGTACGAGAAAAGACCCGTATATTTAAAAAATTTAAATTTCAGCCTTTTCTCTATTCTTAGTTATGACGCAAGGATGGGTTATAAGAATATCATTCAGTGGATATCAACCACTCATCAGATATACCTAATAAACTTGAGCATTAAAACTTATTAGGGGCATCAAAACGGGGTACTTACCTACCCCACCTTTAATGAGGCGAGAATATATTATTTAAATCAAATTCTCACGTTTACAAAGTTTTGTTCTTGTCAAACTTAATTTTTCATTTTCTCGTTTCAAACTCCCCACCGAACAAAGAGAACACAAGAAGGGCGATGATTTATTTTTAATCAAGGGAGTTATTTCACTCAGACGTCGAGATTATTTGTCAAAGATAACAGACCGACGACGGTTCCACCTGTTCCGCTGTAGCCGGAGAGGAAAGGCGCTTATCAAAGGGGTTTATTGGATCATTAGTGGAAGAGAACTCACATTATTTAAACAATGCAGGGATCTCAAATAAATATCAATGAAGAGGGAAACGGAGAGTTCATTAACAAGACGCCCTCAGTGATAAAGTTTTTGGGAATGCAGGCGATTCGCCA
Source organism: Leptopterna dolabrata (assembly GCA_954871275.1). Classification (NCBI taxonomy): domain Eukaryota; kingdom Metazoa; phylum Arthropoda; class Insecta; order Hemiptera; family Miridae; genus Leptopterna; species Leptopterna dolabrata. The sequence continues at coordinate 52,176,373 of OX940979.1, forward strand.
AAAATGTTGGGTTATGCCAGGTCTGGAGACGATTCCTTGGATGAAATATTAAATGACTTATGGCGGCAAGATGGTATCAGTGACGTATGACTATTTAGTATGTCTGCCGGAAAGAAATATTTGAGCACATCCAGGAATTTAGTTGATTGTTTCATGTGAAACCCCACATTTCATCCCATTAGTAACCATTCGAGACCATATACAGGAACAACGAGAATTACCCTCAGAATTACAGAACACGGATACGGGCGTTTCCAGGCAAACAAGGTAGCGCATATATACGTCGAATAAGGACACATCCGGATTTCGATGAAATTCGTAGGGGACCATCTGGGTATCAACCCGCAACTACCCTGGTAATTTCAGCTCATTATGACCATTCTTTCATTTATATATCGGCGTTTCAAGGAAAACATGTCCGGCAATGCGGGGACGAAAGTTAGGAACTGCTCGATTTGTATGGAACTCATGCGGGTCAGTCTGCATACCAACTCTCACCTACCCTGTAAATTTCATATCTAAACCGGCATACTACTTTACTCAGCAATAATATTATCGTTATGGGGTTTTCGGGGAAAACTCGTTTCGACATGCGCAGATGGGCGTTACTACCCGATTAGGGCAGTTTTCTAAGATAAATTTGATATGAGGGCACCTGGTTAACAACTATCACCTACCCCTCAATATTATCTTCACCCAGGACCCGAATTGCTTAACATGTCGGTCATATCCCGCTGTGGCTCGTAGACCAAACTAACTTATTGTATCGCATGCAATTTCACAGGCGGTATGGCAAACCCCATGGACATAAATATGGGTAAATTCGGGAACACAATACGGGCTTTGAATGAAACTGAGCAGAAGTGTGGTTTTTTCACAATAACCATTGACACCTCACTGCAGAATTTAGGCGTTCATTTTCGGCCGGTATCTATTCTAACTAATCAAAGTAATCTGTGCTGCTACAATACGTGCTTTTCTCATTAATTCAACGGTTATAATGAATTGTACGACCCTTTTGTAAAGCATAAATTTACTCCTCCGTAAGTGGATAGAAACTAGCCTGACGTGTGTGAATGATGTTGGTAGAAAATATATTTATTATATTGGCGAAGGATTCACTAGCATTGCGTGGGCTCACATGCAGAAAGGCAAGCTTGCAATATTACTTGGTGTTCAAGAGAAATAATAAAAATAAAAACGCTGCAAAGTCCTTGTAACATTGGTTTATTATTCTATTGGACATACCTACAGAAATGTTGGCTGTTCATTTATTGTTTCTTTCATGCGTAATAATCGAAATAGCCATTTCTGATGGTTTCCATTAATTTTGGCCCCTAAAACACAAATTAGGCACCTACGCTCTTTTTTCTTTTTTTTTAAACTATCTTTGATCATTGGTAGTGCCATTTAATCGTATTTGTCCACGTGTTGACACTTTTTCCAGTGTTATTATACAAACTGATGGTGATTTCAGACGATTTCCAAGGTTTTTCACTCATAAAAAATCAATTTTGGGAGCTGAACATTTGGTAGAACTCAATTTTCCATTCTTTGGTCAAAATCGACTTCATATTCGGTCTTCTCGTTCCCCAAAAACATGGAAAACGATATCTCAGAAGCTCATGTCACCAACATGTTGCTAAAACGCAAAAAGTACCTATTTTACACACATTTTCACTCATAACTCCCCTGGATATATTCCGATCGGGCTGAAAAGTTTCGGGACCCAAATAGGGCCCAAATGGAGCATGTGTGCGAAAGAACGAATTTTTTTAGACCGAAAATGAAGCCGGTACACGTGATACGGCGTACGGCGGACGGCGGACGGACATTGCATTTTTGGAATCTACGCACTTTGAAACGGAAAAGAAAAAACGCTGCAAAGTCCTTGTCACATGGGTTTATTATTCTATTGGAGTTCTAGAGATTTTTGTTGGCTGTTAAATGTATTGTTTCTTTCATGTGGAATGATTGAAATAGCTATTTCTGATGATTTCCACCAATTCTGGCCCCCAAAACATGAAATAGTTACGCTTTTTTCTTTCTTTTTTTTTTAAGATCATCTTTGATCATTGGTAGTGGCATTTAATGGTCTTGATTCACCTGTTTACACTTTTTCCAATGTTATTGTACACATTGATGGTGATTTCAGACAGTTTTCCAGGTTTTTGACTCATAAAAAACCAATTTTGGGAGCTGAACCTTTGGTAAAACCTCAATTTCCGCGTCTTTGGTCAAAATCGACTTCATATTCGGTCTTCTCGTCCTTAAAAACATGGAAAAAGATACCTCAAAAGCTCATGTTACTAACATGTTGTTAAAACGCAAAAAGTACCTATTTTACACACTTTTCACTCATAACTCCCCTGGGTATATTCCGATCGGGCTGAAAAGTTTCGGGACACAACTAGGGCCCAAATGGAGCATGTGTGCGAAAGAACGAATTTTTTTAGACCGAAAATGAAGCCGGTACACGTGATACGGCGTACGGCGGACGGCGGACGGACATTGCATTTTTGGAATCTACGCACTTTAAAAACGTAAAAGAAAAAATGTTGAGGGGGTGTTATAAAATTTTTTTGCTGAGCGAATACATAGGTGTATTATTCACAGAATAATAAACCAAAATGGATATAGAAAGCAAATGATTATTTAATTCATTGCTAAGGAGAAAACTGTTGATGTAGGTACATAACATATTTGACATTAATATAATAGCACAAACTAAGGCTCGCGATTAAACCTAGACATGAGGTAAATATCTAGCCGCTATTCTTTTGGACGCTGGTAAATTGATAATAATAAAAAATATTGATGGCGTTTGAAATGTCTTTATTAGATAAAGCAAATAAACATGGAGAGTGAGATATTCATTATGTGCTCTTAATCACCTAATAAATTCCAAATCGAGAATTCGGTGATGGTTTTACGATTGCAATAAAACTAGGATTGGAGAAATCGACCATTCCAGCCACAAAATGATACCATCTTAAAACCGGTGTTATAAGTACCTACATCACACCGATCTTGGTACAGCTATACCTTTTTGATTAGTATTTCTGTATCGCTTGCGAGCCGATTTATATGACCTCTGTTAGATCGTAAAATTGAGCTGGCATGTATTTATGGAGAAACAAAGCTATGCCTCGCAGATGGCGTGTTAATAAAAATGCGTTTGACTCTCGACTACCAGTTGGATTTTTCAAAAGATGGTTTCTTCATGTTATGATCGTTTACAGAAACGACAACGTGAAAATCGCGTATTTCAAATCTATAAAAATTGGGTGAGCAGTGTAAAGTTCCTTCTCATACGCACTGGCTCGTGGTCCTGATAACAACATTATATTGTACAATTTTGTTGTTATACAAATCGCTTCACTCATTATTCCAGTGCAGCTGTCGTTGGTGTGGGGGGGGGGGGTTAGATAGTTAGAAAACGCTTCAAATTCTACCATAATTGTTGATTATTTTCTGTTTAGCTAACTCTTCTGTCTAGACCGCTGTTTCATGACTCATAACTGTACAAACACAAGGCTAACGAGAAATTTTGGGGATCAGCGCAGACCTGCGCCTACCAACATAACCACGAATCTGACGATATGCCCGCTCAATTTTAGCTGTTTCAAATGTCGGTACGCACAGTTCTTGAAATATCCATAACGAAGCGGAAACATGACCATGAGGATATCTCCGATCTAGGGATCGAATGTGGCATGAATGGATATTTAATTAGTTGAAAATGAGGACCTACTTTTTTTGTAAGGAAATCAAGTGATGTGGCATTGCAGAAACCAAGCCCCCCCCCCCCCCCCCCTGCACCTCTCTTATAACCTGGCGTTATAATTATCAACACAAGACACAAGGCAATGTGTCCGGCAATTAATTCCACCAATTCCATCACGAAAATAATATAAAATAAGCAACAACGATCCCTCACCTATTATGAATAAGTCACTTTATGAATAGTCACTTCATTCGGACCTTACATCAGACTATTTCCGTGCTAACTATTCCGTAGCTGTATTCAGTGTATAATAGTAGGTATTATTTGATCTTTTCAATCATTTCAACCTTTGAAATCGAGCATGAAAAAAAATTTTTTAAACCGCCCTCAAAATTTGATGGTTTCCGTTTCAAGGTATGTAGAATCCGAAAATACAATTAAAAAAATTTCTGTCCGTCCGCCGTAAGCCGTACTGAGCACTTTTCTTAGTTACCATGAACCAAAATTGACGAAATTCGGTTTATCGGTCCCATTTGGGTCTAGTTGGTCCTCGAAGATAATGTCCCGTTAATGTCAGTCATCCCTAAAGGGTGAAAAATAGGGGTTGAAGTCTCCAGGACGCCGTTTTCTCGAATTTGTTTACGGTTAATAGTTCTCGAACTCGAAGTTTGCACAGACAGGCATTTTCAACAGTTTTTATGTAGTGGTTGAAATTGTAAGGGAATTTTAGGTACAAGTAAAACTCTTAATGTATTTTTTGTTGCCTATGCTGATGAAACTTCAATTCGTCCCTAAGACTGAAAGCAGTAGTTTACGTTAACGTGTAGAGTTTGGTGTCGTAGTTTTTCAAAGATGCAAAAAATACGTCGATCCCCCTTACATAATGATGCTTCCGTTCGCGCTGGGGCAAGGGTGAGTTGGTCCCATCCACAAATGGCGGGGACAAATTATAGGATAACGACAAAGGGGAGGAAAATGGCGTCGTGTCCGCTGTTTTCAAACTGCTTGCAACGCAGGTGCGTCAACTACACAAAGATGGTGACCGCAGGGAACATTTTTTTTTTTTCTTAAACTTTATCAACCTTTATTGCCACAATGGCTGTACAGTTGTGCTTAACCAACAGGTATATAGCAGGCTTACGGCCTGATTTACATGTTATATGGATACAACCCAGCGGTTGTCCAAAACCAGTGTTTTTTTTATAGTAAGATCTAGGAGAAAGGATAATATAAAGCACAAACATAAATAATAAATATGTGTCTACATGCTAGGTACTAATATCGCAGCTTGTCAGTAATAGGTGTTTTCGCGATATCACAGAGTTTGAGAGTTGATTGAGTCGTGAAGCCTCTTTCGTTTCAGTCTTCTGAGTGACGGTGGTTGCGGTGGGTTGTCTGGGATACGAGCAATTTCGGGATTCTCATGTCCTGCCATTCCTGTCATCAAGGAGCCGTAACTCTCCCTGATGGTTTCGCTGACCATTGGTATGTCTAAATCATTGTGCAGCACACTGTTTCTAACATACCACGTAGCGTTGGTGATGAGACGGAGGACCCGATTGTGTCACCTGAATTCTTTTTATGTGAGTAGCTGCTGCGGCACCCCACAGACCAAAAGAGTAGTACCAAATCGGGCGTATTAGTGATAAGTGAAGCAACCTCTTGGTGGAGAGTGATAAGGGCGAGTGTTCATGGAGTATCGGTTTCAGTTGCTGGATTCGTTGGCGTATCCTTCCAACAAGATGGTTTATGTGGGCTGCCCATGTCAGATGATGGTCAAGATAGAGACCCAGATACCGAAATGTGTTGTTGGTTGGAATGACTTGGCCATTATAGTACGGTGTTAGGGAGTAGTTTGAGCGTTTTAAGGTAAACGGTACGATTGCGGATTTTTGAGCATTAAATTTAACCCTCCACTTATCGCTCCATACATGGATATGTTGGAGGCTGTCCTGTAAGGCACTGTGAGCACTTTCAAATGTTTCTGCCACGTGCAGGATTGCAACATCGTCAGCATAAATAGCTGATGTTGACTGGGTGGGAAGAGGTAGATCGTGCGTATATATTACGGAACAGCTACTGGATTTCAGTTTACAACTTGGTATTGTCACTTCTTCATGTGTTAAGAATCGAAGATTCAGATAGACGTACAGAGACAAGAGATGCAAAGACAACAAGAAATATACAATCAAGTCAAATGACAATCGTTCTCAAAAGAATATCCCGTCAAATGGCGTTTGGAAATATGGTTGACATTTTCATCCCATTATTCAGTACCTACCTCATTATTCGAGAAGAGGCAACCTTTAATCTTTTAACATGTTTAATGTTTTAGGGCTGGGGGTCATTCTGTGAATTCCGACACGCAAATATGCAACGTTTTTCATTGGTTACTACACAGTTACTACCTTCTGTTGTAGCAACCATATGTTGATGGCGAGTTCTATAATAAGTACAGTAAATGCAACATTATACTTGTAGAGTTCAGTGAAATTGTGGCTTTCATTTTTTCTTGACATTAAAAAACTATATCTAATTTCTCCCTTGCGAGGGAAAAACATTAAACATGATTTAATGTTTTTCCCTCTCAAGGGAGAAATTTCCAACGTTCGTTATAAGCATAAACGTCTCTTCTTGACATGTGGCTAATGGTGGGGGGGAGGGGGTTGTCTTAAAGGGAACTGATGCATTTGTGTAACGTTTTTCGAGTTATGTGCCAGAGTAAAGACATAAAATGTCAATACTTTGATCATTGATAGTGCCATTTAATTGTCTTGATTCACCTGTTTTTCCATGACTTCAACTATTTGAATCAGTGCTAGCTCGACAAAAATTCTGCCCTACAAATTGCCTTTCTCAATTCCGGCGAAACCTCGATAACACTGAGCCGTTGACTTTAGTTCATCAAGCTTGTTCAGCATGATCAAACTCCTTGGTTTCTTCCTACCTACCTACTTACACATTTTGTACTTTCAAATTATTTACCGATTTCGTTGAATTTGAAGGGGGATGTGTGGTGTCAGTAGCTTCTTCGCCTGTTTCCTGGAGGTTGTTACTTGATACCAGCAACGTTCAGCATTCTCTCCAAATCGCTTTTGATTTCTTGTAAACTTGTTCCGTCTAGTGGAAATGCAGTTCTGCATAATAATCATCTCGAATATTTTGGAGTTGGGGATGCGTAGGTTTTTCCCGATTTGTCTCATCGATTTAAGCATGCAATTTTCTTCATTCGTTTCTTCATTAGTTGGAGGAGAAATCGAAACTGAGATAACCAAATTTCAGACATGGACATTTTATTACACTTTCTGTGTCTAAGCATTCCTCATATGGTTTTCCATCGATTTCATTGTGATCAATTTAGTGTTATCATCGATTTTACGTCTTACTGAACGAAATTGGAAGTCCTCCACTCATGTTGTAGACTGACCATTAGAAATGCATAACAACACCGAAACCTAGTGACAACAAATCTCACACTAATGTTGTATGAGTGTCGTCAAGGGCAGTGATGTGTCGTTAGAAACATAATTGCATTCAAACTTTCCTTGAACCCCTGAACAACGCATATGGGACAGTATCAGAGCCTTTACCAGCAAGACAGTGAAATCGCTTCAGACGAACAAGTAATAAAAACTGTACAATTTTCGATCAATTCTAGTGGAAACCTGTTGATGACAGTTCTTTAGATTCTTGAGATTCTTATAGATAATTCACCAACTCTTACAAACGGCAGTTGGAATTACACGATTCAGTGTCTATTATAACAAGATATATGGCATAACTGATGCGCTGAAGTAATTAAAACGAATCATAAAATTTATGATGAAAATATATGACAAGACATTAATTTAATGTCTTGTCGGTTGCCTACTATCTCATTTTCCCTTCAACAATCTGTGTTGGAATGATCATGAAAACATTCGTAAACCTGATAATATAATAATAATAATAATAATTTACGGATATGAATAGAGCATCCTCGAATAGTGGGCATATAATACTATATACCCTTGTGTATATATATTATATATACTCATATCTGTACCATATCCGTAAATTATTTTTATTATAATATTATCATCAGGTTTACGACTGTTTTCATGATCATTCCAACATATAGATTGTTGAAGTGAAAACTAGATACCTAGTAGGTAAACGACAATACATTTATGACCCCGTTTTAACTACTTCGGCGCATCAGCTATAATAAGACTAACGTGTATTGTATGTAATTTATTTCCTAAACAAATGAAAATTTTAATCGCCTCATAAATCCGCATTCGACAGTACAAGGAAAGTATGCCTTAAACATAAACTGACCTAATCCTTTGCTGAAACTACATAATATACACTGACAGTCGTTTCCAAGTTATTGAAATGATGTTGCTATATATATACGTATATATTTTTCAGAGTATACATTAAGTTATTTTATATATGCATATTATATATATACAAGTATTTTTTTCAGAATTCAACTTCAACATTTAAAAGCTATAATTTTGGGTTTCTGTAATCAATTCCCACTGAAAGGTCAGATTAATTCTGGTCTGATCTATAACGAAAGATTTTGTAACACTTTTAACAGAATCAAAGCTATAAATTCCTACCGGGCACGTACGTTCTCATTTACCGTTGTTCGCTCCCAGCGGTTTACTGTGTTTATTTTATATTATTTATATTATTATTATTGTTATTATTATTATTATTATTATTATTATTCTATTCAAGAAACACTTGACTTTTGAGGCTTTTGAAGGTACGATGTCATTCTTTCACAAAACCTTGCGAATAGACTACAAATATACCCACCTGCGTAATATTATTGAAGGTTTTCTGTATTCGCTCAGTCTCACTGTTAATCTGTACCTCTGTATTCACTCTGCCATTCAGAATTTCCCCTTCACTTTTGAATTCAAAAACGATTTTCGTCCTCCAAAATCAAAATTTCAATCGCATTTTGCTTTTCAGACTTTCTTGAACAATGTTTCATGTAGGTGTGTCTGCTACTTTTGGTCTCGGAAATATCTGCATATCTATGAAATTTCATAATTTGAACTTTTTTCGGCGAATGATTCCGTTTGGAATTTCAATAAAAATTCCTCCCGTACGTTCGACTGGGACTGCGTCTATGGTTTTTAAAACGAACTTGTTCATTCTGTATAGGTAGGCTGTTCACGGATTTATACCTTTATACTTACCAATACCGTGATTACAGTAAACTGAATGGTCTTCAAGGATTATTGAGAGCTCGACTACAAATTCCATTCAGCAACTCTGAAGATGTATGCCTTCACTACATACTCACCATGTTGATTGAGAACTATCAAAACAATTTGTTTTATCCTACTCTAATTGTGCACCTACTGCAACTAGGTACTGTTCAGTAACAATAAATTCATACTGGAACATGGAAGTAAAGAATGATTAAGGATGAATCGTGTAGTATATCGTTTCATTGACTTGTATTATGTGTCTACTTTAGAGCGACTTTTTCAATAAATAAGTTGAATTGCCTGTCATGCAACGACCCTACTTGTTAATCGATCACTAATGTTGTTCAACTCACTTCTTCATTCAGCACATAGTGTATGTCCTACATCGCGTTTAACTTAATTACTTTAATTTCACTATGATAATATGTTATGATTAATAGTCAATGACTGAACCAAAACGAACACGATTCAAAATTGCATACCAATAAGAAACCCAAAGATTTTGTTGAAAACAATAAACCAAAAAAGCTAATCAATGCAAGACGTAGCACTTCCACGGGAAAAACGGTGTGGTTTATTCACTTCACAGCGCCCCATATCATTTATCTGAAAGTCCTCATAAGGCTTACCTCGAATTTAGCTACACCGTGTCAAATTATTTAATATTAATGGATGCCGGTATTTCATTGAATGGAATGAAGCACGTAGCCTACTTGGAATCTTGAATGCACACATTTCGTCTGTATTTCACAGTAAAGTAGGTATTTACCTGAGATGAAAATAACGCACCGGTAGGTTCATTATTTCACATAGTTTCTATAAAACGTGACTAGGTATATTTTTAATTGAACTGTGAGTCTTACGGGCTTCAGCTCTGATGCCGCGAATGATTATCGAGAATTTTTTGCATTCGAGTAAGAAGAACTATTGAACGATACCATTATGTTCTAGATTGAGGGGAAAATTATAAGTATTTTCCGAAATGGACTCACGCTGGAGACGTCCATTACTCGAACTGTAATATCTAAGATACCTATAGGTAGGCATAATTTACTGCATTCTAGCAGGATGGTTTAGTTACCGCCGGTACCTAAATCAAGTGAAGGAATGTTCACGCGAGACTGTTTTTACCCAGGCGCTCACATCTCCGATAATATTACCTTCTCATGAATATTTTTCAATTAGATGGATGGTCAGTTAAGGGTAGTGATGGGTTAAGAACCCTTGCCCATTTATAAAATGAATGAGTCATTCCAGGAAATAATGAAAATATGTAAACAATTCAACAACCCAAAACCAATCAACTATCCACATATCGTACATTTTTGAAGACTCGAAACTACATATCAACACCGTAATTTATCACTCACGACATAGGTAGCATTGCTCAGTAAGAGTATAGTTTTATGATTTATAGGCATAGCTTCTACAGATTAGAATAATAAATGCTCGCCAATCTTTTCGACTAGGATTGAAAGCGTAGTTTATTAGAATTTATTAAAATACCAGTTTCACAAAATTTTAAGGTGATGAAATATATATTATATATATTTCTGTGATGTGCCCGTAAGCAGACATGCGACATGGGCCGTTAGACCGTAACGGTGTAGTAATATTTTTGAATAAAACAAATTTAAATCCGCCCGTCATGCACTACATTTTATTATTTTATTATTAATTTCATGAATAAAAATTGTTCTTGAACTGAAGAATCAATTGAGAATGCCTAAAAAGAACGCCAAACTTGGTTGAGTCCAATCACACAAAAATGGAGTAAAATACTAAATTTGGGAACGGTGATGAACATTAGACTAAACTAAATCAAATATTTAATTGGGTCTTTCATAGATCACGCAATAATCCTCAGGTCCATAAATTGGCGTCAGAAGAAAATAAGCATTGGCTCAAGATTCCTAAGTAAACTTAAATGTGGAAATAATATTCATATGAATTACCTACCTAAGCGAGTAATACACATTTCATCGATCAATCTATATTGGCAGGTGTTGTTAAGCGAATTCGTACTTACAGATCATTCGAGTCCAGTCCAATATTTATCCCTCGACTCCCTGCGAGCCGGTGGCAGCACAAGACAAAATACACACGGGGGGAATGAAACAGTCCATTCGTATCGACAGTACTTGAATCAATTCTCAATTGACAATCAAAAGAGCAACAGGTTGAGAACACGATCTCCGGATAAACTGTCAAGAACAAACCATAGAAGAAGACTGAAGAGTAGAAGACATTGGTGATGGGTACATGGCAGCAGTACCACTCCTCCTCGCTCCCACCACCATCCACCTGGGGCTAACAGAATATTCTTTCCCCCTCTGCTCTTGGACTATACGCCTTTTTTAACCGCGAAGTCTCTTCAAAGCCTCAAGCCCAAGCAGGAGGCTGGTCTTGGCATTCCCCTACCAGGAGGGTTCCTTTTCCTGTCTAGAGTTGTTGTGGGGGTCTATTATGACTTGGGGAGAGGGGTCAAGTCACTTCAAGGAGCTGGAGCCTGACTTGGCACCGTCTCTTACGGGGAGGGTGAGCATTTCAAGTTGATAAATGGCAATGGCCGTAAAAGAACTCACAAAGTCATATAGCGACTTCAATTCATCATTACAAACATTTCCTTATGATTAAGACGATGATACAGAAGTCGGTTTGATCAGTCCTTTAAGCGTAGAGTGAGTCCGCTGCGAATTATGCGTTTTTCAACGCAACATAAATAACGAGAACATAATTTTTTGCTTCAACTCTTCTGCGCATAACAGGTCAGCGATTCACCATAATATTGTCTTTCGCGGAATCTGAATGTCTCAACTACGAAAGATGATGCCTCAAAATCTGAGTTAACTATGACGTGTTGTGCATACACAGATGCCATCGGTGGTACGATTGATACAGCTTAATTCACCTTGAACCTTGTGAACTTTCAAAATATTCGCGGACTTGGGAGTTGGTGACATCTGAAATCTACACGTTCCCACCAATTGGATTATAATCATGGCTCACAATTGCGAAACACCTAGTAAATTAGGATTACGATATAAATATTTGGGTACAGTGGTTCACGAGGATTGGTCGTGGAATGATCGCCTTAGGTCAAATACGGTTTTTCAATCTACCCCAAGAAGCCGGCGGCGGCTTGTTAGGATTTCAGAAGTCTTGAAGCTCATTTTATTTGCAAGTCATTTGTGGGAGACGTGTAATCATGTGGTTTTGTTTTCTAGAATGTACATAGGTTTGTGTTTCTCACCTTTTCATTCGGACGCAGGTTTTTGGATTATTATCTCCAATAATAAAACCTTGGAATCGCGCATGAAAAAGAAAATTTAACCCCCCCTTTCAAAATTTCATGGTTTCCGTTTCAAATACGTACCTAGAATCCGAAAATGGAATTTAAAAAATTTCTGTCCACCAGCCGTACGCCATACTTCGCACTTTCCTTAGTTAGCATGAACCAAAATTAATGAAATTCGGTTTTGAGGTCCCATTTGGGGTCTAGTTGGTCCGGGAAGCTCGGCGTTACTGTCAGTCATTTCTAAAGGGTGAAAAATAGGGTTGAAATTTTCAGAACGCCGTAGCTCGAAAACTTTCAGTAGAAGGGTATGGGTTTTTTACGTTTTTAAATTGGTCTCTAACTAAAGAATTGTTTGAGACCACCGGAAATTGTACGCCAAGGTACCGCGTCAGTGTAAAAGCAGCTATCAACAAGATACTTTCGTTGAAAGGGTATGGTTGATAGGTACTTCTTTTGATAGGTTCGTTTGCACCAAAAAGCTACTCCAACATGATCGTGAATGAAATGGTATAAGTAATGCCAAGATATCATTGCCAGGTAACACCTGAAATCGAGTTGGTTGTTCTTTGATATCATTTCCTTTGAATGATTATGGATCTTTTGGGTTTTGTTGATAGGAACCTTCGTAAGTTGAACAAACTTTATGCTTCATGAATAACAACAAATAATTAATGGGTGAATTATTGAAGCCCTACCATTTTTATGAAACTAATTCCTGGGCCGGCTTCAGTAGTCGATTTGGGATTTCCTTGGTGGGGGGGGGGGGGGGGGGGCACTACGGTAGGTATTGACCACAGAAAACAGTGATCCACGCAGAAGGGGCATCTATACAGGTAAATAGTAAACCGTTGTGTAATAACTTGCAGCGTTTTTAATAAATCATTTACACAGGGGCATACAAAAAGATCCATCGGACTTACATTAATTTATGATCAGGGACAAACTGGGTGACTAACTTACACCACCATCAATAGTTACTTCGCTAATATTAAAGCCCTTCAATGTTGGGTAGGTTCTATTGAGTAGGAGTAATGAGCTATATCTATGCAACTATATTTACCTGACACAGAAAATCAACAGTTTTGGGACGATCAGTGGTTTTTCGAATATAAGTAACATATAAGTAAGTAAGTCATGATCCGTTGACATAAATTTGTAGACAAATTCTAATGAATGCCATTGATTTACCTTAGTGAGTTGTTGAAAAGGAAGGCTGGAATGATTAATTTTATTGCATTAGGTAAACTCACCAAAAATCTGTCTTTTGGCTGTATTTTCGTTAACAGACTGACATTGGTTTGGTCGTTTCCGTCGACATTGATATTCTTTGTTTTTGTACCTACGGATATTGAGATCTGGTTACAGTGTAAGTATCGTATGCACATGAGCGAATATGGAATATATGCCTCACAAAAAATCTGAGCATTATTATGAAATTCCCATTTTGGTTTATTATTTTCAATAATGTACCTTTGGAATCGAATATGAAAGAAAATTGTTTACCCCCCCCCCCCCCTCCTCCTTAAAATTTGATGGTTTACGTTTCAAGGTATTTAGAATCCGAAAATGGAATACAAAAATTTCTACCCGACGTTTAAATTGATCTTGAACTAAAGAATTTTCTGAGACCACCCAGAGTATTGTAAGACCAGCCATTCGTTTGCACCGGAAAGCTTCGTCAACATGATCGTGAACCAAACGGTATAAATCCGGTCCAGTTATAATCATGGATGGCTGTCCGAAGTCGAGTTGGTTGTTCTGCGATGTTATTTCATTTGAAAAATGATGGCTCTTTGGGATTTTGTTGATAGGTACCTTTGCAACTTGAACAAACGTTGATTGGGTAAATTATTACACAACGGTAAATGATTACGCAACGGTAAATTATTACACAACGGTAAATTGTTACACAACGGTTTATTATACTATCTACGTAGAAGGGGCATCTATACAGGTAAGTTATTACGCAACGGTTTACTATTTGCATTATGCTTCAGGAATAACTACAAATAATTAATGAATGAATCATCGAATCCCGCGCATTTTTATGAAACTTTAATTCCGGGGCTGGCTCCAGTACTCGATTGAGGGCTTTCCTGGGGGGAGCTCGAGGGTATTGACCACAGGAAACAGTGATGTGCGCAGAAGGGGCATCTATACAGGTAAATAATAAATAATAAACCTTTGTGTAATAATTTGCAGCGTTTTTCGAATAGATACCCAAATTGTTCCGTATGAAGTTACTCAACCAACCCAACCTATAATCCTCGTCTCCACAAACATTATCGCCATTTTTATTTTTATTTTTATGTAACTAAAGTGGATCATGGTCTCTATAAGAGTGCTCCTTAACAATTCTTTTTGCTAAACGATAAACTTTTATAATGCAGTACATTCATAAGAGAGCGTATAGATTGTTGTCCGTATTTTTATGATTAAGCGTCCTGTCATCAAGAGTATGACTCTTTTTCGCTTAATTAGGCATGCAAAACCGGGGCTAACTGTTTTCTCATAACACCGGTGTACATTTCATGGGGCGTGGAGACACCGAGGTCCAAGGGGCGTAACTCGCGTTATTTTACTGCCCCTCGACTTGGATGGTTTATAGCCTTCCGAGTTCTTCTTGGCAGGGTGGTTGCTGCCCAGTGCAAAGCCTTCAACCCCGCCTGTTGGAATGGTTGCAATAAATTAGGGTTTTCCATGCCAGTTGTGAAGGTCTTGGGTCCTCCCTTCGTCCAGTAGCTGGTTTCTTGAGATGCACCGAGCGCTCCGAAGGAAATAATTCTGGGCAGAATCGACAAAATGAAGTTTACTTCCCAAGTAGGCATGTAAATTGGTAGGTGCCGTAATCATTTGTTGTCGGATCGATTCGAAATTTTCCGTATCGAAGAATAATACCTATTAATTATCATTATTTAGGAATGAGTTGGCCAATGAGTACCTATTTACTGGTGAGTCCCTTAATACACAGCGCATAGGTAACTAAGTGTGTGACAAGTAGTTCCTAAAGAGTGGTCGTAATCAGCTAACAATAAGAAGCCAAACGTAACCAAACCAAACCAAACGTAAAATGGGCTTTAGCCAACCAATGTTGGTAGAAATTATACCTATGTGGTTTATATGGTGGAACATAAATTTTATGATAAAAAAATTATTTAAAACTAGCTGTGTACCCGCGCTTCGCAACGGTAGAACAGACACCCCCTGTATCCCCCCCTCCACAACTGATCAGAAACCTTCCCCAATGCCAACCCTAACTGCCTTTAACCCCCCCCCGTATCCTATGAACCCTCCCTACCTGGTTAGAAACATTCCTCAATGTTCACACAACAAATTCCCAAAGTTGCACTCCAATTGGTCAAGTAGTTTTGAAATTTCTGTAGACCCCCCACCCCCTCTCATAACCTGTACCCCCCCTCCCACTAACATCCTGATTGAAGTACCACTTGAATGTACTCGTCGAGCTGAATCCAGAATCTAATTACAATCGGATTTACGTCCAACCGTTCAAAGTTATTATAAGCATAAACGTCCTCATAGAAGTGATTATAACACGTTT
Source organism: Leptopterna dolabrata (assembly GCA_954871275.1). Lineage (NCBI taxonomy): Eukaryota > Metazoa > Arthropoda > Insecta > Hemiptera > Miridae > Leptopterna > Leptopterna dolabrata. The sequence goes on from OX940979.1 coordinate 52,192,173, forward strand.
TTTAGTAGTATTTCATTCATAGCGTTTCAACGGATGGACAGATTCAAATGCGGATTTTTCATAAACCTTCCCAGATAAATTCTGCGTCAAATGGTACCAGCCGCAACTTTCTACGTTCAGCCGTTCTCAATTGATGCCGAGACAAACAAACAAACAGACACTGTTTTATTATATGTATAGATAATACACTGATCACAGGACTCTTTTTAGCGAGGGCCTGCACTATAATAGTTCTGATCTAGCATAAATAAACTAAAATTTCAATACCCAGGAGAAATGTTTCCAAAACATCTATGTTAACGAAAGCTTTACAGAAAAACATTTAACCAAGAGTAGGCAGGTACGTTTTGAGGGTAGATTTTGGCAACGGGGGATTTCGGTAGCGTGAGATTTTACAATAAATTGAGAATTTTACAGCGAGTGGTTAATAATTTTCGTGGGATGTTAACAAGCAGAGTTACAATTCTCTGAATACTAAGTGGTTGAAATTCATTAGAAATAAGGATGACTAATCTGTCGTTCGTTCGATTCGACGGTCGCAGGCAATCTGATGGGTAGCGGTGTAACCCCCAGGAGAAAAACCTCCATGGTAATCGATGCTGCTTTAAATTATAATGTGTTTGTTTATTACTGCATTGTGTATAATACGGTACTAAATAGGCGGAATTTAAGTACGAATACCCTGTGACGTTTTCTAACTCCTTGTGAGCTTGTTGCTCGGAAAAGTTGAAACGATAACGTTATGATTATGACGCATGATGGTGTAGTTCACGTGTTGGTACATTCGTATTGTATTTTTGTGGAGTTCATCATAGTTCGCACCAGTAATCTAGCAACTCTCTCTGAATAGTTTGTCAATGCTATGAGTTCTTACAAGAGATGCATTTTCCAAGAATATTTGGAGGTCCGACCTAGTCCACCCTTTATTCGGCATATTTGCAAGATTGGAGTAGACAGAATACATCATTGAATATATTTTCGCATTTTCTCATACTGTATAATGGAACGAAACTCTCGTTTTCCACGGGTAGGGTATCTATTACCAACCTTCCATGGAGGTACTCAGTTTTGAAAATATCAAAGAATCTTCCCATGCTTCCTAGATGGATTTCAAGATGAATTTTTGACCAACACAGCAAACTGTCCACTCTCAATGGTATTACAGTCGGAAAAGTGAAAGCCACAGAATCACGATTTGCACGTTTATTGTATTATTACGAAGATCCAGCAGCAATATCCAGCAGCTACAAATAATTCGTTTTTATTATTCAGGTTTCTAAATAAGCTGAGCAAGGGCTGACTGACTGAATTCGCAGCCGAATGCGTTCTCTTGCTGATATACGTGGAAAACCTTAACATATTCATTCTCCACCTTGAGAAGTGTCTGTAAGGTATGAAGGAAGAAAGAAGGTGGATATCCTTCATCAAAAGAAAGAACGCCTTTTAAGTAAACACCTGTTAGCTTCTAGCGCCGGCTTTGAGCTGGCGGACGAGCAAAAAAGTGTAAGGAATAGAAACTTGCGAAGCACCTCCGTTTCAAGCTTCAACGAGCGAAAATAGCCAGCGATATTAAAAGAGCGAATACTTTTCCATTAATCAAGTAGGGAGAATGGTTGTCTCCGTCGGCTCTACAGAGAACATTCTGGGTGTGAAGGTGCTGATTTATCCTATTCTTCATGTGATGAATTTAAATTTATCATCACGGTGGCGTGAAGGAGTGAATAGATGAGAGCGAGGGAATTTCACCTAGGCGGCGGTAATCCACCGATGTAGGTGAGAGGAAGGAAATTCACCCAGGCGGCGGTAATCCACCGATGTGAGTGAAGGAAGGAATCTCGTCTAGGCGGCGGTAATCCACCGATGTAGGCGAGAGGAAGGAAATTCACCCAGGCGGCGGTAATCCACCGATGTGGGTGAAGGAAGGAAGGTGCTTGTCTAGGCGGCGGATATCCACCGATGTAGACAAGAGGAGAAGGTAGGAGGTGAATTCCCAGAGCGGCGGATACCACCAGGCATCTGGGAGGAGGAAGGTAGAGAGAGAAGAGAGAGCTGGTTAGAGGAAGTGTCGAATGAAGCTAAAGCTCCAGGATCCGGGATTATATAGGACTTGAAGTCCTCTCCCTCCAGCTCCCTGCTGGGAGCTGGTAGTGGGGCACCAGGTTGTGTCCCCCGGATTCTGTCGCCTGTCTCCCCACTCAGATGTTTATTGACGGAAGGTAATTTCTACATCGGAATATTGGTGAGAGCTTTAAGGTTGTAGTGGAGTGTTCCCGGGAGGGACTCACGACAGAGGTCCCCCCAGTTCGAACCAATGATTGAGGTAGCTGAAGGCTCAAGTTGACAGTGGCTGAGGGCTGCGGAAACAAAAAGGGGAGCTGAAGGCGCAAGGATACAGGAGCTGAAGGCTGAAACAAACAATTGCAGTGCTGAAGGCAGAAGAGTGACCGGAGGTGTCTTAAATCTAGGGTGACATACAATGAGTAGAATAAGTAGGCATAAGTTGACATAAGTAGACATAAGTAGGGCTAAGTAGACAAAAGTAGGCATAAGGAGACTTAAGTAGCTAAGTAGATGTAAGTAGATGTAAGTAGATGTAAGACATAAGTAGATGTAAGTAGATGTAAGACATAAGTAGGTGTAAGACATAAGTACAAAGAGGGTGTGATGAAAAATTTGATGAGGTGACAATATTTACAAAGGTGGTGAGTTCGATGATGATGAGGATAGTATGTTAGGTATTTACATTAGATATTTACAGGTGCAAGGTATTTACAGGAAACATTTACAGGTATGTACAGGTTTTTGGTACGGTGTCAGGGGAGACAAAATTGAGCGGGGTTGCGAGATCCGCCGTTCCCTGGGTGTGGGGTGTGTGTGGTTTAGTGTGTTGAGTGTGTGTGTGTTGTGAAAAGTTGGGTGTAGTGTGTGGGTGGGTGTTGATGATGCCCGCTGCGACGAAGTGGCCACGGCGGGGCTGTGAGGTTCGGTACAGTGTCTGTGGGATAATGGAACACATACACTGTCCCGAAATCTCAAGGCCCCGCCGTGATTTCTCAGAGCGGGGCGGGGGACTTGGCCGCCGGGACGCGGGGCGAGGGACGCTCCCGTCGTCTGTTGCGGCGCCCGGACCTTTTCGTCCCGGCGGAGGCTATTTCGGATATCCCCGGCGGTGGTGGGGGAAGAGGGGGTGTTGTAGGTTTGGTGGGTTGGGGTGTTTTTGGGGGTGAATTTAAAATTGGGGGGTCGAAAATGGAGAAAAATGGGGGAGTGAGAGGGGGCTGAAATTCGGGGGGCGGGGGTTGTTGAAATTTGGGGGGCGGGGGTTCGTTGAGGACGGGGATTTTGATGTTTGGAAGGGGCGGTGGGGGTGGCATGAGTAGGGTGAGCTGAAGTTGGTGGAGGAGCGGATCTATAAGGGGGTCGGATGGGACGTAGGGGGGATGTACCCCGGTGGCTTTTGCTGCGCGAAATTCGCGCAGTATGCGCCACTGGGGGTACTTCCACCGCCGGGGCCGGGGAGGAAGTCCGGAAATCCTTCGCGGGAAAAACTGAAGCGATGCAGTAGGTCCGGGCGAAGGGGGTAGGGGGGAGAGCGGGTCCGGGACGTACACGTCCCGGAGTATCGCCGCCATTTCCGGATCCGAATCGAAATCCGGAAACGGCGACGGGGGAGACAGATTCGGAGGAGAGAGGTGTTGCATTGCAAACAGACGGCGGGAGACTGATAGTGGATGTTGGTTGAGGGAGAACAGGGGCGGGCTTGCAGCGGGCGAAAGGGACGGTGTGGGGTTTCCCGTCCATTAGCAGGGTCGCGGTGGTCGGTGTTGTGCGGATGACTTGAAAGGGCCCGGCATAAAGGGGCTGAAAGGTTTTATGCATGCCGGGCTCTTTCAAGTACATATGCGTGGAAGTGTAAAAGCGTTTTGGGTAAGTGGTGTCGTTTGTCGGTGTTGAGGTGTGTAACGGTTCCCTGTTAATGGACGGGGTGTTGTGTGGAGGGAAAATGTCGGCCGGTAACCGAATGGGGTCTCTGAATGCGTGTTGTGCGGGACTTGTGTTGTCTGAAGGACGGGCGGAAGTGCGGAGGCTAAGTAGAACGTATGGGAGGGTTTTGGTCCATGAAGGGGAAGTGGCTGATGTGGAGATGGCTTGCTTGAGGACCGAGTGCCACCGCTCTATTTTCCCGTTGGATTGGGGGTGATAAGGAGTGGTGCGGATTTTCTGAATCCCGAGGGAACGGAGGAGGTCGGCAAAGTGGGCTGATTCAAATTGCCTCCCCTGATCGACTGTGAGTGTCCGCGGACAACCGTAGCGGCTGATCCATTGAGTGAGGAAGGCCGCGGCGACGGCGTCCGCGGTAATGTGGGCGAGTGGGATACACTCTACCCAATTTGTCGCACGGTCGATCATGGTGAGGCAATACCTCTTCCCCTCGGAGGGGGGAAGAGGGCCGACCAGATCCATGTGGACGTGTTCCCACGGGAGAGAATCGGGGATAGGTTGAGGAGGTACATGGGGGTGAGCCGAGACCTTGAATTGCTGGCACTTCTGGCACCCTAGAACCCAGGTACGTATATCCGTGTTCATATGGGGCCAGAAGTACCGCGTTTTGATGAGGTCCCGGCTCGCCCGAATGCCGGGATGATGGAGGGAGTGGTAGTGTAGGAACAACTGCCTCCTCAGCTCCGGTGGGACGTACGGGCGCGGTGTGTCGGCCGATACGTCGCACCAGAGGTCTAGGGGAGGCAGCTGTTCCAATTTTGAGGCGGAGATGAGATGGGAAAGAGCGGGATCGGAGGTAGGAGTTTGATGGTTTTTGAGGGTTTGCGGGGAAGGGAAGGGCAGTAGCTCCGCCACCGGCGCAGGGGTGGGGCGGGAGAGGGCGTCGGCAACGCAGTTGTCGGCCCCCGGCAAATAACGAATATCGGACGTGAATTGTCCGATAAATTCGAGTTGCCGGAGGCGACGGGGGGAGGCTGATTTTCGATTTTGGAGGAGGGCGTGGGTGAGGGGCTTGTGGTCGGTTATGACAGAGAACTGCCTGCCCTCCACGAAGTCACGAAAGTGTTTGATGGCTTCGTGGATGGCGAGGAGTTCTCTGTCAAAGGTGGAGTAATTTTTTTGTGTGGGGGACAGAGTTTTGGAGAAAAAGCCGAGAGGTTGGGGGGTGGCGCCGGTGTGTTGGTGGAGTACTGCCCCGATGGCCCAGTCGGACGCATCTGTGGTGATGGAGAGGGGGGCATGGGGATCGGGATGGGCCAATAGAGCGGCGTCAACTAGGTCCTGTTTGCATTGTTGGAAGGCGGTAGTGAGGGCGGGGGTCCATGAAATGGGGCGTTTATCGTTTTTTTTAGCCGGTTGTGGGATAGCGTGTATGAGTGGTTGTTGGTGTTGTGCCGCGTGTTTGATGTGTCTACGGTAAAAGTTCAGCATACCCAGGAAACGGCGGAGTTCCGAGACAGTGTTGGGACGTGGGAAATCGGTGAGGGTGTGAACCTTGTCTGGTAGGGGTTTTATTCCTTCGGACGAAACCTGGTGGCCGAGGCAGCGGACGGAGGGCTGGGCGAGGACGCACTTTGGAGTGTTAATGGTGAGGCCCTCGGCGGCGAAGATGTCAAGTACTTGTGTCAGGTGTGCGAGGTGTTCGGTTGGGTCTCGGGAAGCGATCAGTACGTCGTCCAAAAAACAGAAGACGAAGGGTAGGCCTCGTAGTATGTTGTCCATGTAACGCTGCCATGTTTGGGCAGCGTTACGGAGGCCGAAACCCATTTTGATATACTCGAACAGGCCGAAAGGGGTGATGATAGCTGTATTAGGAACGTCAGGGGGGTAGATGTGAATGTGATGGAAGGCACGGGAGATGTCGAGTGTAGAAAAGATGGTGGTGTTGTGCAGGTGGGAAGAGAAATCCCTGAGGTGCGGGACGTTGTAAAGGTCTGGGGTTGTACGGGCATTGAGGCGGCGGTAGTCGCCGCATGGGCGGATATCCCCGTTAGGCTTCTGCACAATATGTAGTGGAGAAGCCCACGGGGATTTGGAGGGACGGATAATGCCGTCTTTGATGAGGAGGTCAAAATGTTTGCGGGCCTGTGAGAGTTGGAGGGGGTGGAGGCGTCGTGCTTTCGCGGATATTGGGGGGCCAGAGGTTTCTATGAAGTGCTGGGTCTGTGAGATGTGGGCTGAGGGGCGGCGCTGGGGTTTGTAGTTGAGGAGGAGTTGTTCAAACTTGGACGGGGGTTGATCCACCGCATGTATGAACCCGGGGATGGGTTTCTGGGTGGAGGGGTCGAGCAGGCGCGCGTTACGGACGTCCACCTGGAGGCCGAAATATGCGAGGAAATCGGCCCCCAGGATAGCTTTCTCTACGTCCGCCACGGTAAATTCCCACTCGTACGCGAGCCCGCTCATATGAATTGATGAGCGGTACGTCCCGTACGAGGGGATGGTAGTACCGTTGGCGGCGTAGAGGAGTTGCCGGTAACAACGCGCCTGTCGCCGGAGAATGTTATTGGGGAAGATGGAGAGCGCCGCCCCTGTGTCAACGAGGAAGGGGACGTGCGTTTTTGAACATTTCAGGAACAGGCGTTGATGAGCTGGGGCGGAGTGAGGTAAAATTGGCGAGGTGTTGGTGTCCGTCGGAGGGGGGGGGCTTGGTTCGTCCGAGGTGATGGGCGGGTGCGGTGGTGGTGGTTGGTCCCCCGCGAAGGAGACGCGGGGTGATTGTTTGCCGTTCCGGGGAGGGGGAACGGTAGTGGCGGCGCGAGTAGCGGCCGGAGGGGTGGTCGTCTTGGGGGCGGGGTTGGAGGGGCCGTTCCGTGGTGGGGGAACGGTAGCGGCGGCGCTAGTGGCGGCCGGAGGGTTGGCTGCCCTGGAGGCGGGCTTGGAGGGGCCGTTCCGGGGTGGGGGAACGGTAGCGGCGGCGCTGGTGGCGGCCGGAGGGTTGGCTGCCCTGGAGGCGGGCTTGGAGGGGCCGTTCCGGGGTGGGGGAACGGGAGTGGCGGCGCTGGCGGCGGCCGGAGGGTTGGCTGCCCTGGAGGCGGGCTTGGAGGGGCCGTTCCGGGGTGGGGGAACGGGAGTGGCGGCGCTAGTGGCGGCCGGAAGGTTGGCAGCCCTGGAGGCGGGCTTGGGGGGGTTGACTCGGGGTGGGGGAGCAGTTGATGGAGAGGTGGGGTGTTTAGCGGCGCCGTCAGATGCGGCCGGGAGGTTGGCAGCCGTGGCGGCGGCGTAGGAGGGGTAGCGAGGCGAGGTGGAGGTGGTGTGAATGCGGGCGGGGAGGGGTTGGTGGTGGTCCCCCCCGTGTTGGCGAGGAGGGGGGCCCGCCGGATTTACCGGCGGGCGTCCGCGTTTCCCTGCTTGGAGGAGTAGGAGCAGGGGGGCTGGCATTTGCGGGCCTCCCCACCGAAGTTCACATGGTAGAAACATCGGTGGGGGGGGGTCCGCCGGGAGGTAGGTCCTGGTGGGGCGCGTGGAGTTGGAGTGGGGCGCCGTTTTTGGGGACCTCCCTCTCTGTTGCTGGGCGGGGGAGACGGTGCGGCGGTCGGCCGAGCGCTGGCGTGGGTGGTCGGAGGAGGGGGTCGGCCGGCGATCGACGGAGAGGGAGCGGCGCCGGTGGAGGGAGGGGGGCCGGCGGCGCTCTTCAGACGGCGATCGGTCCCTGCGTGGGGTGGGGAAGCGGGGTGCGGCGACCTCCGTGACGCTGGCGGCCGCGGCGAGGTCGTAGACCGTGTCGGCCAGACGGAGAAGCGGCTCGTCCGGTCCGTCGAGGTGGCTGGCGAGCGCCATCTGGATGGGGTGGGGGAGGGCTCGCAGCCAGAACGTCCGAGCGATGTCGGCCGTCACGACGTCGTGTAGTTGATGACGTAGGCGACGGTACAGGTGGGAGGGTTTCAAATCGCCGAGATGTTGGGGCTGGGACAGCGCTGCGACACGTGCGATCTTGGAGGGCTGGTATAAGTTGATGAGGCGGCTGCGGAGGTCGTCGTAGGCGGCCGTGGCGTCGGGGGAGATGTCAGATGTCTGCAGGAGGATCTCATATGGTAACAGGGAGATGATGCGGGAGTAGCGGGTACGCTGGCTGCGGATGTTGGCGGCAGAAAACGCAGCGTCGACCTGGAAGAACCAGAGTGCGGGGTCGTGCGTGTAGAAGGGGGGTAGCGACAGCGGGAACGACGCAGAGGCCGTCGTGACGTCGGCGGCGGCGTGTGCGGCAGCTGCAGCGGCGGCGGCAGCGGCGGCGGCGGATGCGGTGGAGCCGGGTGGTGAGAGGCTGGTGAAGGGGTTGTCGGTTGCGTCAGATGTCGCAGCGGCCGGCGGCTGCAGCAGGGACGGCCGGAGGAGCGGCGGCGACGGCGAGTTCGGGTCCATAGTTGAGGTGTCTGGAAACAAAATTCAAATTGGTTGAGGTTTTGAATTTTAAAAATTCGCAATTTGCGGCGGCGGAGGTGGTTGCAGCGGAGCGTTGAGAGTTGTGTGAGCGGATGCGGGTGGGCCAAAATTGCGAATTTAACTGACTATTTTAAATGTGAATTTAAAATGCGGGACACCGAACTAGACTGGGGGCGACACATGAGGTGGTAAGAAGGGAGGAAGGGTAGAAGGTTGGATGAACGTCGGGTTCACCACTGTGATGAATTTAAATTTATCATCACGGTGGCGTGAAGGAGTGAATAGATGAGAGCGAGGGAATTTCACCTAGGCGGCGGTAATCCACCGATGTAGGTGAGAGGAAGGAAATTCACCCAGGCGGCGGTAATCCACCGATGTGAGTGAAGGAAGGAATCTCGTCTAGGCGGCGGTAATCCACCGATGTAGGCGAGAGGAAGGAAATTCACCCAGGCGGCGGTAATCCACCGATGTGGGTGAAGGAAGGAAGGTGCTTGTCTAGGCGGCGGATATCCACCGATGTAGACAAGAGGAGAAGGTAGGAGGTGAATTCCCAGAGCGGCGGATACCACCAGGCATCTGGGAGGAGGAAGGTAGAGAGAGAAGAGAGAGCTGGTTAGAGGAAGTGTCGAATGAAGCTAAAGCTCCAGGATCCGGGATTATATAGGACTTGAAGTCCTCTCCCTCCAGCTCCCTGCTGGGAGCTGGTAGTGGGGCACCAGGTTGTGTCCCCCGGATTCTGTCGCCTGTCTCCCCACTCAGATGTTTATTGACGGAAGGTAATTTCTACATCGGAATATTGGTGAGAGCTTTAAGGTTGTAGTGGAGTGTTCCCGGGAGGGACTCACGACACTTCATATATGAGGAGTAATATTTTCAAGTGCGAACAAATCCGCTTTAGAAAAATGTATAGGAGGTGGAAAAAACAAATTGCACTATCAGCGAAATAGTTTAACCGTATGTTCTGAATATAGTATTGAACAAATAGGCATAGCAGATGATGTCCCAGAACATGAACTTGTTACATCCCACAATCGAGGAGTAGATGTTAGATTATGCTATTTTGATTGAAAAACGAGGAATGAGCCCTTTTGAAAGAAAATCTTAATGTTGAGAGATCCAATTCACAAAAGCCCAATATTTCATTTCAATTCAGGTACTTAAATTCAAGTACTAGAACTAATATAACATAAATATACGAACGAATGTACGTGGAATAATAAAGGTATTTTAAAGTGGAGTTCTATTCGGACATCAACCATCCGAATCCCACCATCAGAATGATGTTTGAACCCAAAAAAAAAAAAAAAAGCGCGTTGGGTGGAAAAACGACGCTCGAGGAAAGAATGCGAGTTAAATGTTGCTAAAATAATTCTGTCGATGACAAACAGTAACTAAAATTGCAAAAAGAAACGCAAATAATGAAGTTCTGAAGGAAAATTGTTGATGTGGAGTGAAATAGATGCCCCTTCTGCGTAGAACACTGTTTTCTGTGGTCAATACCTACCCTCGTGGTCAAGTATGATGAACCGTTGTGTAATAACTTGCCCATCAATAATACTTCAACGGTTGTTCAAGTTGCAAAAGTACCGATCAACAAAATCCAGTCCGTTCTTGGTAGATGAACCGTTGTGTAATACTTTACCGTTGTGTAATAATTTGACGCTGTGTAATAATTTACCATTGTGTAATAATTTACCCATTAATAATACTTCAACGTTTGTTCAAGTTTCACAAGTACCTACCTACAAAATGTAATAGTCCATCACTTATCAAATGAAATAATATCGCAGAACAACCAACTCGACTTCATACAGCCATCCTTGATTATAATCAGGTGCTCCGTAGTTTTACGATATCCGGGCCGGATTTATACCGTTTGAATCACGATCGTGTTGACAAAGCTTTTTGGTACACACGAACGGCTGGACGTACAATGCTCCGGGTGGTCTCAAAAAGTGCCTCAGTTCAAGATCAATTTAAAAACGTAAAAAAACCATACCCTTCTACTGTAAGTTTTCGAGCTACGGCGTTCTGAAAATTTCAACCCCTATTTTCCACCCTTTAGAAATGACTGACAGTAACATCGAGCTTCGAGGACCAACTAGACCCCGAACGGAACCTATAACCCGAATTTCATAAATTTCTTTTCATAGTAACTAAGAAAAGTGCTCAGTACGGCGTACGGCGGACAGACAGAAATTTTTTTATGGCATTTTCGGATTCTACATACCTTGAAACGTAAACCATCAAAATTTGAGGGGGGTTAACTTTTTTTTTTTTTTTTTTTTCATGCTCGATTCCGAATTATTGAAAATGATAAACCAAAAATCAAATTTTTCACAGCTCAACAGCGAGGAAAGACGCATGCTTATGTGCTTATTATCTGATAACACACTTGCCGAAGAAGGCAGTGCGTAACTCCATGGGTAGAAAAATATGTCTTCTCCATGTAACATACGATACATTCTATCGGACTTTATGTCTATTTGAATGTCAGTACTGGAATTCTAACTTCAGGTAGCAGTTTTTGGATGTTCTGGATATTATGTGCGTTCCCTTTTAAAACAATTTTCTCAACTAATGATTTTGAACTAGGGCATGTGTTCCTTTTTGATTGAAATGATCTGAAAAATTTTCAGGGAATGGATTTGTAGCCTTTTGATTGAAAAGCCCAACTTTACCGCTGAAATAAACTAGATTTTGTTCCGTTTGGAATGCTAGGAGCTGGGGGGGGGGGGGTCGATTAGGCTCATCCAAGAGATGCGGGGAAAAAACTCTGTAAATTATTACACAACGGTTTATTATTCACCTGTACCCCTTCTGTGTAGATCACTGCATTCTGTGGTCGATACCTACCTTCGTGCTTCCTCCTAAGTCGAGTACTGGAGCCAGCCGGGCAGTCACATAAATATGAGGCGGATTCAAGAATCCTCTCATTAATTCTTTGTTATTATTCATGAAGCATAACGTTTGTCAAATTAAAAAGTACCTTTCAACAAAATCCAAAACAACCATCGTTCTTAAACTGAAATAATATCACGGAACAACCAACTCGATTTCATACAGCCGCGCATGATTAAAATCAGCTGTTCCCTAGCAATGATATCTGGGTCGAGTGTATACCGTTTCATTCACCGTCATGTTGACAAACCCTCTTCGGTGCAAAAGAACGGCTGTACGTACAATCTCCAGGTTCAAAAGTTCAATCTCCGGGTAAAGCACATACAAAAGTATGTACCTATCAACAAAACCCATCCATCATCCTTCAAAGAATATCACAGAACACTCGATTTCAGGTGTTACCTAGCAATGATATCTTGGCAGGATGTATACCGTTTCATTCACGATCATGTTAATTGAAGAAGGTTTTCTAGTGCCAACGATCGGTTGGCCGTACAATGCTCCGGGTGGTCTCAAAAAATTGTTTAGCTCAAGACAAATTTAATTTTAAAAACCACCCTTCTACTGAAAGTTTTCGAGCTACGCCGTTCGGAAAAATTCAACCCCCTGTTTTTCACTCCTTAGAGATGGCAGACAGTAACACCGAGCTTCGAGGTCCAACTAGACCCCAAATGGGACCTACAAACAAAATTAAGTTCGGTTCATGATAACTAAGGAAAGTGCGAACTACGGCGGACGGACAGGATTCTTTAATTCCATTTTCGGATTCTACGTAGCTTGAAACAAAAACCATACAATTAGGTGGGGGGGGGGGGGGGGGTTTAATGTTCGATTCCAAAGGTTCATTGTTGAAAATAATAAACCAAATTTTTTTCTAGCAATGCCAAATTCATTACGATGTCATTCAGTGGAGTGTTCGCAGATCTCAGCTTTCCAAACTGTTGAGCTCCGATGAGCGAAAATTGGTAATGAAGTTGATAATGATGACGTCACCTTTTCATTCATTCCTGGCAGGGTGAAAGAATTTTGAACCGAAATGTGTTAGGTAGCTGCAACTCATAATGCTGAATTCGAGTTCGACTATTCTAAATTCCCACCCATGCTCATATCATTCGGTTCAGCAATTCCTGGTATTCCAAAGATTCAGAGACTTCTCAGCTGACCGGTGCTTCAAGGTCAAACGCAAATATCAGTGCAAAACTTGAGTATGCACCCAAATGTAAGGAAAGCCCTTCCAACCAGTACCAGCTTAGAAATACCTACTAATGACAGTTGGAGGCTACCGTTGAAGGATATACGAGTATAAATTATAATAGACGACATTCTGTTTGTCCGGATTGACTTCTTGACGATATTGATGTTTGCTGAGGTAAGTACTCATATTTGCTATTTGTTGGTAAATAAACGGAAGTTGGGTGGAATGCTGGAAAAGTTATATGCAATACGCTGCAAAGTCCTTGTCACATGGGTTTATTATCCTACTGGACATACCTACAGAAATGTTGGCTGTTCAGTTATTGTTTCTTTCATGCGTAATAATCGAAATAGCTATTTCTGATGGTTTCCATCTATTTTGGCCCCTAAAACACAAATTAGGTACGGTCCTTTTTTTTCAAATTATCTTTGATGATTGGTAGTGCCATTTAATCGTCTTGATCCACGTGTTGACACTTTTTCCAGTGTTATTATACAAATTGATGGTGATTTCAGACGATTTCTCAGGTTTTTCATTCATAAAAAATCAATTTTGGGAGCTGAACATTTGGTAGCACTTAATTTTCCACTCTTTGGTCAAAATCGACTTCATATTCGGTCTTCTCGTCCCCAAAAACATGGAAAACGATATCTCAAAAGCAAAAGTTACCAACATGTTAATAAAACGCAAAAAGTACCTATTTTTACACACATTTTCACTCATAACACCCCTGGATATATTCCGATCGGGCTGAAAAGTTTCAGGACACAACTAGGGCCCAAATGGAGGTTGTGTGCCAAAGAACGAATTTTTTAGACGGAAAATGAAGCCGGCACACGTGATACGGCGGACGGACATTGCATTTTGGTATATTATTCTGTGAATAATACACCTAATCTATTCGCGCAGCAAAAAAATTTTATAACACCCCCTCAAAAATTTTTCTTTTCCGTTTCAAGGTGCGTAGATTACAAAAATGCCCCCAAAACACAAATTAGGTAGGCTCCTTTTTTTCAAATTATCTTTGATCATTGGTAGTGCCATTTCGTAATCTTCTTGATCCACGTGTTAACACTTTTTCAAGTGTTATTGTTATTATACAAACTGATGGTGATTTCAGACGATTTCCCAGATTTTTTCACTCATAAAAATCAATTTTGGGAGCTGAACATTTGGTAGAACTTAATTTTCCACTCTTTGGTCAAAATCGACTTCATATTCGGTCTTCTCGTCCCCAAAAACATCAGAAATAGCCATTCGAATTATTTCACGTGAAATAAACAATAAATGAACAGCCAACATTTCTGTAGGTATGTCCAAGAGAATAATAAACCCATGTGACAAGGACTTTGCAGCGTTCTGGAATCTGGAAAAAATTTTGAGGGGGGTGTTATAAATATTTTTTGCTGAGCGAATAGATAGGTGTATTATTCGCAGAATAATAAACCAAAAATGTCTTGCTGGGAGGAGCGGGAGGTAGATAGAGTGCGCGGATTCAACTAAGTAGTTGGTCAGCCTTCAGAAGGTACTCGAATTGCACTGGTGACCATCATCGAAGCACGGGAGGTGTTAGGATATCGGAGCTGTCCCGCGAAGTGCAGACCCACAACCTGCCCCTGGAGCTGTCAAACAGAACTCGCCCTTCAGGACTCACCCGGGAAGGGGAGAGGAGACAGCCTCCTGGAGACGGTGGACGAAGAAGGAGGGATACGGGGGATAAGGAAGACGAAAGGAGGGGGATACAGTTTGTAAATCTTATTAACTCATTGCACGCTGAGGCCTCGGCCATAACTTACGCCCTTCAGACAATACCCCGCTTAGAGCAATTTGCCATTCTGCTGCCCTCCCCCGCATCACATTATGCGCCTTCACTGGGTTTCACCTCCGCTCTCGGTCTTCACTTCGGACGGGACAGTCCGCTGGCGAGATGAGGGTTCGCGTCTTCTCCCTGGTTTACACCCACTTTCGCACTGATCCTATCCCTCAGACAACATTATACAGCGCACGTTATACGTACCTATAACACAAATATACGTACATCGTTATTTGCATGTTGTTTGTGATCGTCTACCCCCTACGATAAAAAGCTCCTGTCATGTAACAGTAGTTTTTAAATGAAAACGTTTTATAGGATCACTTTTAATTATGGGTATTGGTTTATTATCTTCAATAATAATCATCCGCAAAATGAAGAAAAAAATCGGTCCACCAGACGTCAACGGGGCAGTTTTTCAACCTAACGTTGACCGAAACTAATGGTGGCGTTACTGAGTTATCCAGAGTGGAAAGACGCTCCAAATCCCTGCACAACGGTTTATTATTTTGCACGGAATACCCTTCTGTTACAGATCACAGCTCTCTGTATAGATAACCCGTCTATATAATATAATATGTACTATTGTATACATATTATGTAGAGCGCAGACTCTCCGTAGGTTAGTACCTAACCCCGTACTCGTTACTAGGTACCTATCTACGAGTAAATCACGAGTTGAACGTTGCTAAAATAATTCTGACGATGACAAACAGTAACTAAATGGCAAAACGAAACGCAAATAATGAAGTTCTGAAGGAAAATTGTTGATGTGGAGTGAAATAGATGCCCCTTCTGCGTAGATCACTGTTTTCTGGGGTCAGTACCTACCTTCGTGGTCAAGTATAATGAACCGTTGTGTAATAACTTGCCCATCAATAATACTTCAACGTTTGTTCAAGTTTCACAAGTACCTACCAACAAAATCCATTAGTCCATCACTTATCAAATCCAACCTATAGCCCGAATTTCATCAATTTTTGGTTTATTATTTTCAATAATGAACCATTGGAATCGAGCATGAAAAAAAATGTCTAACCCCCCCTCAAATTTTGATGGTTTACGTTTCAAGGTATGTAGAATCCGAAAATGCAATAAAAAAATTTCAGTCTGTCCGCCGTACGCCGTATTGGCAATTTTTTTTAGTTACCATGAGAAAAAATTGATGAAATTCTGGTAATAGGTTCCATTCGGGGTCTAGTTGGTCCTCGAAGCTCGACGTTACTGTCAGTCATCTCTAAGGGGTTAAAGATAGTGGTTGAAATTTTCAGAACGCCGTAGCTCAAAAACTTTCTATGTAAGGGTATGGTTTTCTTTACGTTATTAAATTTGTCTTGAGCTAAACAATTTTTTGAGACCACCCGGAGCATTGTACGTCCAGCCGTTCGTGTGCACCAAAAAGCTTCGTCAAAACGATCGTGAATCAAACGCTATAAATCTGGCCCGGATATCATCACTGGGGAGCACATGATTATAATCAGGGATGGCTGTATGAAGTCGAGTTGGTTGTTCTGCGATATCATTTCATTTGATAAGTGATGGACTATTGGGTTTTGTTGATCGGTACTTTTGCAACTTGAACAAACGTTGAAGTATTGTTGATGGGTGAATTATTACACAATGGTAAATTATTACACAACGGCAAATTATTACACAACGGTAAATTGTTACACAACGGTAAATTATTTCATAACGGTAAATTATTACACAACGGTAAATTATTTCATAACGGTATATTATTACACAACGGCAAATTATTACACAACGGCAAATTATTATACAACGGTAAATTATTTCATAGAGGTAAATTATTACACAACGGTAAATTATTTCATAAAGGTAAATTATTACACAACGGTAAATTATTACACAACGGTTCATCAACCAAGAAGGGGCTGGATTCTGTTGATCGGTACTTTTGCAACTCGATCAAACGTTGAAGTATTATTGATGGGCAAGTTAGTATACACAACGGTTCATTATACTTGACCACGAAGGTAGGTATTGACCACAGAAAACAGTGATCTACGCAGAAGGGGCATCTATTTCACTCCACATCAACAATTTTCCTTCAGAACTTCATTATTTGCGTTTCTTTTTGCCGTTTTAGCTACTGCTTTGCGTTTTAGTTTTAGCAACATTTAACTCGTTATTTAGATAGGTACCTAGTAACGAGTACGGGGTTAGGTACTAACCTACGGAGGGTCTGCGATCTACATAATATGTTTAGAATAGTACATATTATGTTATATAGACGGGTTATCTATACTGAGAGCTGTCATCTGTAACAGAAGGGTATTCTGTACAAAATAATAAACCGTTGTGCAGGGATTTGCAGCGTTTTTAGTTGTGTGCGTTGGTATGAGTTTTCGTTGAGCCTCAACGGTTTGGAGCAGACGTTGTTTCTCTTCTTCGTCGTTAATTATTACCTTGTAGAAGACGTCGATGTGTTTAACACCTCTTTCATCAATGTCGTTGACAACTTTGGGGTTTCGAACAATGTTTTTTCCCACAATGTATGCTGTGTTGGACTCCCAATCGACAGGAGTAAGAGCCAGGAAATCATCCGCAATACGTAATTTTTCGGATAATTCGGCAGCCCTGTAGGTGGAGAAATCTGCCAAACTTTCATCAGGGTTCATCAATAAAGCAGGTTTCCCCCTTGCCGTACGACTTTGTGATTCACGCTTCATTCCATCAACAATATCTTCTTTTTCTTGGATTAAGGCAGAGTCTGAAATAGACTCAACCGAATCAGCTCATCCGAAACGTACCACAGGTATTTTTCAAATGCCTCTTTGGCAATTTTGGAAATCCCCGAGTCAATCCGCTCATATTCTGTCATATACTTCCAGAAACAAAGGTCAGCCATTGGTGAATTAGCGTCAACGGTGCCCCAACCCAGTATTTCGCATAAAGAAGAGCATCAAATGTGGCAAATCTTTCTAGCTCGCGGGTTTCTCTGGGAGTGAGTTGGACGGAATCTTGCTCGCGGAAATGAAATATTTTGAAAGCACAAATTAGCTTGGCCATCCAACGAGCGTGGAGAATTGGTCCAGGAGCTCTCACTAGCAGCACTAGCTAGGTGGCTTCCATGTACCTAATCTTCTCTTGGCTGAGACCTCTTTACCAGCGCTTCGGGTAGAGGACGAAATGATTAGTCTGTAATTTGTTCAATTTCAATACGAATTTCTAAACTGGTGAAGTTTCCTTGTTCTACTGAGGGCCAAGCATTTCGAATATCTTGAACAGTGGGATATCGGGGGAACTGGACCAAAGCAATGTTTGAATAATTTGCTAAGAACTAGTTTGAGGACATGATGGCGACATGCGAGCCAAAATATTTCCCTTCCTCTCTTTAGCTCGAGAAAAACGCAAGCACCGTCTTGAGCCCTGTATTCGTGAAGTAGGGTCAAAATACAACCCCTGAGTTTTGTCCACCAAATTCCACTCTTCGAGCACAATCATAATACAGCTTGAACTATGTTTGCTCCAGCACTTTTCGAAAGTTTAGGACCTCCCAACACCTTCTCTCCAGTACCTACCTACTGTATGAAATTAGTACAGGCAAACGATCAATTTTAGATGGGCCAGCTATATCAGGTAATATCTTCCCATCCCAGTGAGCTACAATTGGACCAACTGGGGCGAATGCAGCTTTTGTGCCATCGGACAGCTGTTCTTTGAATGGTATTTTGGGACACAGTCAAGCTGGAAGGATCATGCCCAAGTAAGGCTGCTGGAGAATGTTATGATTTTTCCTATTGGAGACATCCTGGTACGATTTTTCCTAAATTGGAGAACCTGAGTTTTCTGGGGCCACCTGCAGGCCACTGGACGGCCCCCTATGAATTTCATTACCATCGGGCCATAGTAACACTTCAATAGAGACAATCGAACATCGATATTTTACCAGTTATTATAAACAGCTTCACTCGATTGTTTCAGTGCCTTTTTATAAAGTCTTGTAATTCATTCACATTGTAGCTGTATTGATAATATATAAAAACTCACTATGATTTTGGTTCTTTCAGTGGTTTATACCACAACTATTTAAACTAATATTAATTCCTATACATAGTCCCATTACACATATTAGGTAATTTATTACTGCATACTCTATTTATTGCTATTCAATCATTTTGAATTTTCATCTTTTTACCATCTGATTCTTCACTTACTTCCATGTTACAATAACGAGTGCGGAAGCTATACTACCCACACAACATGGCAGACTTTTTTTTTTTTTTTTAAATATGCGTACCTACCTTCGTAGGCTCCTAGATGGAAACATTTGCCCTATCCACCAGGCCCCGTCCACCAGCAATAAGCTTAGCACCAGTTATTGCGCAACGGAACTAGGTATAGCAAGCTATTTGGTGTATTTATAATAATTTATTATGACTCACTATCCGACACCAGCTTCGCTTATGTGCCTTCAGGACATTCCCAAAAAAGTCCGGTATCCGGACCTGTTGAACTGAAATGATGCTGGATCAAGCTAGCATTATAATAAATTTACTTATTTTGGTTTATTATTTTGTGAATAATACACCTATGTATTCACTTCGCAAAAAAATTTTATAACACCCCCTCAAGATTTTTCTTCTGCGTTTCAAGGTGCACAGATTCCAAAAATGCAATGTCCGTCCGCCGTACGTATCTACTTGATTTTCGGTCTAAAAAATTCGTTCTCTCGCACACAGGCTCCATTTGGGCCCTAGTTGTGATCCGAAACTTTGCAGCCCGATCGGAATATACCCAGGAGTGTTATTGGTGAAAAATAGGGGTTTTTTGGGGGTGTTTTAGCTTGTGAGGTAGGTATCGATTTCTATGTGTTTTTAGAACGAGGAGTCCGAATATGAAGTCGATATTTGGAAAATAGAGGTTCTAACGAAGTTTCAGCAATAAATTTACGTTAAAATTTGGTATAAAATCGTCATTCTTCCTCACACATTTTGAGTCCCCATTTGGGAACACATTTTGTCCTAGTTGTGCTCCAAAGCTCGGAGCACAACCCCAGGGATGTTATGGGGGAAAATGGGTGTATAAATAGGTTTTCCGAGGTTTTTATTGGAAAGGTTTTAGTGAACATGAGCATGATGTGAGTTAGCGTTTTCCATGGTTTTTAGGGCGAGAAGACCGAATATTAAGTTGATTAAGTTGATCAGCTCCCAAAATTAATTTTAATGAGTCAAAAACCTGGGTAATTGTCTGAAATCACCATAAATTTGCATAACAACACTAGAAGTAGTATCAGAATGTGAATCAAGACAATAATTAAATGGCACTATCAATGATCAAATATAATTTGTAAACTAAAGGGGGAGGAAATTCGTATTTTTGTGGCCAAAATTGGTGGAAACCATCAAAAATAGCTAAAGTATGTCAATTAGACCCCAAATAGGATCTACAAACCAACCCAATATTTTATTAACACAACTTCGCCAAATTTGGCCAATGTGGGGTCAAATTGCACATTAAAGAAACAATAAATGAACAGCCTAATTTCTGTAGGTATGTCCAACAGGTAGAGATAAATAAACCCATGTGAGAAGACTTTGCAGCGTTTTTAGTTACTGCATACTCCGCTCGGGAGCAGCATCAGCCTGTCATGTCCCCCAACCACCCGCTCCGTTTCAGGTGAATCGATAGTCGTGGTCGAAAGTGTATCATCTATCGATAGTCTCTTCTTCAACAAATAATCTTATTATATATATTATGTAACATTTTCCTACATGGATTTCGAAGAATAAAAAAAAATCAAGATAATTAGTCTATCAATATTTGCAATATAATATGTTGTAAGTGCGCTGAAATGAATATGTTTACAGTTACATCGATACTAAGGACAATGATCGAGAGAGGTTGATATCGATAAGGGAGATAATTCTTTGTGTGATTCATTCGTCAAAATTGTATACAAACATTTACGTTGACACGCCCGTTATTTCCATGTTAGTGCTATTAGTACTTGTTCGTTAGTTTACCTTGGTGTCACAGTGATTCTTCTCATCAGCCTAATATTCATTATAATTTGGTAGGTAAGTCAAATAAATTATACGCAACTGAGAAAACAAGATAGCGATAGTGTGTGAGGTTGTAACGTTGGCTTGTATGACAATCTAGCTTTCTTTTCCTTTTCGATGTGAATTTCTTTGCGTTTTAGTAAGTTTCGAGATACCTGCTGATTTTTATGTTCTTCGACCGTGCGTTTAGTGTAAAAGAGATGTACACCTTCATCGTTGACTAAATCTGTCGACGGGAATACCAAAACGAGTTACTCCGTCAAAGTGGGCGTGCTTCGTTACCTGCCATCCGCAGTTGGAAAGTTTCGTTGGTACCTACATCCTACTAATATTTTATGGGGTTGTTTCTGATTCTGCTAGTTCTACCTATCAATCAGTGATGCAAGAAGTGATACCTGCTAAGAATGAGAGGATCTGGGAAATAGGTGGCTGCTGAAAACCGTTCATGGTGACGTGCACGATTCTCCTGTTGAGCTCGAATGTTCCCCTTTTGGCTTCAGTTCATTGTTCCACGGATAACATCACATGAAATGCATTTTTTAGTGGGCCTAATAGTAACTCTGCAAGTTGAACATAAGTTGTACATACTCGTAGGTACTCTAGACAAAACTTCCATATATACATATACTTTTCTTGCAACAAATTTTGCGTCAGTCCTTACTTAATTTCAGTGAACGAATCAAAGTACCTAGGTATTCCAAAACAAGTTTTTGGTGTTTCTAGATTCCACGGTTTCATTTTGGATTTAAAATAGGAATCCTTGAATTTGTAGTCTTGGCAGAGCTAATAGGTTCTTCATGCTTAAAATGGTGTTCTACTTACCATTGAAAATCCGCTCTCCTGTTAATTCTAGAACATTGATATTCACTATCATTGCCATATGATTGAAAGATTGGGTGGGTACCTTATAGAGTGACTATAGCTTGAATGACTTGATAGAATGTGTGTGACGCGAAAATTAACCTGCTCTGGTGTATCCGCTGAGTGTCAGCTAAATAACATAAAACGCTTAAACTCAACAAACAGCTTACCTTGGATAATGGAGTAGTGTGCAGTATCCATAGTGAGCAGCCTCACTAATGGTTTTTCCTAGCTTGCTTTTTTCGTGAGTCCCAATGGAAACTGAAGCCACATCATGGATACTGCACTAAAGTCCAAGCTATGCTCACTCACCAGAGGTTCCTGTATGGTTGGATGCCTGAACTCATTAGAGAGTTTTCGCAAAAGTTTGGCCACTAGGTTGTTGACGGACTAACATCATATCGAAAGTTATGACTTCTACTAAAATGGAAATGTCTGGTCTCTCGACGAAATTAGACAATCTTGATCAGTCGCAACGCAAAATGAACCTTCTTTTTCACGGAGTTCCCGAGAAGCTTGGTGAAAACCCATCTGAATGTGTCAGGAGTGTTTTGAAGGAGCATCTTTCGCTCGATATAGATTCTCGTGATATTATTCAGGCACGCAGAGTGGGTATTCTGCGACCTGATAACGCTTCCTGCACCACACCGGCGCGGACTTCAACCTTGCCATCCATCTCCGCAACTGATAAGACTGATAAATCATCACAACCCAAGTCGCGTCCCATTGTGATATCGTTTTCTCGTTTTGACACAAAATCTGAAATATTTTTCAATAAGAAGAAACTCCGCGGTTCTCACATAGTCATTACCGAAGACCTTTCGCCAACCCGTCGATCTCTGTATCATGCTGCTAAGCTGGCGCTGGGAATCCGCAATGTTTGGACCTCAAATGGGATTGTAAGGATCAAGAAAGACGAAAGAATTATATCTTTGACGTCCCTAGATCAGCTGAAGCTACTCGAATGATTGTACCAACTTTACCTTGATGCAAGTTTTGTTATATCCCGCCTAGCTCTGGTTAGTAATCATTGAGTTTTTATATATCTACTTTATTTAGAATTGATAACTATATTCTGTTTTGTCATGATTCGAAATGCGTTACTTTCATGTATAGTTTGTTTAACATAGATGTGTTGTCTATTTTGGCATTTACAATTGGTATAATCTACCACTACACATTCGAGACCTACAATCCTATTGAAGTTTAGTTTACTGCTGTCTTTTTTCGATTTACTTATTCAATTGATATAATTATCTTATTTGGATGATAGGTTACGGTTGATTTATTTCGTTGTCACAATATCATACTCATGTTTTTGTTTTTACTTATTTGGATTTTGATTGATAGGTTACGGTTGATTTATTTCGTTGTCACAATATCATACTAATGTTTTTGTTTTTACTCGTATCATATTTTGTAATCTGTTTTCTGCTCTGTGCTTTTCGATTTTTCCGGGCGTATATCTCATTTGGAAATCTTCTTATGAGCTTGAGGGCCCTTACTTGTCTGGAATGGAATTTAGCATCTTGTTGATATTCATACTCCCTTCTTCACTCTCCTTACTTTTTTCACATCCTCTTTCTTTCCTCCACGCCCTTTCTCTTTTACTCTCGGTGTCTTGTCATCTCATCTACTTCTCCTCTTCGTGGTTTCTCCTTAGTTTTTCCTTCAACTTGACTTCATCATGCAAAAGTTATACCGTTTGGGCTCTTCTTACTTCTCCGAAATTCTCTTTGCTATCGCCTTTTCCTTATTTCTGTCATCTGTCTTCCTTCCTTACATCTTCTCTCTGTCATTTCTATGCTCATTCTCCCCTGCAAGTCTCTGTGCCTGTGATCGTCTGGGTGTGGGAGTTCTGCCTTCGTCATGATGGTGGATAGCGTCCCATCCTTGTCCCCCAGCCTCTTGAACATTTCGCCTGACTCTTCTTCTTTAATGGAGGGCTCATTTGATGACGCCGTACCTCCTAATGCAGCTATTCTTCAATTTGTTAATAAGTTTACTAATTATTCCTTTGTTGCCGGCCATTTCAATGCCAACAGTTTGGTACGTAATATTGAGGAGGTTAAATTGTACGTGGAGAACTGCAAGTTCAGTGTCATTGGGATATCTGAGACTTGGCTGAGGCCCTCTATTACGAATAGGTTTGTTGCAATACCGGGATATAGAGTGATTCGTAATGATCGTGATAGGGCATTGGGCAAGTCAAAGGGTGGAGGTGTGGCACTATATGTTGCTGATGGCCTCAAGAGCAAAACTGTGTTGTACTCAAACAATTGTCATGTAGAATTCCTGTTTGTAGAAATTTATCTGAATAGAACTAAAATTTTAGTCGGTGTAGTCTACCGCCCCCCTGAACGTTCCATCCAAATCTCTGAATTGGAATCACCACTTAGCTCCCTAATTTCATCTTACGATAACGTCATCCTAATGGGGGACCTGAATTGTAATCCTGCTTATGACCTGTCCAACTTTAATAATTTACACCTACTTCTAAATTCAATGTCATTGTGTTCTCTGCCTCTCGGATGCACACATAATACTAGTCATTCTGCTAGTGCTATAGATGTAATTGTTGTGAACGATACGAACAAAGTTGAAGGATTTTCCAAATTCGATGTCCCAGGTGTCTCTCAGCACAACCTCATTGTTGCCTCTCTTAAAATCGCTCCTCCTAAATTGAAGAAACAGATAATTTATGCTCGTTCTTTTAAATCTGTCAATGAGGGAGATCTCTTGAGGCGATGTGAGGCACTGC
Organism: Leptopterna dolabrata; assembly: GCA_954871275.1. Lineage (NCBI taxonomy): Eukaryota > Metazoa > Arthropoda > Insecta > Hemiptera > Miridae > Leptopterna > Leptopterna dolabrata. The sequence continues at coordinate 52,216,118 of OX940979.1, forward strand.
CTTGGTCATCAATTTACTCTCTGTCTGATGTTAACAATATGCTAGGTCTCATAGTTTGTCTTCTACTGACTGTACTTGACCAGTTCGCTCCAAAACGTAAAATCAGGTTAAAACATCCGTCTACTCCTTGGTTTTCGGAAGAAATAAAGCGAAATATAAAACTCAGAGATAAACTACATACCAAATGGAAAGAGGGTGGCAAGCGCGAGGCTGACTGGGAAGCTTATAGGGTTCAGCGAAACAAAACCAAAACTCTCGTTAGAAATGCCAAGAGGTTGAATATTGAAAATTCTTTGGATCCTAAACTATCATCCAAAGTACTCTGGAATAATCTGAGGAAGCTGGGATTGGTGGGGAGGGAGTCAAAGGACGATGGTGTAGTTGATTTCAGCTTAAACGAAATTAATTGTCATTTTTGTGCCAACCAACCTGCTTCAGCTTTGAGTACCATCACTGATGACTGGGATGGATTCTCGTTTCACAACGTAACGGAGGATGATGTTTTCTCATCTTTCTGTGTAGTTACCTCTAATGCAGTTGGATCTGATGAAATCCCATTGAACTTTATCAAAACACTTCTTCCTGTTATCTTGCCATTTGTGACTCACTTCTTTAATTTCTGTCTAACATCCTCTACCTTTCCTGATGGCTGGAAGCACGCTCTCGTTCGCCCTCTAAATAAAATCAGTAAGCCCAAATCATTAAGTGATCTGCGTCCCATTTCCATCCTGCCAGCTTTCTCTAAACCTTTGGAAGTCCTAATCAATAATCAGTTACTAGAATATTTAAATGTAAATAACATGTTGAGTCCCTACCAGTCTGGGTTCCGAAAGGGGCACAGCTGTATAACGTCTCTGATCAATATTACGGAGAGTGTTAGGGAGGGGTTTGAGCTTGGCCAAATTACCATCCTAGTCCTCCTTGATTTCAGCAATGCCTTTGGTTCCTTGGATTTCGGTGTGTTCATTAATAAATGCCGAGATGAATACAACTTGAGTTCATCTGCTTGCAAGCTGCTGCTATCATTTTTGACAGGTCGTACCCAGGCTGTTGTATCTGGCGGCGAAGTCTCTTCTAGCTTACCCCTCACCTCAGGAGTTCCTCAAGGTTCGGTATCAGGCCCTCGTATTTTTTCTATGTATGTAAATGACTTCAGTGCATGCCTCCGAAATTCCAGAACTCATCAGTTTGCGGATGACATTCAGGTCTTCTTGCGTTGTGCACCCGGTGACCTGGACCAGGGCATTGCTCTGATGAATGAGGATCTGAGACGCATTCAACAATGGGCTGACGCAAATTTCCTTCATTTGAACCCCCTGAAGTCCCAGGCCATGATTTTTTCTATTAAACCTTGTGACACTACTAAGTGCCCATCCTTACTTTTAAATTCAGTCCCAATTCCATTCTCAGATAGGGTGAAAGACTTGGGCATATCACTCAGCTATGATCTGGGGTGGTCTAGTCATACTACCAGTATCTGTCAGAAGATCTATGGGTCCTTACACTCTATGAATAGGTTGTCATATTGTACTCCTGAACGTGTTAGATTGAACCTTGTCAAATCCCTTTTAATTCCAATTTTCACATATGGTGATGTCCTATTCATATGTTCCGCCGATTCGGGGTCCCTAAGAAGGTTAGAATTGGCTTTTAACAATTGTGTGAGATACATTTTTAAATTAAGACCACGAGGGCATGTCTCACCCTATGTTGATCAGGTGCTGGGCTGTGGGTTAGTCGATTACCTCAAAATACGTTTATTGAGATTCATCCACAAATGTGTCAACAATACGCCATCAATGCCCACGTACCTGAGCAACATGTTTTCTCCGGGTCCTTCCCCCCGTTTGGGTGCATTGGCTCAAATTCATGCGCGGAGCAGACCATTTTCTAATTCTATTAAGGTGGCTGGAACAAGGATGTGGAATGGCTTGCCACTGGCGATAAGGTCCCTCCCATCGCTCGGCACCTTCACGGGTGCATTGAAGGCGCGTTTCGGGAAATGAGCACTTCCCTCTCTTCTACTTGCTGTACCCTCTCATTTTTCTCTTCCATCCTACTATTTTCTTTTTCTTCACCTTCTTCTTCAGTTCGCTTCTTTTCACCGCCAATTATCTACCTTCATTTACTCTTCCTCTTCCATTCTTTTCTTCCTCTTCAACTTCCTTTCCAATCTCTTCTTTTACCACCTCCTCTTTCATTTCCATTTCTACTGAAATTTGTTATTTTGTTTTTCGGTTTTCTTTTCCCTTTAATTTAAATTCTATGTTCTTTTATAATAAATACATATGTATAAGTTACTTTGAGCTTTCCAAAGCTAGGCGGGAACATTGTTCCTATTTTGGAAATAAAGTTATTATTATTATTATTATTATTATTACTAAGGATCTCCGGGCTAACGATCTAAGGGAAAAAACCGGATGCTAACCTCTTAGATCCTGAAAGTTAGGTCGTTGAACGATCCAAGCTGATTCGGTGGGTGACGCTAACGTTAACGTTGAACTATTCTCATCACTTGAACTTTTCAGTTTAAAAAGCCTTTTTTAGTTTTCACCTTCGCTTGTACAATTATACGGTTGTTCATAGACTAGCAAGGTACAATTAATTAAGATTTTCCGGTCTTAAAGGATGACGGAAACATTTCCTATTACTGTTTTCAAATCGAAACTTAATGTAGGGATGCCCATAGACACGAGGCAAATTAGCCAAAAAACTAAAGGTTTGGCTAATTAAAGTTATTTGGTAGAAATTAGTGGCTAATAGGTAGACATTATTAGCCAAAAAACTGTAAGGTTGTCCACAGACATAGAGAAATTAGCTAGGTACAATTTATTGACTTTTCCAGTCTTCAAGGATCACAGAAATATTTCCTAAATACTGTTTAAAAAAAATAGATATTTAGGGTTTTTATGCAGCAGAAAAACCGAAAATCGAGAGAAAAAAGACACGCTATCAGGTGCACGTACATAACACAAACAAATAATCACAAATGCCATGGAAGAAGGCAATCCATGCGATGAGGTGTCCTTGGTGGAAGGTTAGTACGGGAAATGGCCCATACGACCTAGTGCTAGGTCGTTTACGTAGACTGGTGGCATCCAACGTTGACGAGCTAAGTTAGGTCGTTCCCACCCAAACGTGCACATGCGCAGTTCGCACTTTCCTTCGTGCGTAGGCTAAGGCCTACGAGTGAAGGTCCTCATTATCTTGAGTATAATAAAGGAATGTCAACCTCAAACAGTAGTGCATATTAACGTTCTTGTCCTTGTCTAGTGTTCTACCATGTTCCCTCGAGTAAAACTTGAAAAACACTAGATTGTAATTATCACAAACGTTCAGGGAAGGAGAGATATAGTCAAGCATACAAGTACAATAACCACCCCCGTTAATGCCTGATATAATTTAATATCTTTAGAGATAAAGAGGTCGACTGTTCGGTGTGGAAAATCTGAGGTTGTTGAAGTACACTAATTTCTTGCTATGTCTTGTATTTGTTCTTCTCGCAGGTGTGATGGCTAAGCGAGCTGGAAGCATTGGCACTCCCAGCGTATATTCCCATGTGACAAGATCGACATCAAACCTGAAATCAGCTAGGTCAGTGAGGTCCCTCAAAGTACCATGGTACAGAAGACCTATTGTCGCAGATGCCTACTTTCTGGATCTTCAGCGAGGCTCTATGATGGCTGCAGCGTACTCAGTAGTAAGTCTTATATTCGATTTGTCATCCATACTCCTCATTCTGGGTGGAGCTGTGCGTATTATTATCTGATGACCCAATATTGTGTTCCAGGCTCTCAGCTTGTTCACAATATTCACTGGAGTGTTCGACGTTTATTGCCTTGCCATGGCGGCCCCTGGCTCAGTCCACTACGGATATTATTTCATTAGCTATCAATTTGTATACGTGGGCAACAAGCACGGTATGTCAAAAATCATATAATTAAACTTCATTTAATGTGAATATTCAGGTAGAGCCGGTCCAACAGAAATAATGACTGCTGAGAGCACATTCTTCAGGCCAAGGCTGAACTACGTATCAGCAGTTGACAGCTCATTTTTTCCGTCTTCTGAAATGGCATGCTGCAGTCATTCTGGCTAGTGGCAGCCGTGTGCTATTTCAGAAGATGGGAAAAGCTTTCAACTGTCTGGTACGTAGTTCGGCCTTGGCCAGAAGAATGCGCTCCTGGCAGTAATTATGTTTGTGGGCCGGCTACAGTTATGCTTTATTTTCTCTAAAATATACAACGTACTCGCAGTAACACAAATTTAATTAACGGTATTTGTTTTACAGTAAGAAACACGTTGCTTCTTATGGCAATATTTTCATTTCTGGCTGGAATAGCCGTATTTGTAACAGGAATCATGCTGATTATGGCGCTGCGGAAGGCAAGTATATTTCACATAATATTGAAAAGCTACTCTTATAAATGCATTTTTAATCAGGTGACCATGGAAGAATCGAACATTTATTTTTGTTTCTAGATTATTTCATTGATTTCACGTGACTCGAACTTCAATACTGCAGTGAAATTTTTATGTTTGTTCATTAAAAATTTACAATCATGTTTTTGATTGCAAAAGGCTCAGATTCCGAAACATGAGCTCGAATGCATGGATCCGCAGTCCTTTTCCCTATAAAATATTTAAACTTCTTGACCCTGCTTGAAGTGTATTCATGTTCCAAGATTTTGGGTTTTTTTATGGTGCGAATAAGAAATTGACGTTCCATTATTGTGGAAACATGGGCACCGGGTGCCATCCCTAGAGACACAAAAGAACTAACACTACTCAAGTCCGATGTTTACCCTAGTCAGGTTACTCTCCATACACAATACACGCGGAAAAATATAATGGAATTATGAAAAAATGCAATACAGTAGGTATACAGTACCATAGTTTATCAAGGAAGATGTAATGGGAATTTATTTACTTTTGAAGAAGCCCTATGCCCAAATTCAGTCTTGTGGTAGCAGAGATAGTTGGCATAGAGGCGAGACGATCTAGCTGTAGGAAGCTTAAAAACTGAGATCCTGACGAATCACCAAAGATTAAAATTTGCCTCCAGCTGTTCAGTGTGTTTTGTTGCTTTCATAATATCACCAAACAACTAACTATCTAATTATTAGCAACTATCAATTATTATCTTGCAGGAACATGAAAAGAAAGTCGTACCCTGGCTGTACGCATTTGCAGCTTTCAGCATCCTGAGGTTCCTGGGATGGCTGTTCTTTGCCATTGTGAACGACCTAACATTCGCCTACAACGTCATCATGGTTTTTCTTTGGGCAATGTTCTGCATCGTCAACGTCTACTGCTGGATTCTCGTGTATTCTCTGTATTTGGAGCTCTCGGATCTCACCAAACTTGAGGATTTAGCACACTTGAGGGTAAGCGATTGTTTGACAACCCGATTTCCTTGGTTTTTCAGATTCGGTTTGAAAGCTGGAACCGAATCAGGCAGGATGTAGTAAATTATTGTTTTAATCAAAGTCTCTTGATCATTCAGAAATGCAAACTTGAGCTTTCTTCCGTCATTGGACAGCATAGCATCTCCATACTGCCCAAAACGCGTTTTATTTCTCATTAGTTCGTCCAAAATCGTCACTATTTCATCAAGCCACGATTCTCTGGACAATGGCACAACCTACACTTACTTTCTTCTTGTGTCACTTCAATGATTTTATTGCATCCTTTTTCACAGCCATATATTCGCCAAATATTCGCACAGTGCAGGGAAGGTTTTAAGTTGATTTTACGATGCTTTATCACATTCGACCTATTCAATTTTCCCCCTTCATTTTTCATTCTTATTTAGCTTCTCCAAATCAGGTCAGCACTGTTAGTTTGGTGGAAGAGAATACCAGTGACAAGATGTCAAATAGTTAACAGTTTTCATTATGTAATTTTATTATTATCTTTCAAGTCTTGTCTTCTGTTCTTCCTGTATTTGCGCGAACATGTTTATTCCAACTACCTGACCATCTCAAAACCAAAAAGCATTTCTGTATGCCTGAAATTTTCTTTTGTAAAGATTTTGAGTTCAGTTCAAAGCAGTATAAACGTATCTGTTTATCAGTTTGTTTCACTTTTTGCTTCTTTTCGTCAGGTTTTAGTACTAACACAGTTCGTATTAACTCTTTGTGTTTTAACAACCTCTTTTCTATTCGAATAAAACTGTTTGATTAAATGGAAGGAACAACACAGGTAGTAGGCCCCACAATAAGCAACTCAAAACGTTGGAATTTCTTGAAATCGAGGGCTAATGATCAAGTTAGTAATGTAGAAGAGTGGTGGTGTTTGCACACAGATGGGGACTATGCAGTCGTTGAACGCGTCTACAGCGCATTCGCTAGCTGGCTCTCGCCCCACTACGCCGCACAGTACAGTGTCAACCATGCCTGTACGCTAGGTGAGACTGAAAAATTGTCTGAGAAAGCCTTCATAGTTCACAAAGGTCGAGGCTAACCTTCATTACAGGAGAAATTAACCGAAATAATCTTGGGGTCGCACCTAACCATTTTGTACATTTCTCTTCACAAGAATATTTGGATTGCGTTCTAGTATTTTCATGATGCTGTTTCGTATTTTTAGTTCGTTTTAATAAGGACAAAGAGTAAAGTTGTTAATGTTTCATCACGTCTAGTTTGAGTATGGGCAATAATTAATTTGTAATACCAGAAGGTGGTTTAATGCAAGGAAGGTAAAAGATTCATTAATGTTGGAAGGAATGTTGGAATAGATATACCTAAACGTTCTAAAATTATGGAAAAAATAAACTTTGTGGGAACAAGAAGTGTCGCAGAACATGAAACATGATTTGACTCAACCATGAGTGATTCGAATAGGAAGCTGTTCCCCACTAAGATAGCGGAACTGAAAGACGGGCGTAGTGTAGTCCTGGAAACGGCTTTCCGATACGGGAGATTCAAATAAGAACTGAAGTATTCCAGCTACGAAATAGTGGAAATTACAACCCCCTAGTTTTTATCCCGTTTTGTTAACTTCGGGTTATGGAAATTTTCCATGTTTTCATGCACTATGGACCTGCCTGTCTTATTGAATATATTTTCGTGCAAAGACGTGAATTCTCGAGTACCACATTATCCGAGGTACCTTATCGTGGTACCTATCGCCTCTTAATGCTACTTGTAGCACTAAACTGCTACTATAGATGTAGACTTAGGCTTGTAGAAGTTGTTATTAAGTTGGTATGAATACTCATAATCATAGGTATTGGCGTTCCTCGCGTTTCCTAACGCTAATATAAAATTGATTTTTCAGTCTGAGCCAGCAGATCGTTTATCTACCAGCATCTAATACATCTACTTTCTCAAGGTTTAACAATTTCTCCTTTTCTTTTCTGTTCGCCGTCTATGTGAAATGCTCAGAACGCATCCAGTCATTTTTGGGGTGAACTGGCTTCAAAATGCTTTCCCTAAACTGAGGCTGTTTTCCGTTTATTTTCAACATGGCTTGTTTCCCATGTACATAATGACGCAAGGAGGATTTTTCGATGTATGTTGATATTCCTTGAAGCCTGTACGTTCTCATTTTAACTGTATTTTGGCCTCCCAGAGAATATGTTATTCTGTTTTCTACGTACTGTATTTCACAGGTATACTCTTGAATATAGGCTTGACGCACCTTTGGGAGAGGCCTAATAATTCGTTATTTCATTGTCACGTAGAACTAGTGATTCCAACACTACCACATTCTCATCAGCTGAAGACACAATCCATCTTTCCACTGTTGTGGTTGCCATTTGCGCACATGCACTTGTATCTACGCACTGTAATTACCAGGTTACTTGGATTTATTTTGCACTAACTTCTTTGGTGGTTTTGTTTCTTCTTGCCTATTCAAAAATCCCACTCTTTTTATTTTAGATTCCATAATTAATTTTGAAATTTTGATTCATTATGAGTTACCTACTAAATAGCTAGTTACTAAACTTAGGCCCACTTTCACCAGAAAATTATTTAACGGAGTTCAGCCAAACTCCGTTAAAGTTAACGTCGAGGTTTAAACCTGGAAAGGCAGCTGGCGTCTTTCACCAGCCCAAATGTTGGTTAAACCCAGTTTGAAATAATGGAGTTTGCCTGACGGAGTTTAGTTTAAAATGTCCAAGCAAAAGTTGGACAATATGACGCGCTGGGACTATAAACTCGTCAAAACAACAACAACCACCACTCAGCTGATGTCGATTCCCGCTTCCATTGTTCCGCTGTAATAATAAACTGTAATTTGCCAAAGTGATTTCTGATTTACAACGACTCCAGTCACGAGGTAAGGTACCTATAATATCATTGTGGAACACATGGTATAGAGTAAATACCATTACAATGCCAACTCGCGTTAATTCATTTCACAGCTCTATAACAACGGAAGCGAAAATCAGCTGTGAGCTAGGCGGCCATATTGGGTTCTCATGGATAACGGAGATTAGCGACTTTAACTTGCCGGATTTCGGGCGTTTAAACTTGAGCCCCCTCGGTGGAAGTTTAAGCTTGCACAGAGCTCTGGTGAATGTCAGTGAGCGGTAAACTCCGTTAATTTGCAACCTCTTCCGGGTTAAACTCGTTTCAAATTTTTGGTGAAAGTGGGCCTTAGTATATCAAGTTGTAATGTAAATTTCACCCATCTTTTCGACTTTTTCATTTTTAGGTTTAGTAACAGATGGAAAAATCCTGTTAGTCGGTTGAATCAGCAAATCAGCGAGTCGTTGGGTCATAGACACGAGTATCCATGATATTTGAACCTGTGTGTACCACTAACTTCGTCCTACGTTGAAATTCACCTAGGTCTTTTTCAAAACCAAAATAATATCTCTCTCATGGTGTACTTCAGATCAAGTGTGTGCGTATCGTCTGTATCAGTGGTTCTCAACCTTTTACTTCCATGTATATAGGAATGGAAGTATGGTGATACCGTCAAAAATAGGTGTTCGAGAAAACCATGGAAGTTCTCAAAACGAGTTCCTAGACGTTTTTCCGCGTGGTGTCACTCTGTACGTATGTTGGAATTTCAGATGGTCAACTTCCTCAAAATCCGGTCTTGTTCAGATTTTCTTTTTGGGTTGTGTTCAGCTCGTTGAAATCTTCAATTTGAGGTGAGAAAAGCTTTCTAGGTGATAAAATAAGGAAGTTATGACGGGTTTTGTAATTTTTCGATTTTCAACTATAACTCCCATAAAAATGGACCATAATTGGTGCGATTAGTACCAAAATGTCGGTTAGGATGTCTATACTATGCCTTTTGATTTTGAGCTCGATCGCATTTGATTTGGCTAATTGACAGCAAAAAATGTGTCGATGGGTCCAACATTTTCTAGGTTTAGTAGCTAAATGACGTTGGTGTGGTGTCAGAAAGTGATGTTTCTAAAGAAGTGTATTATATTTCCATGCTCAATATAGTATATTCTTATGATCAACATGAGCGGCCAGTCGGGCAACAATGGTTGGCCTGTCAGGCCGAAATGGGTTGCCCAAACTTCTACTCATACTATTATGAAGAACATGGAAGTATTGTGGCATGTCCACACCGGAATTTTTGACCCATGACCCCTTTGAGATAGTCAAGCGTGTTCGCGACCCCCCAGCCCGATTTATAATATCCACCTATTATTGTGTTCCTCTCGCAGCACTCACTGTAATCTTCAGAGAGAAACTCGAACTCTACTGGAGGTAGGTACATTTAAAATGGAATTTTCCCTTTTCATTTCAGTTGAGTACTATGGCATCGCTTGCTGCTTCCACTAACCAGTCGCTCGCAGGTTCCAGACCGACCACACCTTACAGCACAGTCTACACCATACCGACGCCTACCGACGTCTGATATGTCATAGAAAAATGGTAAGCTTGTAATAACCATTCCTTTCATCGCTATTCCATCCAATCGACTGAGAGATTTTTTGTCCTTGTGTGTTGTCGTTCGACTTGTATCATTTTAAAATTAGTTTTAAATATAGTCATTTACTAACTAAAACTTGATTAGGGAAACTTCAACAGACAGTGATCGATATTTTCATATATATAATTATTTAGAATAAATTACGAGTTTGTTGAATTCCGCTGGTTTGGTTTTTTCTGTCCACATATCAAACGTTGTTTTCTTAATGGTCGCACAAATTAATGGTCTCTTCTCAATTTTCCTATTTTTACCCATAATAATTTTGTCTTTAACCAAAATGAGGTCTTCTTTTTTACTTTTGTCTGAGCTTTGAGATTCGAAATCGTAGATGCTGATTAGGGACTACCGAACTGAGCACAATAAAATATATATCGTGAACTGTGTGTATCAGCCAATTACTGCTTATAGAACGCGGTCGTACAATGGAATAATCCGTCCATCATAATAATTCATCGACCAGCTAGCATAGCTTACTAAAAGCTGAGTGCTTGAACCACTAGTACTGGATGAAAGATAGGGTCTATTATTGTTAATATTATTATTTTATTGTCAAGTCAACGATAGGCTCGTTTAAAGTCAAGTTTTGTGAAGAACGTGTACATTATATCCAGAGTTTTATGTAGTTTTGTGGTTTATAAAATATAAGTGAAATATGTTCATGGTCTATTAATTTTATGTAATAACCATTTAATTATTGTTGATTCTATGCAGGATCACTTGTAAATGTGCTTAGTGCCTGTGTACTATTCTTAGATATGTATCCGTCCTTGTTAACTCTAAAAGATGTTTTTATAATTTTTATATGATCCATTTTATTGTTATATAGAATCTCTTTGATGAAATCAATCCAAAAATGAAATGCGGGCTACATTTGAATATTTTAAGCAGTTGGACAGTACGTTGAACGTTAATCTCAGTGTTTCAATATGTACATAATTATTATGTATGAATGAATGCAGTTCAGGATTTTTTATTTTATTTTATTTTTTTCAAGTTTCCAGTGGTTTTGGCTTATCTTTCAAAAAATGACGAACTATCTGCTAAACAAGCGGTTAAGTTCTGATGGATTTTGTATTGAAATGTTCTCTAGAAAGAAATGGGGTAGAAGACAAAATCTTTGCAATGGCAAATTAAAAAAAACCCAGGTACCTGCTCCTACGGGATGTTTCGCCATATGTTGTCACGAAGTGACCAATTAAATTTCTAGCTGGATATGTCATTCGTTATTTACCTTTGAAATCAGATGTACCTTGAACTCTCCCAACTTCGATACAGTACAATATTGACTACTTTTTGAACTGAACGTTTGTGATTATGAAAGATTGCTTCCTCTCATCATCATTATGATAATCTTAGTGGGTGTAGTCAAGTACACCTATCTATTTTTGGACTAACAATTTTCATTAGTTAAAACGTTCACTGGCAGAAGAGGTACCTGTGTTATGTACGAGTATAATACATTGGAGGTATGGCGGTGCGAGGTGTTTTCCACTGTGTGCAAGCTCTAGCTCAAGTATGTCGTTGGGGGAGCGTCAAGGCAGCGTCCCTGATCATATGTAAAGTCAAATCGTGTGTAAAAGGATCACCAGCCTCGACCCTTCTCAGATAAAAGTTAAACAAATAAATAAAAACGGAGTTATTGAAAAGGCTGTATTTTCACTAATGCACAAAAACTATATTGTTATACCGGTTTCGATAATCAAACCGTCGTAAGTAACAAACAGAAACTGGAGTTGGTTTATTATAATTATGTTTATGCTTTAAATGACTGACGATGGTTTGATCACCGAAACCGGTTGGTATAACAGTATATTTTTTCATGTATTAGTGGAAACAGACAACCTTTCAATAACTTCGTTTTTATTTTGAAATGTGTTTCCACTATTTCGCCGCAAGTGATTTAGTTCGTATCGGAAAAAGTACTTGCACTATTCTATTACGTCTGCAGCGCTCCTCGCCGGCAAGAAATTGATTGGTAGAAACCACAGATGCGCAGCACCAGACGAGCCACGCCTACAGCTTATTTTATGCTCAACTAAATTCATATCACAAGCCAAGGTGATCATCGTTCAACCCTAAATCGTTTGACAATTTGGAAATTAAAATTCCGAAAGAGTAACAATGGCCAAGTGGCTGAGGGATTTCATGATCTGAAACCAGTGCTGAGGAAAAGGTTAATTAAAAACCGTCATAATGACGCTTCTCTCTGTATAATGTCAGCCGTCCGTTCTGTGCATGATCAATTAAGATAAGTTTTCATAAATTATTGGTCTCCGGCTCGGATCGTTGCAAGATGAAAATTTCATCGCTTCCGATAATAATACAGTTAGTTGCAGAAGCTGGGAAGGTCAAAAAGTATGTCTTGTTCCAGTGCACAACGGTTTATTATTCGTTCATCTTGAGTTGTATCTTGTAAGCGTTGGCCAAAAATTGTATGAAGTTGAAAGTATATTTTTTTGTACAAACGTTAGGTTAGATAACGCTTTAGCATTTGAGAAATGCACGACTAAAGCATACAAAGATATATGATACATTTAGAGAGCAATAATTGCTTCTTGAAAATTCAAGTTAACAAGATGGATTTCCAAAATGTATTTATAATTTTATACTTCTCAAATAATATACGTCCCACAAGTAATTTCGTCTTGATATTTTGACCGACTTCTCGTGTTGCAGTTGATGACGATTTCGTATTTTGTGCTGCTATATGGATATTCTCATGTGTTTACAAGGGAAACTTCCATTCTGCATAACAGCTGTTAGCAGCTACCTACCATATTACTTAGCAGTATAACAAAATTAACATTATAACGGCACAGCAGTACAGTATAAGTTTAACAGCACTTTTAGGGTTTTCACTTTTTTACTTGGAAAACGTAACTTGGGGTATGAAAGATAACCTATAGTTTTCCACATTGTTGAAGGCGTTATCTTTCACACCCGAAGTTTGCCAAATCACTGCCATATGTTGACTGTAGTTTCATCGTTAACAACACTAATTCGTATTAATACAAATTACCATATTGTTGAAAAATCACAACAGAGTATGTACCTAATAAATTTGGAATTTGGCACTCAGATGCTGTTCCCAGTAGCAGTATGCCCAGGTACCCGATCTAGCTTCTTGCTGTCATTAGAATATCTGTTGACCCAAACGAGAATTGTTGATATGCCGTCATCCCTTCATATTATTCACTACCTATCACGGCATCACAGGTCACATCAACTACACATAGCTCAGTAATAAATCCAGCAAACATTGGCTTCACTATCCTGCTGTAGTGAAGGATAATGGTTCTTCACAGTTGGGGCTGGGAAGCGTTCTGCGCCTAATAAGAAAGGAAGTCACATTCCTATCACATAAAAGTCCTGTCTTCCACGACTATTGACCTAAAAATATTTGACGACCTCCTGATTATTAGACTGCCTATCTTATCTGTTGAATACTTCCACCCGTACCTGTCATGGGTATTGTTGGATGATAGCTTACTGTTTCTTTTCTCCTGCTGTAATCCGGCATCTGCCGAATATGACTTAGAATGTTTCAATAAATTTTGGTCTTGCGTTCCCGCAGATCTTCAATATGTCTGCCTGGATTTATACTGGTAGAAGCAGTGGCGATGCTTCATTCTCACGGTTTATCAAGGCGTGAATACAGAGAGTTTGAGGTACAGTGTCGATTCATATGCTGTTGAGTTAGCTTTAACCTCAGGATGGATAATTCCTCGCCAGTGTGGACTATTTCTAACCACCCTAGTCAATATCAGCTAAGCATAACTGCGTTTAGTTATTTCCACATTCACGATTCCTTCCTCGTAATCGCCCCAGTTAGTCCACGTGTGTCCATAATTCTTGGGATCACCTCTTGGGTCCACTGGTAGGTTGGCTGCTGGTACCGCTGTCCTGTTGTACACCTCCAACTTCTTCATTAGATGGCTCAGAATTCTTGGGTACCTAGTACAATTTTATTATAATTACACATATGGGGTGGACATATCTTTATAGATATCGACGTTATTACTACTTACTGTTCAGCTACATTGTTGTACTCGCACGGATCTCCTTTTATGTTGAACAAGCAGACGGACAAATGTGGATGGCACTCAATCCTGGATTTGGGAGATCCGCACTGAAGCCTGACTTCCTTCCTCAGTTTCAATATCTGCAATGTTTGGTTTCACATTTTTGTAATGGCAATCGTAAAATTCACAAATTTACATCTCTGTGTTGAAGTAGCATTTCGTATGATGATGGAGAATTGTGGCATTCTGATTACCATTTCTGCTGGGAGTTGCTGACCGATTGACGCGAGGGATTCTGCTGCTGGAGATCCCTGGACCAATTTCACGTCGTACTTTTCTGGCCCTTCCCTCCCGCTGGGTCCATACCATCCGTCCCACTCGCCTTTGTACGTCGTCCCTTTGTGACCAAGTTGTTCATTAGTCAATGTTACTAGTAGTCAGCTTACTCTTAAGTGTGATATAATTATCAAGGTGACCACAATTTACCTACCTTGAACGAGTTTCCAATCACCCACTCTTAAAGAGGATATTTTCGATTTGTCGTCAATATTGTGAAGGATTTCCAAGCGTCGGCCTTCCTCTGCTTTTGACAAACTCTCCCACATGTCAATACCGTCGATCTCCTCCAAAGCTCTAAAAATCGAAGATACAACCTATATTATTATTAACTTCTTTTTTTTTGCCATTTAGCTTTCAAGTCATGGTTTAGTTGTTAGGTTAAAAGTTCAACTAGTTATTACCTGTTGCTGTAGTACTTTCATCAGAGCATTTCAGTATTGGCAAATGGCCTACTAACCATGTTAGCCCTAACCATAGTTAATTTTCTTGTTTCGATAGCTCCCCTAACCTTCCTAGTATCAAAAGGAAGATTTCGGTCGTCTTACATTTCGTGGGATCCGTTAGCTGCTCTCAGTAGAGTTGGCAGCCAGTCGACGATGTGGAACAGTTCATTGTGAACACGAGATTTCTTCTGGATGAGAGGCGACCAGATCAATGCTGCTCCTCTATTTCCTCCTTCCCATGGCGTATTTTTTACCTGCAACCGATTTTGATACACATTGCAGTTTCAAGGATCCATCGGAAAACATTTCACGTCATGCTAGACCCATGAAATGTCATCTGAACCTGGTTTAAGCTTGATCTCTCCTGTATTGCAAGTTACCTTCCGATATCTGACCTCTAATGTAAATTCCTACTTCCTACCGCGAGCAAAAACCATTCTTACGCCTCGGAGTGGCCAGTTAGAAGCGGCGTTCAGGTTGAAGCCGTGTGCCGGACCGCCGTTATCCGTCGAGAAAACTATAATGGAATTCTCCAACATCCCTCGCTGTTGCAGTGCCGTTACCACTTGCCCCACAGACCAGTCTAGGCGGTGGAGGAGTCCTAAAACAAATGCCCAAAACTCAAGTAATGTAGTTGCACTTATGTGTAGTCACGTAAAGATAAGAACACGGTATTCTCTTACCCACCTAAATATTAAATATAGTACCTACCTAATATTAGTATTAAATTCAATTTATAATTAGCACTTTGAACGATTTTTGTACAAGAAAATTTACTATTTGGTAACATTTACATGCGTTCAATAAAACCAGTCTTGCGTTTCATTTTATTAGGTAGGTAATTCAAGAGTTATTACTTCATGTGATTTTTTGGCGTTTTTTACGATTTTAGATATTTCAAAATCTACTTCCATACCCTATTATATCTATTCTATAACCAACCTAACCACGCTCTGCTACCATGTCATGAGGGAAGGACTGAAACGTGCTGTATGGGCGGCTGGTTTAATCCCTTCCCTCCTGACATGGTAGCAGAGTGTGATTAGTTGGGTACGCGCTGAAATTCCCCCCTCCTCTCATTTTATGTGTACTTCCAGAAGGAATGTGTACCCCTTTGCGTATAACCATTGACTGCCTCACACTTTGTGCTTTTCTCTTTTCAAGGCAAGGCGTAAGCTGTTTTTCTAAGGTGTAGGGCATAGGTACTTCTCTCTTCGGCGTAAGCATGCCGATCAATACCTTACTTTTATTTCTTTGTTTCCCAGTTGGCCGATATGATGTTTGTAGGAACTGAGTTCTCCAGCAGTAAATAATTTGCAGTAAGAGTAGGTACCGTTAAATGGAGGTTTTCAACTTTGGAGTTTTCAGTCTTATCTTTCCTGAACTCCATACCTACTACTTTCATTCCCTTTTTCTTCCTTGACATACTTAAAGTATGGGGTGGTGACGGTACTGTACACAATGGACCAGGGCTCTTCTCGAGTTGTTGCTCACGTGGCAGAAAGGATAAGTGGGGTTTGCAAAAGTGAACCGTCAGCTGACTTCTGGGAGCTTTGTGTTAACTCTAACCAGTGTCTTACCATGGGGACTTCATTCTCCTCATCCTTCATATTATTGAGCTCTGGGAGAATAGGGAATGTACCTATGCTGTATGGGTTGCTGGTTTTATTATCCCAACCCTCATGACAGAGTTGATCGAAAACATGGGAGTTTTATAGGGATGGGTCGTTCTGGAAAAAAACCAGGTACGGCAATCCGGAATGACAACGCGTTTGGGGGAATTTTTTCAACAGAGACGCTCACATGGTAGTACAGAGCTGGAATCCATGAGCGGAATCATAACCAACCGAATGTCGAAATCCAGTGTGGAGTGAACAACCAAACGGGAAAGGTGTGCGCAGTAACCTCTGAGTGGATCCGGCAAGGTTCACGCAGCGGAAAATACCTGGAGATTTTGATGTAGTATCCATGTGTTTGTTGCTGTAATCCATTTTGCATTGGCCTATAGCATTGCTTAATGATTTGCCGTATCTAGTTCCTGCCCCATATGAACCTAGCTTCAGAACAGATTAGTAGACGCACAACAGGAGGACGGGACTGGAGCTCTATTGTGTATATGAACTATGGATATTTTACCGGTGAAGTATCCATGGTTCACAATATCCAAGTTCATACACTCGCATCCATGGTAGGATCCTACTACCTACTTCCATGCTGGTATGAATGCTAGGTAGTTATGTATGCTGGTATGAATTATTCGTTTTGCTAACAGCAAAAACGCATATCTTACAACACAAAATTGATGTATCTTGAAAGCAGAAAATCGAAAAATTAGGTACTCTTTTAAGGACGTAAATTCAAACCGTTCCAGCCAGAACAGATTATTTCCGAGAGTGGAAAGGGTTCCGCGGATGGTTTTCGATCGGAACGTTTTAAGGAAAGGGGCATCATGAAGGAACGATTCACCTTGAGATTAACTGAAGTAGTTACCTACCTGTGGCTATTTCTATCGTCGGATTTCCAATTATCGTTTTTTCGTGATTGCCTAGACACGAGTTTGATGATAAGCTAGGTAGGTAATTAGTTTGTCGAGTTCCGCATTGGTTTTATATAAAATTCTCGTGTCACAGTTTTCGTTGCCATACTCCTCCGAAACGGCTTGACCGATTTTGATGAAATTTTTTGTGCTTATCCGGTATCTATGAGAATCGGCCAACATCTATTTTTCATCCCCCTAAA
Organism: Leptopterna dolabrata; assembly: GCA_954871275.1. Classification (NCBI taxonomy): domain Eukaryota; kingdom Metazoa; phylum Arthropoda; class Insecta; order Hemiptera; family Miridae; genus Leptopterna; species Leptopterna dolabrata. The sequence continues at coordinate 52,233,570 of OX940979.1, forward strand.
TGTTAGGGGTAGTCCACCCCTAAATTTTTTTTTAATTTTTTAGACAAAATTTTTTGTTTTCATTTTTTCACGACACAGCATACAAAAATACATGCAACCCTAAATAATTCTCACCCCTCTACGATCAACCCTTATTTTGTAATTGTTAACTAAAAAATTTAATTTTTTTGCAAGAATTTTTTTATATTTTGTCATGACTTGGAATAAAAACTTTCATATGACCGTGAATTTTTCACCCCTCTACGATCAACCCCTATTTTTTATTTGTGAATTATAAACTTTAATTTTTTGGCAACATTTTTTTTTATTCTGTTGACTTAAAAAAATAAATTGTACTTGATAAATTACTTATTAACTGTTCATAAATATTTATTAAATCCTATGATGTTAAAAAATCATTTATTAACAGTTGATAAAGCTTACAACACCAGCTGGAGAGCATGTACGTAGATTCAACGCACCTGTTGTTGAAGACGTTGCTGGAATCATGGTTGGCGACCGTACAGCTACGCGACAAATCGTGATTCGAAGAAGAAATAATGATCTTCAGTTCATCAGTGATACCCATCGTTCATATGACGCTCTCCAATATCATTTATTAACAGTTGATAAAGCTTATCAAATATAAACAAATTTTTCTATCCGTTTCAGTTTTTTAACTTCATTTATTTTTATATGTTGCTGTACAGTCAGCAATGCCAAAAAAGCGCAAAGGGGCCAATTTGAGTTGTCGAACGAGCCGTTCCAGAGCCAAGCAAGATTTAAGAGCACGAAGATCAAGCGAACAAATTCAAGAAGACAATGCAAATTTGCGTGCGAGAATGTCGCATTTACGTGAACAACGATCACAAGAGGCACGAGATGAACGAAATCATCAAAGACAACTGTTAATAAATTATATTGGAGAGCGTCATATGAACGATGGGTATCACTGATGAACTGAAGATCATTATTTCTTCTTCGAATCACGATTTGTCGCGTAGCTGTACGGTCGCCAACCATGATTCCAGCAACGTCTTCAACAACAGGTGCGTTGAATCTACGTACATGCTCTCCAGCTGGTGTTGTAAGCTTTATCAACTGTTAATAAATGATTTTTTAACATCATAGGATTTAATAAATATTTATGAACAGTCAATAAGTAATTTATTAAGTACAATTTATTTTTTTAAGCCGACAGAATAAAAAAAAATGTTGCCAAAAAATTAAAGTTTATAATTCACAAATAAAAAATAGGGGTTGATCGTAGAGGGGTGAAAAACTCAGGGTCATATGAAATTTTTTATTCTAAGTCATGACAAAATATAAAAAAAATTCTTGCAAAAAATTAAATTTTTTAGTTAACAATTACAAAATAAGGGTTGATCGTAGAGGGGTGAAAATTTAGGGTTGCATGTATTTTTGTATGCTGTGATCGTGGAAAAATGAAAACAAAAACTTTTGTCTAAAAAATAAAAAAAAAATTTAGGGGTGGACTACCCGTACCATTTAGGGGGATGAAAAATAGATGTTGGCCGATTCTCATAGATACCGGATAAGCACAAAAAATTTCATCAAAATCGGTCAAGCCGTTTCGGAGGAGTATGGCAACGAAAACTGTGACACGAGAATTTATATATATAAATGCATGCGCTATGATTAGGTAGGTGCCTAGTGTACTGTTGAGATTTTGCCTGATCTTTGACCCAACTTCGGATTCAAATGCAAACCCTTGTCGAACTCTCCCCCATCAAAATAGGTAGGTGCCACAGTAACTGCCCAATAGTAGCCATTCATTGACGAAGTGACGATGATTTGTTATCTACTCATTCTTAATGTTGATGTTTTACTTACTATCAAATAATTTCAAGCTAACCTGCGAATCGTCTCCTGTGATAGTCCGTGATGTTGGTGAATATCTCGGCGTCCTTGTCTCGAGTGCAGAGAGGGTTGTAAGGATTGCCGGAATGGACGGCGGCGTGAGCGATGTACAGGAAAAGCGGGTCTTCCCTTGGGTGGGAGCCGATGATTCTGACGGATTCCTCGGTGATCACGTCAGTGGTGGATTGTCCGTGTAGGTCGAGGGCTAAATCCATACCTCTTCTCATGTCCAGTCCCCACATTCCCTTCAGTAAAACCACGTAGGTAAGTTCTGTTATCGTAATTAGGTAAGTAAGTACCTATCATTTTCCGAAATCAATAGGTACCTACCTGTTAGGTACTTAATGCTAGAAAGGTTCCGAAGTCGAATTATGGAAGTCATGAATGTAATAGGTAGGTAACAGAGAGTGAAGATGAGAGATATGGCAGGTGTGTATGACAGGTAGACCTACCTACCTAATAATTATATTGTAGTAGGCACCTACTTGAATTTGCAATGTTTGTATATGAAAAACGCTGCAAAGTCCTTGTCACATGGGTTTATTATTATATTATTTTATTGGTCTACAGAAATGCTGGCTGTTTATTTATTGTTTCATTCATGTCAAATAATTGAAATAGCTATTTCTGGTGGTTTCCACAAATTTTGGCCTCCAAAACTTGAATTAGGTAGGTACTACGCTCCTTTTTTTTCAAATTAGCTTTGATCATTGATTGTACCATTTAATCGTCTTGATCCACGTGTTGACACTTTTTCTAGTGTTATTATACAAATTGATGGTGATTTCAGACGATTTCGCAGGTTTTTGACTCATAAAAAATCAATTTTGGGAGCTGAACATCTGGTACAACCTCAATTTTCCACTCCGTGGTCAAAATTGACTTCATATTCGGTCTTCTCGTCCCCAAAAACATGGAAAACGATACCTCAAAAGCTCATTTTACTACTATGTTACTAAAACACAAAAAGTACCTATTTGTATACACATTTTCACTCATAACTCCCCTGGTTATATTCCGATCGGGCTGGAAAGTTTCGGGACAAAACTAGGGCCCAAATGGAGCATGTATGCGAAAGAACGATTTTTTTAGACCGAAATTGAAGCCTGTACACGTGATACGGCGTACGGCGGACGGACATTGCATTTTGGTTTATTATTCTGTGAATAATACACCTATGTATTCGCTCAGCAAAAAATTTTTATAACACCCCCTCAAAATTTTTTCTTTTCCGTTTCAAGGTGCATAGATTCCAAAAATGCAATGTCCGTCCGCCGTACGCCGTATCACGCGTACAGGCTTCAATTTTGGTCTAAAAAAGTCGTTCTTTCGCACACATGCTCCATTTGGGCCCTAGTTGTGTCCCGAAACTTTTCAGCCCGATCGGAATATACCCAGGGGTGTTATGAGTGAAAATGTGTATAAAAATAGGTACTTTTTGCGTTTTAACAACATGTTAGTAACATGAGCTTTAGAGGTATCTTTTTCCATGTTTTTGAGGACGAGAAGACCGAATATGAAGTCGATTTTGACCAAAGACGCGGAAATTGAGGTTTTACCAAAGGTTCAGCTCCCAAAATTGGTTTTTTATGAGTCAAAAACCTGGAAAACTGTCTGAAATCACCATCAATGTGTACAATAACATTGGAAAAAGTGTAAACAGGTGAATCAAGACCATTAAATGCCACTACCAATGATCAAAGATGATCTTAAAAAAAGAAGAAGAAAAAGCGTACCTATTTCATGTTTTGGGGGCCAAAATTGGTGGAAATCATCAGAAATAGCTATTTCAATCATTCCACATGAAAGAAACAATACATTTAACAGCCAACAAAAATCTCTAGAACTCCAATAGAATAATAAACCCATGTGACAAGGACTTTGCAGCGTTTTGGAATCTACGCACCTTGAAACGGAAAAGAAAAAAATGTTGAGGGGGTGTTATAAAAATTTTTTGCTGAGCGAATACATAGGTGTATTATTCACAGAATAATAAACCAAAACGCTGCAAATTATTACGCAACGGTTTATTATTTTCCTGTACAGATACCTACCTGCCCCTCTTGCGTTGATGGAACCCACGGAGACACGACAAAAGCACCTCTGAGATCTCCTCAAATATCTTGTGCACAAAACTTCAACACCCGGCTCGAATGCCCTTTTGGCCATACGTCTCAAATCCAGATAACTTTCAGCAATTCCTTTGGCATCAAGACAATTCAGTGGCAGTTTCGCTGATCGAAAATAATTTGTCAGAAATAGCAACGTAATATTCAAATAAGTAGGTATAGAACCGTCAAATAAGGTTTGTGGGTCTCTTCACTGAGGTCCAAATCGTATTCAGTCGAGAATAATAAACCCATGTGACAAGGACTTTGCAGCGTTTTGGTTTATTATTCTGTGAATAATACACCTATGTATTCGCTCAGCAAAAAATTTTTATAACACCCCCTCAAAATTTTTTCTTTTCCGTTTCAAGGTGCGTAGATTCAAAAAATGCAATGTCCGTCCGCCGTATGCCGTACGCCGTATCACGTGTACAGGCTTCATTTTCGGTCTAAAAAATTCGCTCTTTCGCACACATGCTCCATTTGGGCCCTAGTTGTGTCCCAAAACTTTTCAGCCCGATCGGAATATACCCAGGGCTGTTATGAGTGAAAATGTGCACAAAAATAGGTACTTTTTGTGTTTTAGTAACATGTTAGTAAAATGAGCTTTTGAGGTATCGTTTTCCATATTTCTGGGGACGAGAAGACCGAGTATGAATTCGATTTTGACCAAAGAGTGTAAAATCGAGGTTCTACCAAATGATCAGCACCCAAAATTGATTTTTTATGAGTCAAAAACCAGGGAAATCGTCTAAAATCACCATCAATTTGTATAATAACACTGGAAGTAGTATCAACACGTGGATCAAGACGATTAAATGGCACTACCAACGATCAAAGATAATTTGAAAAAAAAAGGAGCGTACCTAATTCGTGTTTTAGGGGCCAAGAATGGTGGAAACCATCAGAAATAGCTATTTCAATTATTTCACATGAAATAAACAATAAATGAACAGCCAACATTTCTGTGGGTATGTCCAATAGAATAATAAACCCATGTGACAAGGACTTTGCAGTGTTTTTCTGTTGTGCTTGAAAAATCTATGAAAACATGTTGGCTGGTACCATACTACCTGTCATAATAATAGGATATCATACGCCTTTGTAAGATTAGTTGTTCTTATGTTGGCAGCCCTGCCGTTATCAACCTTCCTTCCCTCGCTTGGAAGTGTAATGACAGTTGACGTACACAGATTGTAACAGAGTGGTTATGCCTAATAAACAACGTCAGAATCATATATGTTTAAGTTATTTTTGTGAGCCGTGAACACTACATGGTGTCAGAAGTTACTCAACAGTCGAAATGAGTGGATTAACGAACATGGTGCCTTCAGCTATTGACTTTGATTCCCCGAACTTGGGAAAGGAGTGGAAGACTTTCAAACAGCAGCTCAATTTCTATTTAGCCGGTAAAGAATTGTCCGCTGCTGATGACGTCGTGAAAGTGGGTGTCATGATGACGTGCCTTGGAAGGAAAGGTGTGGAGGTGTTTAATATGCTGGGGTTAGCTGATACAACAACCTACAAGGAGGTTATCAAGGCGTTTGATGAACATTGTGGTCAGAAAAGAAACTCTGTGTACGAGAGGTTTCTCTTCAACAGGATTGTACAACATGAAGGTAGGAATTTTGATGCGTTTTTGATTGAATTGAAGTCGCAAGCGGCCTGTTGCGATTTTCATGAGAATGAACGGGAAAACTTGATTCGTGACAGGGTAGTAGTAGGGGTCAATGATCCTGATCTCACCGAGATGATGTTATGTCGAGGCGATAAACTGACCCTAGCCATGGCTGAGGAACTTTGTCGGGCGACGGAAGCTGCAAAACGTCAGACCAGTAGTATTCATGGAGATGGGAAACATCAAGGAACCTTATCAGTGGATGCTGTCAGGAATATTTCTGGGTCAGTGCCTTCAACCCAACAGGGGAGTGCAGGTGCAGGATACCGTGGAGATGGAAATCGGATGACCTATCGAGGTACCTCGGGTCGGCTATGCCAGAATTGTGGCTACTCGCATATGCCGTACCCTGAACGATGTCCGGCGTTCAATAAGGTCTGTCACACCTGCCAGAGGCCGAACCACTTCGCGAGGATGTGCCCCAAGAAATCAAATCCGACCCAAGCTGCAACGAAGTCTAATGCTGTTGTCCAGTCCCTGTCCCCGAAGAATTCTGCGGCGGTACACACCATATTGGCTGATGTGGGGAATGAGAGCGATTCCAGTAACGTGGATCTAGCATGGTATGTAGATTTGGAAATGTGTAACGTTCATGTTCGTGCGAAAATTGACTCTGGTGCTGAGGCAAATATTTTAAGTAGCTCAGTTGTTGAAAAAATGTGGCCTACGCCACCGTTGCTACCCACTCAAACTTTGTTAGCTCCATTTGGTAGTTCGGGAGTTTTAAAACCTGTTGGGAGAATTATCGTAGAAACTAAGTTAGGAGACATGGTTCATAAGGCTGTCCCCTTTGAAGTTGTTTCGGGGCATGTCGAATGTATTTTGGGTCTCAAAACAAGTGTTAAATTGAATTTAATTAAGAAAATGTTCAGTGTCATTGCGGATCCGTTGTTGTGCAAATACTCAGATAGTTTTGAGGGATTAGGGAAAGTACCGGGGAGGGTAAAAATTTATGTGGATCCGAATGTTCCCCCTGTAATTGATAGACAACGTGGTGTACCTTATAAGTTAAGGGACAAGCTGAAATCAACTCTGCACGACCTCGAAAGTAGGTGTATAATTTCAAAGGTTGAAAAACCTACTGACTGGGTTTCGAACTTGATAATTGTGGGGAAACCCAATGGTGATTTGAGGCTGTGTTTGTGCCCAAAGAACCTCAACAAAGCGATCAAGCGACCCCGTTACCACATCCCTACTCTGGAGGAGGTTACTGTGAATTTAACTAATAAAACCGTGTTTTCGGTTCTTGATATGAAACAAGGTTTTTGGCACATGGAACTTGACGATAATTCCTCCTACTTGACGACGTTTCATACGCCGTTTGGGAGATATAAATGGAATAGGTTGTGTTTTGGAGTCTCTTGTGCGCCTGAAATTTTTATGGCCAAGTGTATGGAAATTTTTGGGGACATTCCAGGGGTATTTCCTTATTTTGATGACCTGATCATTTCAGGGAATGATACAGCTGATCATGATAGAAGTCTAGAATTGGTTCTTCAACGGGCTAGGGATTTTGGGGTTAAATTTAATGCAGAAAAAGTCCAACTTAGGATGTCTAATGTTCGGTTCATGGGAGTTATAGTGGGTAAACATGGCATTCATCCGGATGAAAGGCATGTGAAAGCTATCACTGAAATGCCTCCGCCATTAGATAAAAAAGGGGTATTGCGTTTTCTAGGCATGTGCAAGTATTTGTCGAAATTTATCCCAACATTTTCGAAATGTACACAACACCTCCGTGATTTGACTAGGAATGATACAGTATTTAATTGGGGCCCTGAGCATGTAAAGGAATTTGAGTGTTTAAAAAAATTGCTCACTTCCGCACCAGTTTTGCGATTCTATGATCATACCCTGCCGCTAGAAATTCAAACTGATAGCTCACAAAGTGGGATGGGTTCGGTATTGTTACAGGCTGGACATCCCTTAGGCTTTGCTTCTCGTGCGCTCACTGACGCAGAACAGGGTTACTCACAGATTGAAAAGGAGTTCCTGGCTTGTGTTTTTGCAGTCGAAAAATTTCATCAACTCACGTATAGTAATGTAGTTAGTATTAAGTCTGACCATCGGCCGTTGGAGACGTTAGTTAAAAAAAGTTTAAATAAAGTTTCGCCTAGGCTCCAAAAGCTCTTGTTACGTCTTATGAGGTATAATGTGTCAATTTCTTATTTACCTGGCCGTGAAATGTATATAGCGGATGCCCTGTCCAGAGCATACCTTAGTGATGAGGAAGCAGATTTGTCTTACAATGTTATAACAGTTCATAGTCACACACAACTCAGTAATATTAATATTTCATCTCAACGTAAAAAACAGTTTGTGAAAGCGACTCAGGAGGATTCGGAGTTACGCAGTTTAAAGCTTTTTATTTCTGCGGGGTGGCCTGACGAAGGAGCCGTCCCGAAAAACTTGCGTCGGTACTATGCTGTTAAAGATTACCTCAGTGAATCTGAGGGCTTATTGTTTTTTGAGGATCGTTTAATTGTCCCACGTAAATTAGTACCTTTCATGTTGAACCTTATTCATGAGTGTCATTTTGGGGCTGTCAAAACTAAACAACGGGCACGTCAGTGTCTTTTTTGGATAAATATGAGTACCGATATTGAAGATTTTGTGTTGAAGTGCGACATTTGCTCGTCTTTGGCGAATAATAACAAAAAGGAGCCTCTCTTATCGTCTCGCCCTACGACCCGTCCTTGGGAAAGGGTTGGCTGTGATTTATTGTTTTTTGGTGGCCGTCATTTTTTGGTTTGCTATGATGACTACTCCAATTGGGTTGAGATGTGTTCCATTGATAATTTAAATTCAGAAACGGTTATCACCAAGCTCAAGTCAATTTTTTCTAGGCTTGGTGTGCCTGACGTCTTGGTCTCAGATAATGTTCCTTTTGGAAGTTTTGCCTTCCAGCAGTTTGCGAGTGATTGGAATTTTCGTTCGTGCCTGATCAGCCCTAAGCATAGTCAAGCAAATGGGTTGGCTGAAAAAGGGGTGAGCATTGTCAAAAATATACTTCGTAAATGTCTTAGAAGCAATCAGGATGTGAGCTATGCATTACTGGAATATAGGAACACACCCCTCAAGGATTTGGGGTTTTCACCCGCTCAAATAATGATGTGCAGGTCTCTAAAATCAAAATTGCCTTGTGCGTACAATGCTCTACAGCCTCAACCTGTTAGTCATCTGGATGTTCAGCGCCGTCATGAGCAGAGTAGGGACAAGCAAGCGGTCTATTTTAACAAAGGGGCATGCCAGCTTGAGGAATTGTCGCCTGGTACTCATATTTATTTCAAGCTCGACCTTGGTGACAATCGCACTCAGTGGCGGGCGGGTGTGATTTTGGAAGCCCTTCCTTACCGATCATATCTGCTCAGGGATGGGAGGGGACGAGTGTTCAGGCGTAATCGCAGGTTCATTAGGAGGAATACGAATTTAAATGAGGGTGGGGGAGGAATTGTCTCTCATAGGTTGGGTGTTGGTACTGTTCCTAATGGGGGGGTTTGTCTTTCGGGTGGCACTTCGGGCACGGTTGATTCGCCAGGGCCTCCCCCTCAATCACCAGCGGGTTCTCCTCTTCCGGGTAGATCCACCATTCAGTCTCCACCAAGTTATCTTCAAGGGGTCGCTCCTTGCACAACTAGATATGGTCGGGAGGTTAGACAACCAGCTTATTTGCGTGATTATGTTCGATAGTTTGTAATTTATTGGTATTACTCTTGTTCAATAGTTTGTAATTTGTCTGTCATTTATTTTTCAACGTGTCAATGCCATATACCTATTTCTTCTTTTTGTTCAATAATCTGTAATTTGTCTTTTTCTGTTGGTTCATTTCTCGTTGTGGTATCCCATGTTGTAAATTCTCTACTGTTCTGGGGCTTTCCTCAACAATTGGCGTACATTGTGTTCAACAGTCTTAGTGTATTCTTGGTAAGAAAGGTGTAAGATTAGTTGTTCTTATGTTGGCAGCCCTGCCGTTATCAACCTTCCTTCCCTCGCTTGGAAGTTTAATGACAGTTGACGTACACAGATTGTAACAGAGTGGTTATGCCTAATAAACAACGTCAGAATCATATATGTTTAAGTTATTTTTGTGAGCCGTGAACACTACAGCCTTATATACAGGTAGGGTAAGGTGCTGTACCTTGAGCCACTTTTTGGATTACGATTTTTCCTGAAGTTAATAATGATCCGATTTCATGGGTACTAGTCCACATCCATTGAGAAACTAGTTGGCCACAATCCCCAGTCATTAAAATATTTTCCTCATCATTCCTGTAGGTGCAGCATCCATTTTCCTAAAACCTTCCAAAGTAGCTCAAGGTACAGACATAGGTTGTACCTGGAGCCACCCATGAATGTACCTTGAGCCACCCTTGTTTTGTAGTTAGTTTTCGAAAAATAGTAGGGAAATAAAGCAAGCATTACAGAATACGATTTTTTTAATTGTAAGTAATTTGACTAAAAATTAACTCCAGAAATAGTTTTAAAAAATTAGTTTGCCTGAAAAACTTGACTTAGAAAGACTTGGAAATTACGAGTAAAACCCTTGCACCTGTGAACATCCTTACAGATAAATATGTCATTTTTCAATGAACAAAAGAAATGAACGACGACTTAAATTATCAGTCTTTAAAGTCGTAAAAGACTTATCAGTCTTGCAATATTGAAATAGTCAAAAACTTGGTTGATTCATTTTGAATCTATTTCCAAAAATAGAAATAAAGGTAACATATCTAGTTGTCACCCTCCACAATCAAATAAGAACAAAAAGGAACTTAATTACATTACACGCAACCCATGGAATGAGAGATTAAATATTATATCTCCTCTCCTTCCAATTTTCGGAGAGGGGAGAATCTTTTCAAAATCGGCAATTCTTCCCTGACACACGTCTTCAACAACAGGCCAGATAAACACTGGCCCTTTCTTTCTTGCAAACTTAACAGAAGCTTGGAAGTTATCATAGATGCCCATGATTTGCCATACATAAAATTTTTGACCACACATTGTTGTTAGGAGACTCTTCATCCCATGCAATATCACCTGCACTTTCATCATCATTCAGGATCATTCCGAAGCTACTCCGTCAAAATCAAGCTCGCTTTCAGAAGAGGAGTCACGATTCAAATGATAGAAAACAATTTTGGTCATTCCACAAAAAATGTTTGTACCATGAGCCAGGTTCCTTGAGTCGGCTCATGGTACAAACGCAAAAGTGGCTCAAGGTACAGACATTTCCCTAAAACATGAAAACAGGGCAGGAACGACATCTGTCGATGAATTAATAAAAACTGGCTTGATTATCTGTTAGATGGAACATTCCTCTGTGCATTACACGCTAATTCAAAAAAAAAATCGTATTTACTGTGGTCCTGAACACCTCACTAAGGCCCGCCCAAGATGTACATCACAACACTGAAAAAACTTTGAAACCGTCTAAGAAGATAATATTCACGTCCACCATCTCGAAGTTATTTTCACACCTCATGGTATTGACAAGGCTATGGAATCAACGACTAGAAATTTTTTATCCTTTCTCTCAACTCGGGAAATCCAGGGTGGCTCCAGGTACAAGCTTGTGCAAGGTACAGCACCTTACCCTACACATGCTTATGCACGTATGTATGTGATAGGTACATATTACATAAATTTGGTGCCATATGACATACTGCTTACCGTTTCCACTGCGGTGTGATCGTTGTAGTCATGATGACCGGTCCAGTATCCGACGTGAGACTTGAACCCTCGGTTCGTCGGGAGATATTCTTTTTTCCAGGATCCCAAATGCCATTTTCCCGCCATCCTCGAAGTATAGCCCATGTCGTTCAAATATTCTGGCAGCAGCTTCTCTCCCAGCGGCAGCCCTCTGGGTTCTGCTCCGTACAGAACAGCGTGCTGCATCCCTGTCATCAGAGTGTATGGCTACAGCTGTGACTGTACTGTGGACTTAGAGGGTCCGCATTGGTATTCCAATCGCGTGAAATTATTCCCACCAACCTGTATGTGAAGGGTATTTCCCGGTCATCAAAGCGCTGCGAGAGGGGGTGCATATTGGCTGAACATAATAGTTCTGCATGAGGACTCCTCCGTAAGCCAACGCGTCGATATTCGGCGTAGGTATTTGGTTGGAACCGTGAAAGCCCACATCATTCCAACCCTCATAGTAAAATAACAAAATATATATCAGATGAACAAGAAATCCACGAGAGAGCACGTGGAAGCTCGAAACCTTAAGAGTTAGCATTGTTGAATTAAGTTTTATAATACCTACCTGCATCAAGTGAGTTGAATTGCATATAGGTCAATTTTTAATTCTTTTTTTGAATGTGGCAGTACCTAAGCCTAGCGTTCCTATTTATTCTGCCTTGATTAAAATAAAAATAAAAAAACATTAATCAAATGTTTTAGTAATATGTACGGGAATCAACAACCATTTTGGTTTATTATTCTGTGAATAATACACCTATGTATTCGCTCAGCAAAAAATTTGTATGGCACCCCCTCAAACTTTTTTCTTTTCCGTTCCAAGGTGCCTAGATTCCAAAAATTCAATGTCCGTCCGCCGTACGCCGTATCACGTTTACAGGCTTCATTTTCGGTCTAAAAAATTCGTTCTTTCGCACACATGCTCCATTTGGGCCCTAGTTGTATCCCGAAACTTTTCAGCCCGATCGGAATATACCCAGGGGTGTTATGAGTGAAAATGTATGTAAAAATAGGTACTTTTTGCGTTTTAGCAACATGTTGGTAACATGAGCTTCTGAGATATCGTTTTCCATGTTTTTGGGGTCGAGAAGACCGAATATGAAGTCGATTTTGACCAGAGTGGAAAATTGAGTTCTACCAAATGTTCAGCTCCCAAAATTTTGAAAAACCTGGGAAATCATCTGAGATCACCATCAGTTTGTATAAAGGCGGCTCCACACATGCGGTACTTGCCAAGTACCGAATAACTCGGTGACTCGCCAAGTTACTTGGCAAGTGACGAGCTCCTTGCTCCACACATTCGTGGATCGTCCCGCGCAAGACTCGCCTCGGGAAAGCGAGCGTACTTGTCTCCTTTGAAGCGGGGAAAAAACCGACACTGGACGGAGCCTTCCCAAGTACGGTTACTCGTGACTCGGCGAGTACCGAGTAACCCATCCACAATACTAGGAAATCGGCAAGTATCGACTCGGTACTTGGCGAGTACCGCATGTGTGGAGCGGCCTTAATAACACTGGAAAAAGTGTCAACACGTGGATTAAGACGATTAAATGGCACTACCAATGATTAAAGATAGTTGAAAAAAAGCGTACCTAATAATAATAATAATAATAAACCCATGTGACAAGGACTTTGCAGCGTTTTTCACATAGGTATACTACCTACCTAGCTTATATCGGACATGAAATACCTAGTCAACTTCTTGACATTTCACATTAAACATTTATTTAGATTAACCTACCAGGTAGTTTGTAACACTTAGACTATGGAAACTTTAGGTATCTTCATCGCATTAATATCTATCTGGTACACAAACCCCTCCCGTCCTGTTGCCTCCAATCAGTTAAATTGTATATTACGAGTATCATCAGGCGCGGATCCCAGGGGGGGGGGGGGGTCACAGGGGTCATGACCCCCCCCCAGAATCAGCCTGCATTTCAAAAAGCAGAGCTGAACGAATTGTTCACAAGCCCGAAAACAAAAAAAACCAAACGAAAACGAACGCCAATTTGTTTGAAAACACATTAGGACACTTTTTTAGAAGAAAATTGAAAATAAATACATTTATCAGTTAAATAATTAGGTAATAGATATTGAAAAATATTTTTTACATAAACAATGCATTTTATAAATAAATACAATTAATTTATTAAGTAGACAAATTGGACGAGTTTAGGCATAAGGTTGAAAATTCGGTTTGTATTATTCGTTTGGTTTTTTTGTTATTTTTTATATTGTTCTACCCTGTGACCCCCTCCGGAAACAAATTCTGGATCCGCCCCTGAGTATCATTTCAGTAGTCATGAGCCTTAGTCTGGGAGTGAATGACATTCATTTACCAAATCGTCCGCTAGTATGAATATGATATGAGGTGGGGGACGGCTTCTCTCAACTTCGTTGAACGATGAAGGTTCGGACGCCTGATCCGTGTCAGATATGGTGCTGGTCACATCTCCCGTCGAGCAACTGAAATCTGGAATCGTTGATTAGATTACAACTGTCAAATTATGATTACGTTCCATTTGCAGGATGATAACGATGTAAGGATGTATAAATACATACTTAACCACAACGTTTGGGCGTAGGCACCTTTGTGCTCTGTGTAATGGATCAACTGGGGGCGTACGAATGTAACTTACCTACGTCCAAACCTATTGAGGCGTAGGTGCGCTGATCCATAAGAATGTATCTTATACATCCCCCTCAACGAAGTGTCTTAGGACATGATTCCACAATCCGGCTTTTCGTATTTTCTCCATTTAATCGACTAAACAGTGGTCAGGAAGAGCATTACATTTCAAATCAGAGAGCCACCTCTAGATCCGTGCGGTAATCATCAAGTAAGGCTGCATTTATCGACTGCACGTAGCTGAATACAAGTTGTGGGTTTTTTTGAGGTTCAATCAGGAAACAACGCAACTATTCTTCAAGGCCAAAGTTGCGGTTTATTTATAAACCATCATCAGAGCTGAGAGGTTTCGTTATCCTTATAACATGGGATAAGCTGCCAGGCATCGTATCAAATCACAGCCGACTTTAGAAAACATGATTTCAGTAGGAGACTTGTATAAACCAAATACCTGTTAACTGTTGTTGTACCTGTTATACCTGTTTGTGATGAATTTAAAATTGGTTCATCACGGTGGCGTGAGGAAGTGCGCAGGCGGTTATGAGCGGATCACCACCGACATCTAGGATCTTTTAAGAGAGGAGGAGAGAGAGCAAGGTAGAGGAGAGAAGAGAGAGCTGGTTAGAGGAAGTGTCGAATGAAGCTAAAGCTGCAGGATCCAGGGTTTTATAGAGAAGTGAGGCCTCTCCCTCCAACCCCCTGTTAGGGGTTGGTGGTGGGGCCCCAGGCTGTGTACCCTGGGTTCTGTGGCTTGTCTCCCCACTCGTTTCGTTTATTGACGGAACTAAGTTTTGCGTTAGAATATTGGTGAAGACTTAAGTTTACTAGAGGAGTGTTCCCGGGAGGGACTCACGACACTGTTGAAGAAATAAAACATGTCTTTGAAGTTACAACCGTTTGTGTGGAAATACGTATCTGTGCCAAAACTCATCACTTGAAAAAGCCACGACCAGCCAGTCGAATATGATTTGATATGGTGCCTGGTAACGTACCCCATGTTGTAAGGGTAACAAAAAACTTCTCAGTCCGGATGATGGTTTATAGATAAACCGAAACGTTGATCTTGAAGAAAAGTTGCGTCGTTTCCTGATTGAACAAAAGCCCCCACAACTTGTATAATCATCAAGCTCTCCTGAAGCCTAAATTTCCGTTGTATTTCATACAGTATTCATCAGTATTTTCACCAAAACATTAGAATCAATAGACGTATTCAACAACGGGAAAAACATTTTCCGTTTCATCAGCTTTCCCACGGTGTCCTAATTGTTTCGGCGTTCTGCTTCTACCAAGGTATCGGAGGCGTTGTTCTCACTTGAGAGGAAAACATTATTTTTCACTTCAACATTTCCACTCGCGTTTTGTGTTTTAGAGCTTTCTAAACAAATTTGGTTCGGTCTCTGTGTCCGCAAATCCTTGCCTCCGGGAACCAACGAGACAGACCCCCTACTTACCACATTTCGATAATTTATTATTCCATTTTCAGGTTCTAAAAACTTTCTAGAAGCGGAAACCATCTGAGACGGTCTAAAAAAAAATTCATGCTCGACACCAAAGGTTCATTATTGAAAATAATAAACCAAAACATATCCAAGTTAATCCGGCATATTTATGTAACTGTAATTGCCAAACGTTAGAGAGCTTATACTTCGACTCAGGTGGCATTTTTGTCGTGTCGTGTCGTCTGTATGTGTTCGTGCGTGGGTAGGTAGGTATCCTCCACAACAAACGACCCTACTAAATCAGCATCTTAAGCTGGGTAACAGGATTCCGGCTCGATGCCAAAGATTCATTATTGAAAATAGTAAACCAAAACATATCCAAGTTAATCCGGCATATTTATGTAACTGTAATTGCCAAACGTTAGAGAGCTTATACTTCGACTCAGGTGGCATTTTTGTCGTGTCGTGTCGTCTGTATGTGTTCGTGCGTGGGTAAGTAGGTATCCTCCACAACAAACGACCCTACTAAATCAGCATCTTAAGCTGGGTAACAGGATTCCGGCTCGATGCCAAAGATTCATTATTGAAAATAGTAAACCAAAATTCTAGCACGAAAGCATACATCCACTCACGGTTCAATGTTTTTCCGTGAAGCGGAAAAAATGTGTTTTGACGAAAAAATTGTGATTCACGAAAAATATATTAGGAAAGCAAGTTCAGGATTCTCCTAAAATTAAATGTTTACAATCTGATAACGGGGGTGAATACATAAGCAAAGAATTCGACGAATACTTGACGAATTCTGGAATAACGCGAAGACTCAGAGTACCGAGAACACCTCAGCAGAATGGAGTTGCTGAAAGAATGCACAGGACTATTCTGGATATGGTGAGGTGTTTTGGTTTATTATTCTGTGAATAATACACCTATGTATTCGCTCAGCAAAAAATTTTTATAACACCCCCTCAAACTTTTTTCTTTTTCGTTTCAAGGTGCGTAGATTCCAAAAATGCAATGTCCGTCCGCCGTCCGCCGTACGCCGTCCGCCGTATCACGTGTACAGGCTTCATTTTCGGTCTAAAAAAGTCGTTCTTTCGCACACATGCTCCATTTGGGCCCTAGTTGTGTCCCGAAACTTTTCAGCCCGATCGGAATATTCCCAGGGGTGTTATGAGTGAAAATGTGTGTAAAAATAGGTACTTTTTGCGTTTTAGCAACATGTTGGTAAGATGAGCTTCTGAGATATCTTTTTCCATGTTTTTGAGGACGAGAAGACCGAATATGAAGTCGATTTTGACCAAAGAGTGGAAAATTGAGTTCTACCAAATGTTCAGCTCCCAAAATTGATTTTTTATGAGTCAAAAACCTGGGAAACCGTCTGATATCACCATCAGTTTGGATAACAGCACTGGAAAAAGTGTCAACACGTGGATCAAGAGGATTAAATGGCACTACCAATGATCAAAGATAGTTGGAAAAAAAAATTATAATAAAAAAAAAAAAGAAAAGGAGCGTAGGTACCTAATTTGTGTTTTAGGGGCCAAAATTAATGGAAACCACCAGAAATAGCTTTTTCGATTATTACGGATGAATGAAACAATAAATGAACAGCCAACATTTCTGTAGGTATGTCCAGTAGAATAATAAACCCATGTGACAAGGACTTTGCAGCGTTTTTTGATTGAGTCTGGTTTGCCATCGCAATTCTGGGCAGAAGCTGACGCTACCGCAGTCCATGTCCGAAACAGGTGTCCATCTGCAGCTACCAGTGGGAAAACACCGTTTCAGTTGTGGTTAGGACGACCCCCAGTTGTGGCGTATTTTCGTAGATTCGGCTCAAAAGCATACATGCTGAATAAAAATCCAAAAGGGAAATTGGAACCTAGATCGAAGGAATGTACTTTTCTTGGGTACTCAGATACGTCCAAAGCGTATCGAGTATGGGTCCCTTCTGACAAAAAAGTATTGATAACGCGTGACATAAGGTTTGCAAATGAACAAGACGATTTGCAATTGCAAGCAGATTTGAAAGACATTGATTCCTTATTTAAAAATGAGAAACAAATGGAAAGAACAACTCAGGAACAAAATCAAGTAATTATAAACTTCAGTGGTTCTGACGATCGAGAAAGTAATCGAGCTCCTACTCGGACGAAAAGTCACTTGGTGAACGACGAGGAAACAGATCAATTTCAGGACGAGCAGATCCAAGTTAGTGGAGGTGAATTTGAAAGTGATGTGGAAGAAATTATTGAAGAAGATCAACGAACTCAAAATTTGGATAGGCCCTCAACTGCTACGGGAAATACTATATCTCATGGGGCAGGAAGGCCGAAAATTTTGAGAACTGGTTTAAAGGGGCGGCCGAGAAAAATTTATGTTTCAAAACCAAAGCAATCAAATCCTGGAAACAACGATAATCTATAACGACAATCAGGGAGCGCAGAATTATCAAGAATCCCGTTCATCATGCTCGGACCAAGCATATATAGACATGGAGCTACTGAAAGTGGAGTACTTGGAGACGGAAGAAATGCCCGCAGATTTCCTCACAAAACCTGTGCCGAGGAATAAACACGAGCTATGTATGGAAGCATTGAGATTGGGAGAATCGTAAACTTGAAGGGGCGTATTAGGAAAGCAAGTTCAGGATTCTCCAGTATTGTGGCTATGTTCCCATATAATTGTTGGTATCACCACATGGTCACATGATGGTAATAAAAAGTTTCTCATTCGTGAGTTTTGCTACATTCGTACAAAACAGTGTTTTTCTTTCTAATATAAAAAATTAGACTAGAGAAGCGGAGAATAGTAATATACGAATACAATTCTCAATAAAAATATCCCATTAGTATCCAAGTGAAAATACGAAAGTACAATGTTATCGAACGATCTCTGAGACGCTTTTTAAGCCGGGAATACACTTGCGCCGAGGCAGGCCGCGCACCGCACGAGCATCGAATGAGGCAGCCTCGGCGCGCCGCGATGTGATGTGCCGCGATACGAATTTTCAAATGAGTTACAGCGAGGCGCGCATGCTCAGCCCTGATCCGACTTTGCGCGGTGCGCGACTGGTGTCCACTAAACGACGGACCAAGACTACTATAATCTTACTCACGACTACTATAATCTACTCGTAGGTACTATAATTTTTTAATGATTCAGCGAATTTTTGTAGAAAATGTTGTTACGTGTTTTTAATGTAATTCAAAATTATTTGTGAGCCGTTCATCACGTTTGTAGGGTGTTGAATTGGTTGCAAGTAGTCGCGGCCCGTTTTGATTGCACCCAGAGGTCCAAAATCACAAATACTGAGGTCCATAATCAAAAAATAGCGTATTAACCTACTTTACTTTTGTTTTTCTTCAAAAATTCGCTCCTTGCTGCGTGGAGCGAAGGAAATGTTTAATTAAATAGGTGCTGTACGCTACTTACCTCAATTATGATCTTCGTACTTTTTTTTTACAATTTTACAAAACGAGCCTATAATTAACAAAACGGTTATAACAAAACGAGTAGTAGGTTATTTCAAAGCGGGTAGGTAGGTTATCACTTAGGTACGTGTGCCGCGGCTCTGTTCGCTGCTCTGAATCGACCAAATTCCGTCCACACTGCGCACCGTACGAGGCAGCCTCGGTCCGTGCTCACTTTGATGTACCGACAGTCGATGGCTCAGGCCGCGCGCCGCATGAGGCAGACTGAGCCTGTTCGCAGCTGTGTTGGGGAGCCGTACACACTTGAGCATCGCGGCGCGCCGAGGCTGCCTCGTGCGGTGCGCGGCCTGCCTCGGCGCAAGTGTATTCCCGGCTTTATTGTCCAAATTGTAGAGTGTTGTCCAAATTCTAGTAGCCCGTAGTAGGTAGGTATAGTCTGTGCCTAACTAATTGTATGTGATCGGTAGGTCCCGGTGCCCCAGGATTTTATTTGTATTTATAAAGTATGACAAATATTGAATGTGATTACTCACTTTCGCATTCCGTTACACTGTTTCCCTGGGGCAACGTCGTGTAATCACTGGCTCTTCCGTTGATATTCGTTGGGTTTCCATCCTCGTTTTCAAGTGGTTCGAAAGACCGTGCACCGTCGGCGTTCATGTTGATGGATAGCGCAAGGGTGATGCAAGCCAGCATCACTCGCTCCATTGTTGAATCTCTGGAGGGTGTAAAATGTTCTGTAAGAAGCCTACGTCTATTAACTTGGTCAATATTGTTACGTCGTAGCATGAGTCACTGCCACCTGTTAAGTTTGGATAGTGAAGAGATGGATGAAATTATTATTATAGCGCGGTATTAAACATACCTTTTCAAAATACACCATTGGTAGCCAATAAACAACTTCGTCAAATAATAACAGTCCGAATATTTACGAAATAACTTAAAAGTAGGTGCAACAAGTCCAACAAGTCAAGTAAGGAAAAAAATAACGTTGACTAGGAATGTTATGGAAAATAAAGAAAGAATTCTGAGCCTAAGAATATGACACTGAATAAAAGAGAGGCACTAATCCACAGTCAATCCAGCAATTCACTGATCAGTAACTTGTGCACCTGATGATCTGGTGACATACCTACCTACTGTCGGTTAGTTGATTATGTACCTACTACAGATTGAGGTTCCAGCTGAAGAAATCCACCCTTGTTCATTCATTATAATTAGATTAGATTAGGTATAGTTGAAGTGAACACACATCTAGCTCTCGTTCTCATACTGTTGAAAGTACGATGTACCTGAGGTGTGAACATGTCAAGAGATGATGGGAGGGACACTGTTTTGACACATCACAGCGAATTATCAATTTTTAGTCTTTCTGTGGAGATATAATAATACTATCAAGAACATTCTGTAATGGTTCCCTACCTAACGAAAACAATGGATTTTAAGTACCTACTAGAATTGGAACTTTCACCGTAAGCTTCTTAAAGTACCTACCTAGGTATCTGCCTAAATGAAGCTTCTTATGTAGGTACCTACCTACTTCATAGGGTTTTTTTTTTGTAGGTTACTTCATAAACTGTGAAATAATCAACTAGGTATTGCTTATCCTTGTTAATAGGTACCTACATGATAATAATAATGTCAAGTTCGAAAAATAATATTGGTAAAAGTTACGCCCTTCTAATTCCCTCTTCAGATCAATAATATATTGATTCCTTAAGATTAAGATTGATAATCATTCTCCTGCTTCTGATTCCAATATTTACTGGTCTAGTTCGCAGAAATCATAGCCAGAGGTGATTAGGTACCTACCTAATTATTAATATCAATAATAAAATACTATGTAGGTATGGCAATTGATGCATTCGTGTATTATACCTACTTGGTGCGTGTCCCAATTTGACTTTTGAAATCGATTCAGCTTGCTAATTTGAGAGTTGTCAATAAAGATAAAAACCTTGGTTTATTATTTTCATTCACTTCATTCGGGTTGAACTAGCTAGACAATCTATGAAAAAAAAACCAGTCATGCAGCATGACTTAATGAGCGAATTTTCAAAGAAATATTCGAATTAATGGCTATGGTTTTGAATAAAGGAAAACTTCGGTCTAAAATTTGGTTTTCTATGTATATTCTCTTCGTATTTATTTTAATTTGTACGTTTTGTCCATCCTGATTCTACCGTTTGTTATGAGTAGATTCCTTGTTCCTTCTGAATGGCCTTTCCTCTTGACTACGATTTCAGGCCTGGTATCTAAAATCAGTTCAAGATTTGCTCTACTAGGTAGGTAGATCCTTCCTTCTTCATTGATATTATTTTTATCATGTTAAGTACCTACCTACCTTTGAATATCAAATATTCGTATGATACTGATAATAAATTGATAAGATACCTACCTAACCTTCTTCCTCCTACTGTTAGTACCTAAATTGAATAATTTGAAATAGATTTTTTCTTTCGTCTTCCTTCTAGTAATACGTGGGCCGGTACTTGTCTATCTATGAAGGTATCATAACAATTATATGTCAAATGGGAAATTCAAGGAGTTGCACTAATCGTTTGCCTCCCCCTTTTTTGCTTCGAACTCTCGTCTTCAATTAATACTTCTCACATTTTTCAATCTGACCACTCTAAGGGGGTGGGGGGGGGGGGGGGGTAAGAGTTTAAAGATTATCCTAGTTTTGGGTAATTTTTGCGCACTTTAAATGCTCTAATTTAAGAACGGATTTAGATATCTAAAATCCGATTTCACCATCGTGTTCAGCGTGCAAAAACCTTTAAAATGAGGGGTCACTTGTTAGAAAATAACATTTTGGGGATTTTTGGGTAATTTTTGCGCACTTTAAATGCTCTAATTTGAGAACGGATCAAGATATCTAAAATCCGATTCCACCATCGTGTTCAGCGTGCAAAAACCTTTAAAATGAGGGGTCACTTGTTGGAAAATAACATTTTGGGGATTTTTGGGTAATTTTTGCGCACTTTAAATGCGCCAAAACCCTCCTTAGAGTAGGCCAATTTCGCCCATCTTCGAACTTAGCCTTTCGATTGCCAAGATAGATTTTTTGTGCAAATTTGAGCTGTTTATCTCAATTCTATCGAGAGTTATCGTCTGGAGTGACACATATATATATATATATATATATATACATATAAAAAAGTGTTAAATTTCAGGAATCGTTTTAGAATGGTCTGAAACGGATTTCTATGAAGAAAATTTCCAAAAATTTATATTATTTAAATTTCGAAGCCATTGCAATAGCTTCATTTTCTTTGAAAATTCGCTAAAAGAAGGTAGGTAGGTACTTCAGAACTATTCAATTTATTTTGTGAATACAGTGAAACGAGTAAGCCTGTATCGGATAATGGATTGATTTCTTATTCTGCGTTTTGTTGCTACCTAAGATTCATTTCTAGTTGACTCTTGACGTGATTAGTTAGATTAAGTTAGCAGTTCGCCCGCTCATTTGCCATACAGAACCTACTAAATAGGTGGTTCCACAGGAATCAGTGGACTGTCGAATAGTTTAGACCAGGTAATAGACGATGGAAAAATTCTGGTTACAACGTTCCATACCAACCATTGGATGGCACGGAGAATAACGGAGCCTAAGCTATTTTTGTGATTTGCCAGTCATCTAAAACTACTGAAGGAGCTCAATAATTATTATGGTTTAGTGCAGGCATGTCAAACGTGCGGCCCACAAGTCGGTGCTAGCAATCAGTGCAATGCGGCCCACCCTACAATGTCATGAAAAATTAAAAGAAGTTGTGAAGGCGAAGGGAGAAGGGAGTTCAGAAAGGATAGAATTTGACAGGAGGTTTGAAGATGTGAAAGGTGTTGAAGATGACCTAGTCCTTTTTTCTGCTCCCTTTTCCGCTGACGTGGAAAAAGTGCCCTCTCATTTACAAATGGAGGTGATTGAAATGCAGTGTGATTCAACCCTGAAACACAAGTTTCTTGAAATAGGCACACTCGCACTTTATACATGTGAAGATTGTTTGTATAATTAATAATATACCCAAACTTAATGGGTGTTTTATAAACATGATTAATATGATAGATTAATATTTGAGTAAAATATCCATGGGGAGATAGTTGATATCGTTCCAAAATATTAAAACTATTTTATAAAAATAAGATAATTATCTTATCAAATATTATATCAAATACTATATCAATATTCCCGACGGTTTTGGTTTAAGAGACCAATGCTTTCTTTCAGCCACTTAATGTTAATAAGAATTTAATCAGTTTATAAATTGGTTCATTGAGACACTTTCGATAACAATTGGTATAAATCTATGGTTTGCCCCGCAAATTTCTGAACATTGACCATATATTATTATGTTATGTTGTGTTATGTTTGGGAGTACCTACCTATGTGAAACCATTATGAAACGAAATAAGTCTCCAGAAAGGTCCAGGCTTACAGACTGCCATCTAAGCTCGATTCTCAGAGTGGCCGCAGCAAACAATATTGTTCCCAACGTGGAAAATTTGGTGGAACGAAAAAGATGTCAACTGTCAGGGAAAAAATATTAGGTAAGATCCTATTTTCTTCTTGCATTTTGCTGTAAAACTTCTTGTAAACGTCTAATATAGAAACTTGATTTAATTCCGTTTAGTGATTTTCTTGTGGCCCACACAACCTTTAAGAAGCAGCCATTTGGCCCTTGAGAAACTTTGACATGCCTGGTTTAGTGGATCAATTCATGATTATGTACAAAATCATTTTCAACTTATCCGGTACACACCTTCAGGAAGAATATGCTGCAAGAAGTCGCCGTTTACAGGTTGGTTACAGCTGGGTGACTCCGGTTTCGGTCAGGACATCCTCGTCTGAAGATGTTCCTTGCTACCCGTGAGCAGAGATGATCGAATGCGAGGTTTGCAGGGAAGTGCGATCGGTATAACTTTTAACGACTGGCTGCGAATGCGAGTGTGATCCCAGAAGGGGAGCCCCGGTGTTTGTGTATTAGTCAACCGATGTGGCCAGTTTAGTTCGTTCCGTCTCCCACCAGTACTCAGCTGACAGGCAGTCCTCCCCTCGGTCGAATCAGATAAGGGTTTTACAGTAACGTTTGTTGAGTTTAGCTCCGAAGTTTCAGTCCGAAGAAGAAGGAATTTACTGAGTTGAAATGTAAGATTTTTTTCACCCCGCTGTTTACCACCGAAATTAACGGTGCATAGCCATCTGGAAACACACCTTGAATAAATTAACGTCCACGTTCTGGGACAAACTGGTAAATCTGGAAAGACGGACTTTAAACTTTGCAGCTAAACCCTTCCGACCAGATCACTGATCCTTCTTACTTTTCGGGTGATATCAGAAAGCCTGAAAATCGAAATCTGTTCAGATTTTGTGAAAAAACCCTATAACTTCTTCGGAGTCGCATTTTTCAATCCTTTCTCGTGAACTAGAGTTACTTATACATCTTTTAGAATCATAATAGGTATAGGTAATCGGAGCTCCAATTTCAAATTAGAAAGATATCAGGTAGGTACCTAGGAATTAGATTCCAATATAAGAATTCTGAGACCAACCGCACTCTCCTACGATGAATAGTTTGTTATTTCTCTATGAGCTTTCAAAGTTTAAAAAACAAGTGACGTCACACTGGGCAAGGGGGTCCCGCCCTGGCGGGAGGAGTACAATGACGTCACTTGTTGCCGAAACTTCGAAAGCTCATAGAAAACGGTGCAAAGTCCTTGTCACATGGGTTTATTATTCTATTGGACATACCTACAGAAATGTTGGCTATTCATTTAATGTTTCTTTCATGTTTCTTTCATTGGGATGGCTATTTTGATGGTTTCTACCAATTTTGGCTCCAGAAACACGCATTAGGCTCGGTTTGTTTTCTTTTTTTTCTTAAAGATTATCTTTGATCATTGATAGTACCATTTAATTGTCTTGATTCACCTGTTAATACTACTTCTAGTGTTATACAAATTTAAGGTAATTTCAGTTTCCCACGTTTTTGGCACATAAAAAATTAATCCTCAATTCGTCACTCGTTGGTCGAAATCGACTTCATATTCGGTCTTCTCGCCCTAAAAAAGCATGGAAAACGTTACCTCACAAGCTCGTGCTCATCTAAACCCTTAAAAATCCCTCGAAACCCCCTATTTTTACACCCATTTTTCGATTTTTCTCCCATAACCGATGGGGCTGCCGAGCTTCGGAGCACAACTTAGGAACCAAATGTGTCCCAGTCCCAAATAGGAACCCAAACTGTGCGCGGCAAGACGACGATTTTAGACCACAGTTTAACGTAAATTGAAAGCTAAAACTTTGTTAGAACCGCGATTTTCCACTCTTTGGTCAAAATTGACTTCATATTCGGCCTTCTCGTCCCAAAAAAACATCCAAACCGATACCTCAAAAGCTCATGTTAGTAAAACACAAAAAATACCTATTTTTATACCCATTTTCACTCATAACACCCTTGGGTATATTCCGATCGGGCTGCAAAGTTTCGAGGCGTAACTTGGGTCCAAATGGAGCCTGTGTGCGAAAGAGCGAAATTTTTAGACGGATAATGCGTGCAGTTTTGGAATCTACGCACCTTGAAACGTAAAAGACAAACTTTTGAGGGGTGTTATAAAAATTTTTTGCTGAGCTTAATACATAGGTACCTATATTATTCACAGAATAATAAACCAAAATGGGAAAGTAATATAACAGAACTCATGGGTACTCCTCATCTGGTGGATGATTTTACCAAATTTGATTTCCGGATTCTACCTGCCTTGGAAAGTAAATTTCACGTTCTGTTGGTTTTTAGTGCTCCATTTCAGAAGTTTATAGTTGGAAACACGAAATCAGTTCCTGCATACATGGACTTTGATGAACAGAAATCATCTCTGGCATGAGTCTGACGGAAAGAGAAAGGATTTTGTTAGGGTTCAAAGGTCAGGGGGATGTAGGGGTTAAAGTCAATTTCGAAGGCCCATTTCGGAGGGAGGTGTAATTTCCTACATGAACACAAAATTAAAATAAATCCAATATTCACTGTCGCCATTTTGTGTTCACAAATTAAATAGGTAGGTACTTAATAGGCGGTTGGATCAAGTACCTACCTATGTACCTAGTTCGAGTAGCCGGATCATATTCATAAATATGTTTTATATTTAGATAAAACCACCTGCGTTTATTAAAATTCGTGTACTTAGTTAGCGCAATAAACACCTACAGAACTATCATAATTCACTAAGTATCTTACAGTATACAGAAGGGTACAGGTAGGTATACGAGGCGTGAACCAATACGTAGCGTAGTAGTAGAGACACATGCCCTGAGTATAGCTCCAGCGACATATATTTTTCTGATTAATATTTTTGAAATAAATTTGGCATGTTAGCGCTGTTGTATATTATAGACCAAAAGAAGCTCAGATCATTTTTCATATTGGAAATTAACCGATCGATGGCAGGGAAAATAATATAGGTACAAACTTTTGGCCATCTCTCTCGCACACTTGTCGTCCCCTCCAGCCTTAAATACAAGGTATATTTATAAATATAATTATATATTATTCATTGTCTCGTCTAGCATCAGGACGGCTATACTCAATGTATCTGGATGTGGCCGCAAATCAGTTCTTGCAATCAGGAGCCTTCCTAGTGTTTCGGAGGATTGTACTGATTTAGCTAATAATGTTGGTAGAATGGTGAAGCACGAGCTCTTCATCTTGTAGGTAGATACCTATCGAAGTAGATTTTCATCAGCACTCAACATTTCAATGTGTTCCACAGCGCTAAATTTCCTGAGCAAGTAAAACAAAGGTTCATTATTGAAAATAATAAGCCTAAATAGCTAAGGGTCCAAGGATTGTCTGAAAGTCAATTCCTCAATTTATCGTCATCAATTTGTAAGTAATCTCACCTTGATTGCCGTACTCGTCGAGCATCGGAGGTAGGTAAGTACCTACATACCTCATCGTTGGTACCTACCTGTCTTAACCTATTCTACAGGTACCTCGCCTACCTATCGTAGGATTCATCAGCTGAACCTGTACCTTTGTTCTTGTTTGTTTGGACGTTGTCTTAATGGAGGCTATGGATCTAATGCGAGGAGGGAGGTTTAAAACTTGAACATGTGTTGTTGGTTTGAGAATGAAGTTTACCTACAGGATTATTCATACGCTGTAGGTCGTACGTTGTAGGTGGGTTCCCAGTCTCAGCAAGGGACTGTCAAGGCTGGCGAACGTTCCGACAGTTTGGCTCTAAAAGCTATACACCTGTGGAAAAAGATCACAGAAAACTAAAATTATTTGAGATCAGGGCACACGCTGACGTTCACGCCTACATCGACCATAATTTCTGAGCAACACACTGGAGAGGCTACCGAATTATTCCGTATCCACTAAAAAAAAACGCTGCAAAGCCCTTGTCGCATGGGTTTATTATTCTGTCGGACATACCTACAGAAATGCTGGAAATACATTTATTGTTTCTTTCACGTGCAATTATTGAAATAGCTACTGTTGATGGTTTCCACCAATTTGGGCCCCCAAAACCACGATATAAGCTCCTATTTTTGAAAATTGTCTATGACCATTGATTCGCCTGTTGAAACTACTTCTAGTGTTATTATACAAGTTTATGGTGGTTTCAAATAATTTCCCAGGTTTTTGACTAATAAAAATGAATTTTGGGAGCTGAACCTTCGTTAGAACCTCAATTTTCCACTCATTGGTCAAAATCAACTTCATATTCGGTCTTCTCGCCCTAAAAAACATGGAAAACGATACATCACAAGCTCATGTTCACTAAAACCTAAAAAAAAAACTCGAAAAAACCCTATGTTTACACCCATTTTTCACCCGTAACACCCCTGGGTGTATTTTGATCGGGCTGCCGAACTTCGGAGCACAATTAGGAGCCAAATTTATTCCCAAACGAGGACCCAGACTATATGCGGAAGAACGACGATTTTAGACCAAATTTTAACGTAAATTTAAGGCTGAAACTTCATTAGGACCTCAATTTTCCACTCTTTGGTCAAAATCGACTTCGTATTCGGACTCCTCGTCCTAAAAAACATGGAAAACGATACCTCACAAGCTCGTGTTACTAAAACACCAAAACAATTTTTACCCCATTTTTTGCCCATAACACCCCTGGGTATATTCCGACCGGGCTGCAAAGTTTCGGGACACAACAGCGGGGCCCAAATGGAGCATGTGTGCGAAAGAACGAATATTGTAGGCCGAAATTGAAGTAGTTATGCGTGATACTGCGGACGGCGGACGGACATTGCATTTCTGGAATCTACGCACCTTGAAACGTAAAAGAAAGAATTTTGAGGGGGTGTTATACAAATTTTTTGCTGAGCGAATACGTAGGTGTATTATTCGCTGAATAATAAACCAAAACGGAGTTATTGAAAAGTAGTCTATTTCCACTATTTTTTTTTTTTTCGTGTATTAGTGGAAATATACCTACTATTTTTCAATAAATCCATTTTTCTTTGAAATGGGTTTTCACGATTTCTTCGCGAGTGATTTAGTTCGTATCCGTATCCACTGTTCCAAATCAGTTTCTTCCAGGTCATCGCTCTCGGTAGAGTCGCTCTTATGCAACTACTTTTCGAGTTTGATAACCTCCAGTTTGCCATTCTCTGTACCATAACAAATCTTCACTGTTATTGTTATTGAACATCACTGTTACGAAAGACTACAGTAGGTATTCAGGTGTGGAAAGAATGAGGTGGAGGTATCGTGCTCAACGTCATCTACCGTCTTATAATGAATACAATTGATGAAGGTCGAATAAGGAATCATAAGGTACCATCTCAATTTTACCGAAAAAAACGCTGCAAATCCCTGCACAACGGTTTATTATTTTGTATAGAATACCCTTCCGTTACAGATCACAGCTCTATGTATAGATAACCCGTCTATATAATATATGATATGTACTACTCTATACATGTAATGTAGATCGCAGACCCTCCGTAGGTTAGTACCTAACCCCGTACACGTTACTAGGTCACGAGTTAAATGTTGCTAAAATAATTCTGCCGATGACAAACAGTACCTAACAAAAAGAAACACACACAATGAAGTTCTGAAAAGAAATTGTTGATGAGGAGTGAAAAAAGTTGCAAAAGTACCTACCAACAAACTCCAGCCCCTTCTACGTAGATGGTATAATGAACCGTTGTGTAATAATTTACCGTTCAGTAATGATTTACCGTAGTAATAATTTACCCATCAATAATACTTCAACGTTTGTTCAAGTTTCACTACCTACCAACAAACTCCAACAGAGCCATCATTTTTCAAATGAAATAATATCACAGAACAACCAACTCGACTTCATACTCCGCCAATATAATCAGGTGATCCCTACCAATGATTGGCCGTATTCACAAATTCCTATTGTGGGCGCGTCTCTGGTTACGAGATTTGGTTTGAATTGTATACAATTTCATTCACACTGGAGTCGAAAATGCCTGTCGGTGCAAACTTCGGGGCCTTACTGTGAACGAACGGCTGGACGTACGACGCTCCGGATGGTCTTAAAAAACTCGCAAGTTCAAGAACTATTTAAAACCGTAAAAATATTCACGTAAAAAAATGGTATAGGCGTTTTGAAAATTTCAACCCCTATTTTGAACCCCTTAGAGATGACTCACAGTAACGTCGAGCTTCGAGGACCAACTAGACAGCGAACGGAACCTATAACCCGAATTTCATCAATTTTCTTTCATGGTAACTAAGAAAAGTGGCCCGTACGGCGTACGGCGGACAGACAGAAATATTTTTATTGCAGTTTTGGATTCTACATACCTTGAAACGTAAACCATCAAATTTTGAGGGGGGGTAAGAATTTTTTTTTTCATGCTCGATTCCAATGGTTCATTATTGAAAATAATAAACCAAAATTGAGAAGAATCCGACTTAAGACTGCCTCCTGAATGCCTCAAAACGTCATGTCAAGCGGTATTGTATGTCTTGTCACTAGAGTTCGGATCGATATGACGTTAAAAATTTCAAAATATGACGGAAACCCATCGAAATAGGACCGAAAAATATGATCTAAAACTTTCAAACAGGACGTCAAATATGATTGGAAGAATGTCTCGTGTAAGCCTCAAAAAACCCTGAAAATTTTGTTGAAGCCTGTTAATTCTCAGAAGAGTGGCGCAATCAGCAAAACAACTCATGCTGAGGGCTTACAAAAACAAAAATGAAAATTGGGAAAATTGCGTTTCTGAACGTAGTTGAAAATGCGTTTTTGAATAAAAAAGAAAAACGGAGTTATTGAAAAATAGTCTATTTTCACTAATACACGAAAAACGCAAAAACACTGTTACTGACGATGGTTTGATCACCGAAACCGGTATAACAGTGTTTTTTGCGTTTTTCGTGTATTAGTGGATTTTTGCGTTTTTCGTGCGTTTTATCGACGGACACCGTACTAAGACCACGTGACATCCTGAAAAAGTTAGCATCCATGATGCATTCCCCTAGATTCCACACCACGGTGTCCCGACACCGTAGTAAGGAAAAACTCTCTAATAACTCCGTTTTTCTTTGAAATGGGTTTCCACGATTTCGTCGCGAGTGATTTAGTTCGTATCGTTTTTGAATACTTTAGGTACTTTTAATAAAACTTTTTGCGACTTTTGCCTTCGCCACAGCTTTTTGGTGTACAGTGGTCGTTTTGTGTTGTTCCACATTCCACCTTCTCAAAGCTGTTACCTGGTTAATATAAAAATAAAACATACAATGGGAATAAAAGTTGAATGCGATAGATACAGATTACAAGATTCTCTTGTACAAGATAGTACAAGATTCTGCCGTCCGTCGTGAAATTGGCATCTTCTGCAGCACATTTTCGCATCAGCGCACTTTTGCTGGTTGAAGCACGATTGGGGAATCTGGTGACTATTGGGGAATATTTTAGAACACGATTGGGGACGGCAGCCTAACCTGTAAAGCACTATTGGGGACGGGCGGTTATAGGTTTCGACACAATTGGGGAAGAGGACAAGAAATGAATTTTTACTTTTTATTTTATTTAATAAAACCCATATTAATAAAAATTCAGTCTTAAAAAAATTAATTACAACGTCAAAAATTGAAAAACATTTAACTGTAAAATATTTAAACAAAAATTAATTAAACGTATGTGCGTTGTTTTTTTTTTCAATCGTCAATATCCTCATGCTCAACGTTGTGAGCCGACAGTGGGCCGACTTTCTTCAAGTACTCTATGGTGTTTCTGTCGATCAAAAATTCTTCCCAACAGGTCATGAGCTGTGTTATCTTGTCTTTGGTTTTTTTAAAATTACTCCTTTTCGCCCCGTCTTGATGCTTGACAACTTCAAATTGGTTTCCGCCTGAATTTGACGAAGAACTACAAGCACCGAATGAATATTCGGTTCGCTGTAAAATTGTTTGTTGTAGTCACTGTGAAAACTCTCAGCGCCGTTGGTAGTTCGAGGGCCCATTTGTGGTGCATTAGCCCATAGTGAGGGAGGGAACTGGCTGTCATCTTCTACGTAGTTACACTTAGCACATAGTAACTAAACGGCTTACCAGCATCTGGTGCTTCCCACATTATTCACGTCCCCGATAGTTGTTGTTTTCGCGAGCCTAATCGTGCTCCATCGTCGTGCCCAATAGTGTCGCGTTTACTCGCTGTGTAGGATCCCCCTTCCCCAACCGTGTTTTCCCCCTTTTGCTCAACTTCTCTTTAGGCATTTTTTGTATGAAAATATGAACTGAACTGACGACTTCACTTGTGGAAGGTCTCACACAGAATGACCAGACCATGGAAGTCAAAGGTGTCCACTCTGCACTGTTTTTATGACTCACTGTCATTGGATTCATTGTGTTGAGAAGTTCATTGACGCCAAAAATGACCGAACCCTCAAAATATGACGTTATTCAGGAAAACTCCAAAATATGATAAAATATGACGAAGGTACATTTAAAGGAATACATTTAAAATTGGAGTGGCCGACGGTCGTGAAACTGGCCTTAATCTGTTATTTGAGATGTATGCATATCAGGAAAAAAAATATGCACATATGACCGAATCCGAACTCTACTTATCAGTCCTAATTGGGACGTTGTCGTACGACCGTGCGTTCAGCGATGGTCGCGCGTATCGTGGTGATCGTCCGATCGAAATTATGTGTCCTTTATTTTTTCTTTAAAAAAAGGGAAAGATGGACGAGGACGCAGAATTTTTGTTTGGAAACATTTACATAAATGCTCTGGAACTAGAGCCTTCAACGAATAATAGAAGGAAATCAGTTAACAAAATGTACAAAACGCGGGGGAGACTCGGAGAATTTCACCACCTACGTATTATCATGAGCTGCGGAGTGAAGAGGACGTGTTCTATCAGTACACCAGGATGTCAAAAACAACGTTTGACTACATCTGCAACGCGACTGAACCAGAGTGCAGACACCAAGCCACGAAGTTCAATCAATCAATCAATCAATCAATTTATTCACAATATTGCCTGGTAGGCTAATGTGGGGAGGGAGTTGTGTTTGGCTATGTTATATGTTGCTTGGATCGTGTCATGATGATGTGCGTATTTATAGGATTTATAGGAAAAAAAAAAAAAAATTGTTTGCCACCAGTCTCAGCTCGATTCACTGGTACCCACAGCCCAAAATTGGCAAATCCCGGTCCAAAATCCGAGAAAATTTCGTTGAAAATTTGCTCCTTAAGCCATGAAGTACGACTTTTTATTTATTTTTTTTTTGTAGGGACACATTAGGTTGATGATAGCATTATAAAGTTTTATCATTTTATTGTCTGTACCTCCTTCTTGACACTATCAAAACCAATCCGGGAAGCGGTAGAAGAAGCAGTTGACGAGAAAGTACAGGCGATTTCATCCGCGATGAGATTTTGGATTTTGCTTCGCAATCGCAGTTTCTGAGCAGGATGCAACCCCTTAAAAAAGGGGGCCAGCGTTTTTAAGGGGGCAAGTTTTTAGCAAGATGACTTGGAGAAAAGGAAATGGAACATAAATTAATTATAGTTTGCTTATAGTATTCTACTTCTGGAACTTCTTCAACTGGCGACTGTCATTTTAGCGAATTTTCGAAGAAAAGGAAGCTATTGTTCTCGGTCCAAAATTTTTAAAACTCGAATTTCCGAAAGATTTTTATACCAAAATCCGTTTCAGACCATCCTGAATTCACTGCCGAAAGACACCAAAAATTATATGTATATATATATATATTTATATATACATTTATATATTTATATATTTATATATACATTTATATATTTATATATTTATATATATATTTATATATGTATGTGTCATTCCAGACGATAACTCTCGAAAGAATTGAGATAAAAAGTTCAAATTTGCACGAAAAATCTGTCTTGGCAATCGACAGGCTAAGTTCGAAGATGGGCAGAATCGGGTCACTCTAAGGGGAGCTTTAGGGGGGGAAAATTACCCATAAATTTCCAAAATGAAAAGGTCTGACAAGTGACACCTCATTTTAAAGGTTTTTGTACGCTGAACACGATGGTGAAATCAGAATTGCGATATCTCATTCCATTCTCAAACTGGAGCACTTTGAAGATGAAGGAACGTGGTTATTTCTTCAGATGTTCTTCCTGGTTCGTCTGCTCTAATCTGACACCGGAATGGGATATCGCAATTCTGACTTCACCATCGTGTTCAGAGTTGGAAAATCTACAAACCGAGGTGTTACTCGGCAAAAAATGGAACAAAAAATTTGTTACGTATCCAATACCTACTCTTCTGGTAGGTATTCAAAACATTTTTGATTTCCCCCTCCCCCTCCTTCCACCCCCAATTTTACTTTGCGTAAAACTACTCCTGTTTTAATTTTGTATGGTATCAAGTTGGGAAAACATTGGCCGAAAATTAATTTTCAGAAAATTTTAGGCGGAGGAGGAAGATGCCGAAAACTTCGAAAATTCGCTCTTATAGCCATGCTGCATGACTGTGGTTTTTTGATTAATTATTCTCCAAATAAACCTGTGTATTCGGTCCGGAACATTTTTTTGGAACCCCCCCCCCCCCCCCCCCCCCCCCCTCAGAACGTTTTTCTACGTTTCAAGGTGTGTAGATTCCAAAAATGCAATGTTCGTCCGCCGTGTCATCGATATCTACCTTAATTTTCGATCTAAAAAAACAACGTTCTTTAGCACACAGGCTCCATTTGGGCCCTAGTTGTGTCCCCTAACCCGGCAGTCCGATCTGAAAACATCGAGAGGTGTTATGGGTGAAAAATGGGTGCAGAATTAGGTATTTTTCATGTTTTAGTGAATTTGAGCTTGTGGTGTATCGTTTTCCGTGTTTTTTTTTTAGGGTGAGGAGACCAAATATGAAGTTGATTTTGACCACTGAGTGAAGTATTGAGGTTCTAACGAAGTTTTAACTCTCAAAATTCAATATTTATGGGTCAAAAACCTGTGAAAATGGGTGTAATCACTAGAAATTTGTATGATAACTCAGAAGTGAATCCGGAAAAATTCAATGAGAAGTTCAATGACCGAAGATAATCTGTCAAAAATAGGAGCCTAATTCGAGTTTTTGGGGACAAAATTTGTGAAGAATGCCAAAAATAGCTATATCAATATTATTGCACATGAAATAAACAGTAAATGAATAGCCAGCTTTTTTGATGTCCAATAGAATACCTGATTACAATCACGCGTGGCTGTATTAAATCGATTTGGTTGCTCTGTGATATTATTTCATTTCAAGAATGATGGCTATTTTGAATTTCGTTGGTAGGCAATTTTTGGTTTATTTTCAATGATGACCCTTTGGAATCGAGCATGAAACACATTTTTTTTAACCCCCCCTCAAAATTTGATGGTTTCCGTTTCAAGGTACGTAGAATCCGAAAATGGAATTAAAAATTTCTGTATATCCGCCGAACGCCATACTTCGCAGTTTTCTTAGTTACCATCAACAAAAATTAACGAAATTTGGTTTGTAGGTCCCGTTCGGGGTCTAGTTGGTCCGCGAAGCTCGGCGTTACTGTCAGTCATCTCTAAGGGGTGAAAAATATGGGTTGAAATTTTCAGAACGCCGTAGCTCGAAAACTGTCAATAGAAGGTTATGGTTTTTTTAACGTTTTTAAATTGATCTTGAACTAAAGAATTTTTGAGACCACCCGGAGCATTGTTCGATCAGCCGTTCGTTTGCACTGAAAAGCTTCGTCAACACGATCGTGAATCAAACAGTATAAATCCGGCCCGGATATCATTGCTAGGCAAGTACCTGATTATAATCACGGACGGTTGTATGATCGAGTTGGTTGATCACTGATATTATTTCATTTGAAAAATGATGGCTATTTTGGATTTTGTTGATAGGTAACCTACTTTTACAACTTGAACAAACGTTATGCTTCATGAATAACGACAAATAAGTAAGTAATGATTGAATTATTGAATCGCGCATTTTTATGAAACTGTAATTCCTTGGCCGCTCCTCCACTACTCGATTTAGGACTGCTGTGGTCGGGGGGGGGGGGGGGGCTACGGTAGGTACTGACCACAGAAAACAGTGATCTACGCAGAAGGGCACCTACACAGGTAAATAATAAACCGTTGCGTAACAATTTGCAGCGTTTTTTAAACCCCACTCAATAATATTGTAAGACGAGTTGGAACCGAAAAAAGATCATCGAAATTAGTGTGAATCAACTGGGGTCGTAATTCTAATGGGTCATAATTTGTGACCGTCCATGGGAAAAGGGACCTTAACTTGTACTGTATGAAAACCGAGATTTTGATGTCTTGTGACAGTAGAATTCATGCTGAACACGCTGGTTTTTTTCAGAATTTTTCTATCGCTTTCCATTGCAGAGTTATGGGTTTTCAAAGTTTGAGTTCCGTAAAAGCCAGTTTTGAGAAAACTGCGCTCAGAGTTTTCAAATGTTCAAAAGTGAATTCCACCATGTCTAACACGAATTTTGAGGTAGTTTTTCTTTCCTACTGTTCCCGTAACTACCT
>OX940979.1:52269620-52440205 GCA_954871275.1 Leptopterna dolabrata
CCCTTAACTACCTAGAATAATTATCTGACATTTTCCCTCATATTTTGGGGTAATATTACATGTCTATAGGAAAAATAGGAAAAATCTGGCTTTGTTGATGAAAAACTGCTAAAAGCGAGGTTCGGACAACTCAGAAAAGGGACCTCAGCCCCCCCCCCCCCCCCCCATCACTCTCAGTACAAGATATAGAGAGGAGAGGTGTGGAAAAGTTAAGGCCCCTTTTCTAGGTTCAGACCTAATCTCGATTTTCGCATTTATCGATTTTTTAATCGTTTAAACCATGTAAACCCACTCTAGCAGCATGTGCAGAAGGATAGATGCTGCAGAAGAATCAATAAAGCCATGAAAATCTTTTTTTTTTAACGATTTTTCAAAAAACTGCTCTCCTGAAAAATTTGCTTTTATAAGTTGAGGGCCCTTTTCCCGTGACGGTCAAATTTTTTTGTAAGTCAACGGGAAGTAGTGGGCGCACTCTGCAACAAGAGGATCTGCCTGCTTGTAAAGTTCGCAAGCCAACTCGGAGAGTGCGCTACCACCGCCCCACTCTGCTTTCAGGAATCAGGCAGTTTGTTGTTCGGCATGGAATATTCATTTCCATGGTTGTCAATAAAATGTTATTCCTTCTTAGTTCTGTTGGAATAATTAACGAGAGCCGGGGAAGAAGAAAAACTAGACTTGGAAGACGACTGAGCACAAGATCTGTAAGGGAAAGGGAGGTACCATCAAACCAATGCCAACTATATAGCGGATAACCTGATAGGATCAGGGCGGCATTATTTGAACAACAAGTTCATCTTTCTAGTCCCATGTTTATCAGTGA
Source organism: Leptopterna dolabrata (assembly GCA_954871275.1). Classification (NCBI taxonomy): domain Eukaryota; kingdom Metazoa; phylum Arthropoda; class Insecta; order Hemiptera; family Miridae; genus Leptopterna; species Leptopterna dolabrata. Next base: position 52,270,441 of record OX940979.1, read on the forward strand.
TGAGGAACAAAATTCAGATTAGAATGAAGATTAAAATCACCCTAGGGTTTATGCAATCAAGTTTCCTCGTTTGTTGTTCTGAGACAGGTAGGTAGGTGGTACTCTTTACTCTTCGAGTCCAAGGCAAAAACGCTGCAAAGTCCTTGTCACATGGGTTTATTATTCTATTGGACATACCTACAGAAATTTTGGCTGTTCAGTTATTGCTTCTTTCATGTGAAATAATTCAAATAGCTATTTCTGATGGTTTCCAGCAATTTTGACCCCCCAAAACACGACTTACGTACCTACGCTCCTTTTTTCAAATTATCCTCGATAATTGATTGCCATTTAATCGTCTTGATCCACGTGTTTTGGGGGCCAAAATTGGTGGAAACTGTCAGAAATAGCTATTTCAATTATTTCACATGAAAGCAACAATAACTGAACAGCCAACATTTCTGTAGGTATGTCCAGTAGAATAATAAACCCATGTGACAAGGACTGCAGCGTTTTGGAATCTACGCACCTTGAAACGTAAAAGAAAAAATGTTGAGGGGGTGTTACAAAAATTTTTTGCTGAGCGATTACATAGGTGTATTATTCACAGAATAATAAACCAAAATGCGATGTCCGCCCGCCGTATCATCCTGATCAACCGTATTTTCGGTCTAAAAATTCCGTTCTTTCGCGCACATGCTCCATTTGGGCCCTAGTTGTGTCCCGAAACTGTGCAGCCCGATCGGAATATACCCAGGGGTGTTATGCGTGTAAAATGATGCTGTGCACCACGAAACCAGTTATCACATCCTCTCTTCCAGCAGTTGAAATTTATTCGGTTCCTATCCCATTTTCTGAATCCGTAAAAAACCTTGGCATAATTCTAAGTCCAGACTTATCTTGGTCAGCTCAAACTTCTGCCATTTGTCAAAAAGTCTATTGACTTTGAAAAGACTTGCATATAGTACCCCTCAGGATCTCCGTTTGCTGCTAGTGAAGACTCTCATTATTCCTCTGTTCACCTATGGTGATATCCTCTATGTAAATTCATGTGACGCTGAATCTAGGAGGAGACTTGAAGTTGCATTCAATAGTTGCATCAGATATATCTACAAGCTTAAACCACGAGGGTATGTCTCCTCTCTCATTAATTCTGTATTAGGCTGCGGCCTTTTTGATTAAGTACCTATTCATCCGTTACTACAGGTTCATTTTCCAAGCTGCCCATAAAACGAGCAAGGTCCCCCCTTATCTCTATGGAATTTTTTCTGGCGGGTTATCCCCTCGATTGTGCACCCTGGTTCAAATATTCGCTAAAACCAAATCATTTAATTGCTCTTTGCGTGTGGCAGGTGCAAGAGCTTGGAACCGTCTGCCTCTCGCTGTCAGGTCTCTCCCCACTCTCGGAGCAATCTCCAACTCACTGCTCAAACACTTTACCCAACAATAGTATCTTATTCATTACATCACGTTCAATAATCCTCTCTCCTCCTTTTCCTTCCTTCTTTTCTTTTCAATCTCCTTCTTCCTCTTCCTTTTTTCTTAACTACCATTCAAGTTTTATTTTTATTTTTTTATTAACTGGTTATTTCTCAACTTTCAAATCCCCAATTGGGTTTTTATAAAAATATATTATTTTAGTAATTAAACAATATTGTCCAGGCTCGGCGGGAACCTTGTTCCTATTTGGTCAATAAAGAGTTTTATTATTATTATTATTATTATTATTAAAATGGTTGTAAAAATTGGATTTTCTGGTGTTTCAGTAAAGTAACATGAGCTTTGAGGTATCGTTTTCCTTGTTTTTTAGCCCAAGGAGACCGAATATGAAGTCAATTTTGACCAGAGTGGAACATAGAGGTTCTAGTGAAGTTTCAGCCTTAAATTTACGTTAAATTTGGTCTAAAATCGTCGCTTTTTTGCACACAGTTCGGGTCCCCATTTGGGAACACTTTTGGGTCCTAGTTGTGCTCCGAAACACGGCAGCCCGAACGGAATAGACCCAGGGGCGTTATGGGTGAAAAATGGGTGTAAAAATAGGGGTTTTGGAGGTTTTGTTTGAGATTTTAGTGAACATGAAATGTGGAGTACCGTTTTCCATTGGTGGGAGGGGGGGGGGGAGAAGACCGAATATGAAGATTATGTTGACCAAACAGTGAAGAATTGAGGTTGTAACGAATGCCTACAGCTCCCAAAGTTCATTTTTTATGAGCCAAAAACCTGGAAAATTGTCTGAAATCCCCATAAATTTGTATAATAACACCAGAAGTAGTATCAACAGGTGAATTAAGACAATTAAATGGCACTATCAATGATCAGAGATTTGTAAGAAATAGGATCCTAATTCGAGTTTTTGGGGGCCAAAAATTGTGGTGGAATCCATCAGAAATAGCTATTTCAATAATTGCACATGAAAGAAACAATAATTGAACAGTCAACATTCCAGTAGGTCTGTCCAATAAATAAACACAGCTGACAAGGACTTCGCAGCGTATCATTTCGATAAGCCGTTTTGAAGTTACGGCACTTTGAAAGTCACTTTACTTGGTTTTTTTTGCCAAGATGCTAAAAAATAGACGATTTTCGTCGAACAATTCTGGCTGCCTGAGTACATCACTGAACCGAATTTGATGTTTAGTGAGGTCATTCGATGCAAAATTTTATGTTCTTCTTTCTGATATTGGTGAAGTTCGCTGACATAGTAGGGACTTCTAATTTTGGTTTATTATTCTCTGAATAATACACCTATGTAATCGCTCAGCAAAAAATTTTTATAACCCCCCTCAAACTTTTTTCTTTTCCGTTTCAAGGTGCGTAGATTCAAAAAATGCAATGTCCGTCCGCCGTACGCCGTCCGCCGTATCACGTGTACAGGCTTCATTTTCGGTCTAAAAAAGTCGTTCTTTCGCACACATGCTCCATTTGGGCCCTAGTTGTGTCCCGAAACTTTTCAGCCCGATCGGAATATACCCAGGGATGTTATGAGTGAAAATGTGTGTAAAAATAGGTACTTTTTGCGTTTTAGCAACATGTTGGTAACATGAGCTTTTGAGGTATCGTTTTCCATGTTTTTGGGGACGAGAAGATCGAATATGAGGTCGAAAAACTGAAAAAAAACTAAAAAGTCGAGGCTTTTGGGATGCCAAGTCGTATTTAGGAGCAAATAAAGACATTAAAACGATTCCCAGCTTCGCCCTAATTAATTCCATCTAACGGCTTTTTGGTTTATTATTCTATGAATAATATACCTGTTTATTCGCTCAGCAAAAAATGTTTTGAACACCCCCCTCAAAATGTTTTCTTTTACGTTTCAGGGCGCGTAGATTCCAAAAATGAATTGTCCGTCCGCTCTATATACCTACCTAACTACCTATCTACCTTCATTCTGTCTAAAAAATTCATTCTTTCGCACACAAGCTCCATTTGAGCCCTAGTTGTGTCCCTAAACTTTGCATTCCGATAGAATATACCCAAGGGTGATACGGGTGTAAAATTAGGGTTTTTTGGTGTTTTAGTAACATGAGCTTTTGGGGTATCGTTTTCCATGTTTTTTAGGGCGAGGATACCAAATATGAAGTCAATTTTGACCAACAAGTGAAGAACTGAAGTGCCAACAAATTTTTAGCCTTAAATTTACCTTCAATTTTTGTCTAAAATCGTTGGCCTTCCGCACACAGTCTCCATTTGGGCCCATGTGCTCCGAAGCTCAGCAGCCCGATCGGAATACACCCAGGGGTGTATTTGGGTGAAAAGAAGGGTGTAAAAATAGGGGTTTTCGATTTTTATCGAGGTTTTAGTGAACTTGAGCTTGTAGGTATCGTTTTCCATGTTTTAAATTTACCTTGAGAATTTCTTGAGACCACCCGGAGCACTGTTTGCACCGAAAACCTTCGTCAACATGATCGTGAATGAAACGGTGTACATCCGGCCCAGATATCACTGCTAGGGAACAGCTGACTATAATCACGCATTTCATTTGAAGAGTGATGGTTATTTTGGATTCTATTGATAGTCACCTTTTTAATTGGAACAAATAATCATTAATAAGCATTGATGACAGAATTCTAGAGAATCCAACGCATAGGTATTTTTCATGAAATGTGATTGCCCGGCTGGCTCCTATGATCGATTTAGGGCTTTCCTGGGGGAAGCTCGAGGGTATTGACCACAGAAAACAGTGATTTACGCAGAAGGGGCATCTATACAGGTAAATAGTAAACCGTTGTTTAATAATTCGCACTGTTTTTATCTAATTTGACTCGCCTGTGACGCATTTGAGAAGCTTGGCACAGAGCGAAGCATAGCCAAGTTACCAGCGGCAGTGAATGTTCAATACCTTCCTTTCATGTTCGTTTCTGCAGGCGTGAAACAATTTTTCACCATTAATTGCCTAAAATCCTCAAGTGCCTACCATTAGATATAATGGTAAGTAATTATATATAATATAATGGCAGGTACCTAACGATTTTGGACAATTAATAGTGAAAAATTGTTTCCACGCCTGTAGAAACGAACATGAAATGTAGGTATTTTCCAACGAGATTTAACGTAAAAATGCCGATTTACCGGTATTTTTACGTAAAATCTCGTTGGAGAATTGCCACGGAAAACTATAATAATGACCTGCTCGAATGATATGTGACAACAGGGAACTCACTTGCGGTAGCCTCGAAAGCATCAAAAATCCAAACTTGACAAATCCAGAGGCCCATTGTGAACAGAATAATAAACCGTAGAGAATTCGCAGCGTTTTCTATTTCGGCCCCGTTGTGCCGAATACGTACGGTTGAACTAAAAATGATTATAAATCTACAGAAAATTACTAAAATAGCGAGCAAAAACAATTTCTGAATCCTGAATTGAGTAAAGAAGTTTTGAGAAAAACCCAAATTGCGCCGTCGAATTGGACAAAATAATACGGTGTTTGTAAATTTAGAACTTTATAGTCGGTGGGTTTTAACTGAAAATACGAGGATTTTCTTAAATAAGCCAGGATTCATTAACAGTAGGTACTTATTTATTCGAAACACAACGTGTATAACATAATACAAACATAATTGTTACGTTTTCCATAAAAAAGCAATTTTCGACTTCAACTCATAGTTCAGTCGCAAAGGGGAAAAAATGGTTCCATGCTTGAAACAACAAACCTTAAACGATAAAACAATATTTTTACACGTCGAGATTGTTAGGCTGAAGTACCTACCAGATTTTTGAAACTCTATTCACTGTTAGAATAAGAATATTTTACGGATTCAGCCAATATTCTATACATCATTACACTATGCCTTGTGGAAATAGGTGCAAATAGTTAAAACGACAGTGAACCATATAAATTAAACCCGAACGGAATAAATTATAGAACAATATGTAGGTACTAATACCTATGAAGGTAAGTACTTTCTAGAGCCCCGGTTATATATGCAGGTACATCATCTACCATCCACTGATATACTGTCCATCATAACAACGAATGCCTTCTCATTAGATACCTACATTAATATTAATCACTATCGTAATTATGGTTACAATAAAAAATTCAATGCTCAATGCCCTCGAATGATTCAGGATAGGAAGGACTTACTTACTTTTTACAATAAATATTTACATATTATTCAATCTATACTTACAATAAGTATATCATTCATCAGCTCGGTTAAACTTTCCATTTGACTCGCTATAATCGTGAAAAATAATACTTTTGAAGAGCTTGATTTTCAGTTTTTAATTATGTAGTAGGTAAATGAATGAAAATTGAAAAATCAAGCTTTTAAAAGTTATAATTCTGAAAGAAGAAGATCCATACAACCGAACCACGAATGAAACAGTAGGAAGAAGACCAAAATTAACCAAATGATTAAGTAAAACTCGAACCAACAATGTACAGCGTTGACACGCACATCTTAGCTACGTGGGGAGCAGGTTCTCCCCAGATAAGTTGTGCTCTATCCTCAATTTGAAATGTATTTAAATGATTCTGAATAATACAATTTTATCAACTTTTATCGTCGATAATACGTGATATTTATCTACTACTGATATAATTTATTTTTAGCTAGGTAGTTACCTACCAAAAGATTCAAGAGTTACTACAGAGATTAAATACCTGTACCTACCCAACCTTCTGCGTCGGAAAATCATCGGTAGGACGAAGATGGGCAAGAAGCATTTGTATAGTACCTGTCGGTCTTGGCCAGATACCTACCTGACAGAGCACTGCACAGTTAGACGGCTCTGTTAGAGCTTGTCTCAATATTTCATCACTCATCAGTTTAGGTTGATATATAAATCAGCATAATTTTACAAATTCTAAAAGGCCTTAATGAAAGTCTCCCATCCTTAAGTCGCTGAAATATTTCTATGTAGCGTACTGCAGCTACCAAACTATTTTTGCTTGAACCTTGGGAAAGTGATATTTTCTTGAACATTTTGTCGTGGCGAGGGACGCCCTTCAAAATTTATAGGCATTCGTATTAAACCCAATTCATCTTTACGACTTCGAGAGGTTAGATACCTGATTTCAAGTTCGGTAAATAGGTAGGTAAAGTTGGCGCTGAATCAGCACGATTAAATAATAATGAAAGAGATAACCTTTACAGCTCGTTCCTAAGCTTATTCCAAACGGATCCAAAGTTGATTTAGGTGTAATTTGAGGGACTGAGTAAAATTCAGATCTATTCACTCAGGTAGGTACATACATAAATGTTTAGATGTGAATATATTATGACTAGGGCTCGGCATATTGCTTTTTTCTTAATTTTTTTTCCATATTTACATTATACTGGCAGTTTTTGGTATTAATTGCACATACCTGTTGGGCCTTTCTCAACAAAAGTCATATTCCAGTTTTCCAGTATTTTCTTAGTTTTATAAATTGTTTCCCCTCCAATAAATTGTTTTCTCTTTTTGCCAACTTTGCAAAAATACAGGTGAAGAGTCCAAATCTTGACCTCCATCGGTTGACGACCTCATCCTTCAAAAACCAACCAATCATTGCTTATCCTTAGAGCTTACATGAGGAATCCCCCAGTAAAACAATCCTGACCAAAAACAAAAGACTAAAGAATGCATGAGAGATAAGTAAGTACTCGTACTTGATGGATTGACTTTCATAAATGCAAACTCGTATGAAATTATTAAATTGGTACCGTATTGGTTGTCCTTGAAAAAATTTGGTGGATAAAATTAAATACTATAAGAGTACAGTATTTAATGTTATGTACGTTATAATATTATGGTACCATATTTATATATTATATAAAAAAAACAAGAGCCCAAGACAAAGGACTGGAAAGTCCATGATGATTTAATATTATGTAGGGATCTACCTATATAAATAATACCTTCCTGTATATTATGAGATGCCTCCTCAAAAATACAACACGGGTTGGGTAAGTATTGGTACCTACCATACCTACATTAACAAATCAAAATGTATAGCTACATAACTATACATCTTTTACAGTAGATACCTAAATCTATTTCATAATACGAAGTTATATACATTTTTCATTAGATATAGATATACGTAGATTTTGACACAGCTAAATTGTGTAACACGGTAGGTATCTAGTAGACATAAATACTACCAACATAAACCTCACCAGCCTAATATAAGCAGTAATACTCTCTTGTCCAAGGTATTCTGGAAATTGAAAGGATGCTGTAGGAGTTTTTGAAAATAACATCACTCATTGATTAAAATATAGCAACAATTTTAACAGTAGCGACAACTGCATAATAACAATGATACAGAAGACGATTTTTGGGGTGCTGGAGCTCATTTGTTCGGAGGTAGTTTGGTAGGAGGGAGGAGCGTTTGAAGAGACACGTACCTGGAACAAAGAACAATGTCAAGTAGGTATTTTTCAAAAAGTTCGCTGAAAAGCACTCGAGTAGGGGAAAGACGTGCACCTCTGGCTGATCGATATTCGTCACCATGAAGTGTCAAAATAAAATCGGTTCCACCATAGGGAGGTAGGTAGCTACTAGGGACAGAGTCTAAGACAACCACCACCATTTGATAACCAACCCGCTCTGATAATGGTAATTTGAATTTATGTTGTGGTTTTGAAGGTGTTCTGGAAGATTCCTCCGCAAAAGGGTTCAATGCAGAATTTTCGTCAATTTTTTAAAAATTGACCATTGTCCTACCAGTAGGTTGGTACCAATTAATTTTTTTTCTAGCCATTGTTTATTAGTAAGGCACTTGATTAAAATCCGACTAAGGAATTTGGCGATTCCAAAACGTTTTAATTACATTTTTAGTCAACTTATGTGGTTTTGTACTACCTCTGGCCGGTTTGTACCCCTGCCACGCCAAATAGTTTAACTGTGAGAACGGGATGTCATTTCTGGCAGTTCCAGGGGTTCTTTCAGGGGCGTCGCGTCCATAAGGCCACTTGGGCCACTGCCCCGGCACCCAAGAACACTAGAGTAAAAAAGACCAACAACCATTGTTCAGTTGGCACCTGAATTTCCCTCCTTACACTGTACCTACCTAGCATTTTTTACAAGTTCAACAGCCACACGCCAGAGTTCTCTGGCTATGGATATTCAATATCCTAGTAGAGCATCCATGGTGGTTCCTTAATGTTAGCTCCACAGACCAAGCATGTTATCGGAATAAGTCGACAGCAATCGATGTCCTGCGATCGAAATCGAAACCTAGGCTCCTGAAACTGGAAGGTAGGTTCTGGGTCCTGGGACCTAGTGCCGCCATGGCAACCGAGAAAAGGGGCCCGTCCGCGCATGCTCAGTCAAGTAAACATTTTGTTCACCAAGCCCACTTTGGGGCCCAGGCCCCAAAATCTGATTTCGATCCCAAAATCGTTCATTTCACATAGATTCGATCCCTTCCATTCAATTTGTCATCTCGATATATGAGATGCTTCTTCTTCTGATTTGTTTTTTGTTGTCTCTGAATCGCATGCCCGACATAGGCTTATGTCCGACATCTACAGATGACAACTAAGCTGAGAACTTCACTCCACTGACTCACAATCGCTTTCTTTGCCCGTCAGTTTTCAATTTTTTTGCGTCAAATTTTGCGCGTTTTGCGTTCGGTCTGATTCCGATGACAGATTTGTATTTGTGGTACCTACGTGTGTTCTGTCCTGTTTGCTGTTTGTGGACTGGTCGGCGTCAACACACATATAACTATCTAGCTTCTAGTCAATAGCTTCTCCATTCAAGTAGGTACCGGCCGACGGGCCATTGTTTTTTTGTATTTTAGTTTGCTATATTTTTGTAATACTACATGAATTCGGTGGCTAATTTGCAGTAGAAATTGTCGACGTTGTCGTACGACGATAGAGTGTTGATTAAAAGAGATACGCTTTGCTGAATATCACTCGATCAGTAAATAAGGGAAGGGTGTTGTTGCCTTGGGGTATTTTGTAGACATTACCTGTTGGTTTTGTGTTCTGGTCTGGTGCCCCACCGTTTTCAGACCTCACGCACCGCTACTGGGTTCTTTTAGTATTTTTTCATCTACTAAGAAGTAGATTTACATTAAATCAACTCAGTATTATTGTAACTGACGACCGTCAGTGAGACTCCTGGTTTGACCCAAGATGCACATGTTTGTCTGTTACGGTGTTGATTTTGGATAGGAAAACTTGGACACACACAGTGGCGTATCCAAAAGCACGTTGGGTGGGTGGAGGGGGGGGGGGGGATTACATATTTACCCATTTATAAAACATTCAAATTTTGATTCTATAGGTATCAACATAAATATTATATTATTATATTGTTGACGTTATTTACATAATTATGCATAGGTATGTTCATATTACGAGTATGATATTACAGTACATCATTCATACTATCGAAATTATTACAGCCCCCCCCCCTCCATCTACTTAGAATAGAAACAACATTCACAATTTACGTTGCTGGGGTCTAAGTAACAGTCCACTGACGTTAGGCAAGAATTAGGCACCTGTTAGCAACGAAGAATTTATCGCCATTTCAGTTATTCAGTAAGGTACTCAGTTTTCAAGTCCATGTTTCTGTTACAATGGTTAGAATTATTCGTGTGTAAGGAACCATATTTCTGAATATCAAGCTCTCGCCTGAGAATGTAATTACCCACCTACCTACATGAGTACATGATAAATTCACCTAGAGAGGTACTGCAATGACCTAATAGGCGAACACATTGCAGTGGTGACTGGATGCTCAGTGGGTGAAACCAGTGTTGGTCTTCAGGGGTGGATCCAGGCCAATGTTTCCGTGAGGTTTTCATCAACATTCCAAAAAGGTGACACAGGAAATCGAACAGGCCACCAGTCTCCTCCATCACACAGAATGCCACAGCTGAAGCCTCAAGCTTCCACAGCCTTTTGTGGGTAAAACGGGTATTAGTATGTGTCAGGTCAACAACACCTAATTTGGAATCAGAAGTGGAGTGAGAACGCGAGAGGCACTTTTCTCACTCAATGTGCTTACTCAGCAATGCCGTGACATGAATTGTAGAGTTTATGCCTGTTTGAGGACTACCACAAAGCATTTGATTGTGCTAAGCATGAAAAGAAAGAGAACAGAAGAAGAAAAGATTAACGGCATACATAGGTCTGCGGTTATTGACAAGCGGGACGTGAATGTTATCGCCAATTTGTATTGGGGATAGGCGGCTGAGGTGAGATTGCAGTGGTCAAGACACTGTCAGAAGCAATTTCCATCAGAAAAGGGGTGAGACAAGGGTGCGTCCTATCTTGTCAATCATCTTATTCAATTTATATTCGGAAGCTGTATTCCAAGAGGCTTTGGGTGACTAACCTGGAGGAGTGCGAGTTAACGGCGACCTGTTAACAGCATTCGATAGCCGATGACACGGTAATTTAGGCTCGTAGCTAGCCAGAACTACAGTCACGTATGGACCAGGTTGTACAGTAGGTAAGTGCGGAGTTCGCTGCATATTAATGTGGCCAAAACGAAAACAATGGTTTTTTCCAAATCACCTGAAGTCGCCTCAATATGAATAGGTTGAAGAGCTGTTGGCCAAGTGGAGCCGTATAAGTAAATCCGCGCACGCATGGACAGTCAGCATAACCCAAAAGGTGAGATTGTTGCCCGGATGGCAAGCCAAGATAACATTTTTCGACATGAAGAGCTTCTTTTTAAGATCAGAACTTGGCCCTGGACCCTTGGTTGCGCATGTTGAAATGTTATGTATTCTCCGTTTTCTTGTACGGGTGCGAGGCCAGGGCCCTTACACCTTGTTTGGAGGGCAGAATTAATGCGTTGGAAATGTTTCTATACAGGCGTCTCCTCAGGATCCCATGGGTGCAGAAAGTCTCTAATGAAGAAGTATTGCGGAGAGAAGGAGCTTCTGCCAACCATCAAGGAGCGAAAAGCACGCTATCTTGGGCACGCAATGCGTGGAGAAAACTACGAGGTACTTTGCTTAATTATTGAAGGGAAGATTGAGGGGAAACGATCGGTTGGGAGATGCCAGAATTCCTGACTGAAAGATATCCACAAGTGGTTTGGTTGCTCCTCGATTTAGCATTTTCGTGCATCTGCTTCCCGGACGTCAGTATTGCCATAATGATCGCCAACCTTCGATCGGAGACGGCGTCGTAAGAAGAATTAGTATATGCGTACCTACGTACACCCACACTGCATAAAACAGTAGGTACCTATGTGGTGCCTCAGGAAGCATACATATAATAAAGATGACGTAGATATGTTTACCTGTGTTTATCAGTTTGTCCGACGCTGGTGATGTGCTGGAAACAGCAGGGCTGGGAAATGTTTGACTTGGTGGGAAGAGGAGGCCTCGGCGCGGGCTTCCTCCCTGTTTTCCGGGATCCGGGCACGGACAGGCTGATGTTCTCCGGGCAGTTGGTCAACCTGCAGAACACGAAGGAAATTATCAAGTGCCTTCGTGACATTTCATTTGGACGATGAGCAGTTAGCCTGAGCCTTGACTTTGAAATGATATCAGAAGATTTTTCATTAGGTATGTGCATCCAAACATCTTTCTAAACCATTGCCTTAGGTAAAGTGAACATTTTAGCTCTATTCAAAAAGTCGGAAGATTTTTTCTATTATTTTCACGTCGTATTCGTCAAGTTACTGAAGAACTTACAGACTGAAAAAGGCACTGGTAACTGCGTCTTTTCAGTCTTTTCATCTTAGATAAAGGCAAGATAGAAGATATAGATAGAAGCCTGTTTATTTACTATTTAAGGAAGAAATATAAATTAATGAAAATAAAACATCAGTACGACAATGGACTAATTGTCCACCTGTCGGAGAGACACGAGACGCCCAGTTATACAAAATCAAATATATAAAAGTGAAGTAGGTACCTAGTTTAGTTAGAGATTTTCAAGTGAGGCATTTACAAACAACAAAAAAGATTCACTATTGAAAATAATAAACCAACATTATAACTAAAATGCCACGCGACTCGACAAATAAATATAAAATAGATAAAGGCAAGATAGCTACTTGAATACGTTTTGAATTCTTTCCGATGTTCAAAATGTTAGAATCAATGTGAATATTTTATTTGAGTATCAAGCATTTGAGAATATGGTAAAAATACTTCATACTGGATATAACGCCTAAAAACCCAAGGCCGCAGCACCTACCTAGGTATGTATGTAAGGCTGTAGCACACCTCAAGCTTTCCTTGGGGACGTACCTACATTTCTTATCTTGGTTTTACAGTCTGTCGCCTAAACAATTGCAATCGAAGTTCTAAGCATCTTCCTTCCTACATCGACAGACGGTACGCAATTGAATTAACAGCGGATACCATTTATACCGATAGGTACCTACCTAGTGTAATCAATCACACACTGTATTTTGCATCAAAGCGCGGCTGATGCAATATACAAAAATATAAATTATTATAGGCACGTAATTATGTACTTAAATGATTCATATAAAGATTCAAATTTTGTTTTTAGGTTGCTAATTTTTTTTTTTTTTTGACTATTGACAGACCTTTCGATATGTTCCCACATCTCCTTAGCTGCTTGTTCACAGTCGAAGCTCAGCCCGATGAATGTTGTGTGGTCTGTGGACAAGCACATCGTGTGGAAGGACACGCTGTGAACAAAAAACAAAAACAAAATGCAAGTGTGTACCAATGGAAAATTATAAATACCTACATAAATGAATGATAGGTAAGTGGGAAAGAAATGAACTCTAACATCACAATGGAGAACTGAGAACCAACTCTGGGAAAAAAAACTTTTTAGAGGGGTTGTTGGACATTTTTTGTGATTTGATCTAGTTTCAGGGCTGGATTGGCACAGAACCCCACAAAGTTTGATTTAGGTCACGTGAGTTGAAAAAAGCACATTTCCAAATGTTTTGACGTCAACAACTCACGTTAATTTATTTCTCTCGTATATATATATATTACTCGAGTTATTCAACTTCTCACGTTAACCATGCTTTTTGTTTTCAAGTTGATGCAAATCGTGAGAGACCCGAAGTTTGAAACCACTGAAAATCAGTTAATCGCGATAATGTTAACGATTTCTCAACATTCACGAATGTTGAGCGTATATATACACAAAAAATGTTCAATACAAAATAATTACAACAACGGGGGTAGAAAATAAATTTAGTTACCTGCAGCTACGAAGGTTGCGCTTTCGTTTAACTTGACTTTTTCAAAATTTCGTAGTGAATTTCACTGTAATCGTATAATGCGCAATTTCCGTGTGTAGGAATTTTTTATTTTTGAACTCAGAATTGGATTTAGTACCCTTGGAACCCCCCCCCCCCCCCCCCCCCACCAACTGCCAACTTTCATCATAAAACTCCGTGTAGCTTGGGCAACAGACGGATAGAAAGAAAACGAAATGACGTCATAAGTGAATGGAGCTTTACCTATGACGTCATTTCGCTTTAGTTCCACTGGTTTACCGCCTACTTTCGATCATCGGATACCCCTAATACAGCACCTTTTCGGAAATCACTCGCCGAGATGTTTTACATATAAGAAGATTTACAGGTGAAACTGCACATTGCCGGCATTTTGAGAGGCTGTAATTTAACTGGGCGGCATTAATATTTTCTTTTGTAATTTTGAGGGTCTACTCGACCGTAAGTATATGTGGTGTTTAAAATCTGATCCCTCACTCTCCTTGGACGACTAGCCCATGTGACGATATGACATGTGACGCACTGACAACAGCAAACCTACATAATGTCATGGGCTCTTCTTATAGAACATTTTGCCTCTCCTACACTTCCTATTGTCGTGATTTAACGATTTTAACCTTATTTTATCCCAACTTTGGTAGTTAGATATGAATCTCTCTCTCTCTCAGTGTTCAATCCACGCAAAATTTTCTGTTATTTCGGAAGTTGTACGAATAGTTCATAAAGGTATACAATTACAGATGACAGACGTGATTTTTAAAGTAGTTATGATAAATTATCTAACTAGTCTTATTTCTGATACACTCCGGAACCATATCCGATGAAATCCATATCATTGGCGGAAAATTTCCTACAAGGAATCCCTACCAAGCAGTTTTGATGAGGCAGTATCGCATTTTGGACCACTGAGAGCTCAGCCCTCAAAGCCCTCCACGGGCCGAGCGAATTCTTGAACCATTCAAATTTGATATTCATCCTTGCATTAGCACTCCAATTCTTTGGTGGCCATCCCGGAGGACCTGGTGGGGATCCCCACCATCCTCCACCAGTATGGATGATGGAGGGAGATAGTCCCAGGGACTATAAAAACTCGGCCCCTTCGCCTTCCAACTCATTCTACGCTATCCTCAAGTCGCTGACTTATCTCTTACCTCACTCCTCCTCTCTCTCCTGATAAAAGATCCCAGAGTGGTGGCTGCCTTCCAGGCCGTAACCACTGAGCATACTCCTCCTAACGCCTCAGTGGTGGATACCCTTCGGGTATTAACCGGGGGCACTAGTTCCTCCTAACGCCTCAGTGGTGGATAACCTTCGGGTATTAACCGGGGGCGCTAGTTCCTCCTTAGGCCTCAGTGGTGGCCACCTTCGGGCAGTAACCGGGGGCGCTAGTTCCTCCTTACGCTTCAGTGGTGGACACCTTCGGGCAGTAACCGGGGGCGCTAGTTCCTCCTTACGCTTCAGTGGTGGACAACTTCGGGCAGTAACCGGGGGCGCTAGTTCCTCCTTACGCTTCAGTGGTGGACACCTTCGGGCAGTAACCGGGGGCGCTAGTTCCTCCTTACGCTTCAGTGGTGGACACCTTCGGGCAGTAACCGGGGGCGCTAGTTCCTCCTTACGCTTCAGTAGTGGACACCTTCGGGCAGTAACCGGGGGCGCTAGTTCCTCCTTACGCCTCAGTGGTGGCCACCTTCAGGCAGTAACCGGGGGCGCTAGTTCCTCCTTACGCCTCAGTGGTGGCCACCTTCGGGTATTAACCGGGGGCGCTAGTTCCTCCTTACGCTTCAGTGGTGGACACCTTCTAGGTGTTAACCGGGGGCATCGGGTACTCTACCTCTTCCTACCTCGCCCCCTTACCTACGCCTCCACCACACTTTGGATAGGGTGTATCAAACGTGGCAAGAAAATGATTCAGTTCCATACTTAGTCTAAGAGAGGCAGGCATCGTAGGTACACATGTACACGTCTAAATACCTAGCGATTTAAGTGCCAGTAGCTCTTACTTCCCGGTTAGGTAGGTAGGTACTTATATAACGTAAATCACTTGCGGCGGAGCAGTGGAAATCCATAGCAAAAAACTAAAGGATACTAATAATAATAATACTAATAATAATAATAATAATATTAATAATAATAAGCCTTTATTCTGCTGGGTACAAGGTACAGTACATAGTGCAGACATGAATTACATTAAATTTTTGAATTAAGAACAAATAATGACGGCAGTAAACTATAAATTAGGGACAGATTAAAATATGAATTTTGAGGCTATACAAACAAAAACAAAAATAAAGTTATGTAGACAGGCTTTCGGTTGTTAAACCACCATCAGTACACAATAGTGATGGTTTAACAACCGAAACCGGTCTACAGTTTGTTAGTTTACGTGGAAATAGACTATTCTATTTTTATCCTGTAGTTTTGGTTTATTATTTTCAATAATGAACCATTGGAATCGAGCATGAAAAAAAAAATTCTTACCCCCCCTCAAAATTTGATGGTTTACGTTTCAAGGTATGTAGAATCCAAAACTGCAATAAAAATATTTCTGTCTGTCCGCCGTACGCCGTACGCCGTACGCCGTACGCCGTACGGGCCACTTTTCTTAGTTACCATGAAAAAAAATTGATGAAATTCGGGTTATAGGTTCCGTTCGGCGTCTAGTTGGTCCTCGAAGCTCGACGTTACTGTGAGTCATCTCTAAGGGGTTCAAAATAGGGGTTGAAATTTTCAAAACGCCTATACAATTTTTTTACGTAAATATTTTTACGGTTTTAAATAGTTCTTGAACTTGCGAGTTTTTTAAGACCATCCGGAGCATCGTACGTCCAGCCGTTCGTTCACAGTAAGGCCCCGAAGTTTGCACCGACAGGCATTTTCGACTCCAGTGTGAATGAAATTGTATACAATTCAAACCAAATCTCGTAACCAGAGACGCGCCCACAATAGGAATTTGTGAATACGGCCAATCATTGGTAGGGATCACCTGATTATACTGGCGGAGTATGAAGTCGAGTTGGTTGTTCTGTGATATTATTTCATTTGAAAAATGATGGCTCTTTTGGAGTTTGTTGGTAGGTAGTGAAACTTGAACAAACGTTGAAGTATTATTGATGGGTAAATTATTACTACGGTAAATCATTACTCAACGGTTCATTATACCATCTATGTAGAAGGGGCTGGAGTTTGTTGGTAGGTACGTTTGCAACTTTTTTCACTCCTCATCAACAATTTCTTTCCAGAACTTCATTATGTGTGTTTCTTTTTGTTAGGTACCTACTGTTTGTCATCGGCAGAATTATTTTAGCAACATTTAACTCGTGATTTAGGTAGGTACCTAGTAACGAGTACGGGGTTAGGTACTAACCTACGGAGGGTCTGCGATCTACATAATATGCATAGAATAGTACATATTATATTATATAGACGGGTTATCTATACATAGAGCTGTGATCTGTAACAGAAGGGTATTCTATACAAAATAATAAACCGTTGTGCAGGGATTTGCAGCGTTTTTTTTTAGGTAGATACTTAGCTGAACTGTCGCATTTTCCTGGTATCTGTAACCGGCAAACTATTCAAATGTCAAACTATTGGGCCTCGCACCTGCTTTCTTTGTATGCTGATAAATTGTCGATTTTGTCGGACCACAGTGAGAAGGAAGAGCCGCGTTCGGCGAGGACGATACGAATCCCTCTGATCGTTCTGGACCTCGCTTCGCCTGTGTCCAGAAGGACGACTGGGACACCTGTGTGCTGCAGGATCCACCTCTTCTCAGCACCTTTGCTCGAGTACAGATTGGCCATGGAGGCGCACACGAATACCTGTAAGCATAATGAACATTGATGAACTTTAGTAAAACTCTGTCTGTAGGCATATTACACATTCGCATCTATTTACTAACTAACTTGTACATTCTACTGAGCATTTTGATTATTAATGCAGTTTGATTTCTATGTAGCTACTCGTTTATTCAAAATGGGAAATTTTCGTCAATGTTGTGGGGGGGGGGGGGGGGGGGATATTTAGAATTCTTGGAAAATTGTAACTTGAAGCCCGTTTTCAAAATAAGCTTTATTTTCTAAAATAAGGCGATTAGAAGTAAAAATAAGCAAAAAATAACGGAGGAGTTCTATTGACATCTAATTGGCTGTTGGCCCAAGGAGGCGGAGCGAAGCTTCGGAGGCGAAGGTTCTCAATGCCGCCAACAAACCTTCCTGGCAACCTTCAAGAACCTTTGCTGTGACCTTTCGTGAACCTCCCCTCGGTTCGATTTTGAGGAAATGTTTTTTAAAATTGATGTATTTTTGCGGCTCCATCCATTGCGGTTCTGTACATCGTTTAAAGTGATGCACTAGCGCTCTAAGCCGGATTCGGGCTGAACTACTCAGAGATTTACTTGCTACCCATTTCTAGCGGGAATTCATAAATAATTCAAATTTCACCATCGTCTTCTGCATAGACTTCCGACACAGACACATCATTATGTGGTCAATAAGTGTTAATTTCCGTTATTGAACATAATTTGGCCAAAAAAGTAAGAATTTGTAACCCACGAAAATTGCCCACTGGGTAGAAATATTACGATCATGATTTCGATGACTGAGCAACTCACCAGTCGTACAAGCTTTTTAGATTTAGTTTCGGCTAAATACTTAAATCCGCTTCATTTGGTACATCGCTCATCTGGCACACCCAGCGAAATTCGCATGAGTCATTCAAACAGCTGGCGGCGTCTTAAGCCCTCAGGGCACCTGTAGATGCGATTTTATAATTTATTGAACCATCTACGCGCTAATGTCAACGACTTTCTCCTGCTCGAATATATTTCGAGAGTTACACAACTCTGACAAATATTAGCCTACCTATTTGAAAGTCCAATCTTCGCAAACAACGATCTCGAATTACAGGGGTAGCTAACCGTCGAGCGAAAACGTTTGGTGTTTTTTCTGAGCCACATTGAATAAACATTTTTCACGACCCAGTGCTCCTAAATCGACTAGTAAATGTACTAGAAAACTGAGCGTACGTAGCACGTGTAGCTGAAGCCAATTGATTTGTTCTTCATTTTCATTTCGAGCCCAAGATCCGTGAAAGTATTGAATGCGCGTGAAATCAAATTACTTTTTAGGAATGTTTCAACACTTGGAATGGGTTAGCAACGCATGGAATACTGTGAACGGGTTTGACTAAAACTTGATGGGGACGAACTGCTCCACCAGTCCACTACGACGAGCGGGCATTACTAAGACATAATAATATGTTGTTGGAAGGAATCCGTCCAATCATGGAAATTCTATCAAACGGGTCATGGAAGCAGGTCTTTCAACATGGGAAAAATCCACTTTCCATCTCCAATCCACTTTATTCTATGTCATATGGGGCGTGTAGAATTACCTATTTCAATTAGGATGAAATGAGGTACGGGTTTATACAGTCTGAATTTGTTTACTGGGCGACGTTTCTGCCAACAGTTTTGGCCTAGTCATGCCATGCCAGGTGTAATACAAGGGGAGAAAATTGCCACGTTGGAGGTAATTTCATTCTCCCTTTGTATTACACTTGGCATGATGGGCCAAAATCTGTGGCAGAAACGTCGCCCAATAAACAAATTCAGACTGTACAACGGCACCTCATTTCATCCAAGTTGAACATTTTCATCAGTCTTCGGAATACATCAATATTACTATATCTGTAAAACTTTAATGTTACCTACCTATGCTAAAGAATGGTTTGCTGTTCGTGAATAAAATGGTTCCAAAACGGTTATTCCCTCTCAGGAATGTAATTAAAAAATTGAATTCGAATGAGAACGAAATCAGCTCATGAAAGCCGAATGTTGTTCCAATTGCTGAAGAATTTCCGAAGTTTGCTGTTAACAGCTACCATTTGTCGAACGTTATCAATGCTCTTACTTGGCCTCGGGCGGTAATTATATTTCCCTCTCAGAATGTGTCTCGCCACATGAAATGTTTACGGATTACTGAGGACAAAAACCTCATTTCATTTCGTTCTCTAAGCGAGCGGTTTGGGAGAAATTTTTTCCCTTTGTCTGGCATAATAATTCAGTATATCTGGCATATATGGCATAATAATTAACGTAGACGATAGTTTCCGTGAGGAGTTTTGCTTGTCTCCCGTCGGGCGCCACTCCCCATGAATGCTCGTCAGATATGACGGGGAAGGAAAGTACCCGGGGGTGTACCAAAACCAGCAATTGCTGTCTTGCAGTTTAGAGCCCTCAGGTGACAGCCCCAACACTGAAATCCGGTGCAGTGCGGGCTGATAATGCTCGACAGAGGAGTAAAATTATATGTCGTCAAGTCAGGCAACAGTTACTTATAAAACGCAACAAGTAGGACTACACCAAAATCTCCAGCGAGACTCACATAGTCGGCGGTAAACTCGTATGAATATTCTGCCGACCAAAGCAAGAAAGCCGTAGAACAAGGAAATCTAGTTTTGAGAAAAACGCAGGTAACGTTTTTAGGCTGTAAAATGGGCATTTTAAATAATTCTTTTTTGCAACTGATCAAAATTTAGTTCCTACGTCTGTAGCAGCAAGGCGCATCAATTTTCGAAGAATACACATAAATTTATGTAAGCAACTATTTTTCTCCGATGTAGAAAATAAGGTTCAAACAACGGTAGAGGGTCTGCTACTGCTTTTCTTCGTTGGGCGCTCATGCTACGGTTGTTTCCCACAGAAGTTGCTGGATTTTTTTCACCCCTTTCCCAAAGAGAAAAACAGTACATTCATTTTTCCTTGTAAAATACAAGTTACCGCGATGTGGAAGCCACCCACGGTCGACCGCTCGAAGCTTTTGGCGTTCATCACAAAATTGAAAAACGGTAACGCCTGACGAATTCAGACAACTATGAGAGGGATACAACAAAGAAAAACAGTACTGTCCTGATGACCACTAAATTAAATTAGTTGTTCCAATGAATTAACACCGTAGGTCTGGGATTTGCTTTTTTTATTTTTGGAAGAACTACTACTGCGTTTCATCGTTGGAAAACCATCAAAAACTCGAAAAACCGCAGACATTTTCCTTGAATAACTTTTTTGGGGAAATTTTCTCAACTTTTACAACTGGATACCAAAACAGGTATTCAAGATACGAATCCAGCCATATCAAAACCTCTAAATTGGAAAAAATCGAGTCTACGGCTTTTTTACTTTGGAGGGCAGTATTAGGGTCTCTGACCCTAATGACACCTTCTTTGATGGTACCTACCTATGGTATATAAGAATACGTTCTTGTTTGTGTTTGGAATCATGCGGTATAGGTGTTTATACTATCTGATACTGCCACCACCCCTTACTGCTTCAGCAAACCGTTTTAAATATGCAGTATGTCAGCACACAGGAGGTATTCTCGACCCTGACCGCCAAAAATATTCAAGATCACCCAGGGCCGATATTAATGCCGTCCTGTGATGCAACTCAAATTTCTCCTGAGAGCAGATGCACTTAAATGCATCAAATAAGTAGTCGAACTGGTTACGCCGCCACATGAAAATCAATTCGAGCGCCGATTACGCGACGGGCATCACTTTCGCTTTCTTTCTGGACATCAACAAGAACAGCCTATGGAGATTTGGGCGGTCCGACCGGCTGGATGTTGACTTTCACGCCTCTGTCGCCTCTCCCGATTACTGGATTTCTAAGATGTTCTTTCGAACCTTCGAATGGTGACACGGGGAGTTCATCAATAGATGAAAGCAAAGAAAATGGGGGAATAATGAAACGCTCTTTGATTCAGCCAATGAGGGGTAGGTACCTACTTACTACCCATAGCCTTGAAACTGGCTGATTTTTCCTTCGAATAGTTTTTCACGCTGTTTACTGAATATGAGATTCCAATTATTCGGGAGAAATAATGTACCTATATTGTCTGCACCTATGTTGCTTGTTTGTTGTGCTATGTGTATTTATTGTTTTCAGCTAAAAGTACTCATTCAATCCAAAATAAGCTAGCTCAGTGACAACCAGCCCCAGGACGGGTCGTCAAGACCTTACGAGCCCATTCATGAACTTGGTTTTTTTCTCATGTTTCTGTACTTATATTCTTCATTATGTACTAAATATGTTATTGAATAAAGAATTGAATTGATATTTACTCGGTTTTCAAAATTACCTAGAGACCTGCGGTGACGTCACATAGTCAAATTCTTCACCCTGATGTTGCTTGAAACATGACTTTTACCTTCTTTTAACAACTTTATCTTCATTCATATTTTCTTAACTATTTTCCACTTATATCCACCTTGTTACCTTTACTAATAAACTTGAACCAACACGTAGATACATTGATACTCCGCCTCAACCGAGTCATGGATAGTATCTGTAGAGTATCTACCAGTGACGTCATCAAATCTTGACAAATTGATGATGAAATAACTACAATAATATTGTCACTTGCAAAACCAAAATACCTACAACTCATCTCAATCTGTACTTCCAAAAAAATAAAATAAGTAAATAAATAAAAAACGCTGCAAATCCCTGCACAACGGTTTATTATTTTGTACAGAATACCATCTTGTTACAGATCACAGGTCTCCGTATAGATAACCCTTCTATATAACATATATGTACTATTCTACACATATGTAGATCGCGGACCCTCCGTAGGTTAGTACCTAACCCCGTACTCGTTACTAGGTACCTACCTAAGCCGTTGTGTAATAATTTACCTGTATAGGTTTCCCTTCTACGGAGATAGAATAATGAACCGTTGTGTAATAATTTGCCCATCAATAATACTTCAACGGTTGTTCAAGTTGCGAAAGTACCTATCAACAAAATCCAGCCCCTTCTTGGTAGATGAGCCGTTGTGTAATAATTTACCGTTGTATAATAATTTACCGTGGTGTAATAATTTACCGTTGTGTAATGATTTACCGTTGTGTAATAATTTGCCGTTGAGTAATAATTTGCCATTGTGTAATAATTTACACATCAATAATACCTCAACGGTTGTTCAAGTTGCAAAAGTACCTATCAACAAAATCCAGCCCCTTCTGGGTAGATGAGCCGTTGTGTAACAATTTACCGTTGTGTAATAATTTACCGTGGTGTAATAATTTACCGTTGTGTAATGATTTACCGTTGTGTAATAATTTACCGTTGTGTAATAATTTGCCGTTGTGTAATAATTTGCAATTGTGCAATAATTTATCCATCAATAATACTTCAACGTTTGTTAAGGTTTCAGAAGTACCTACCAACAAAATACAATAGTCCATCACTTGTGAAATGAAATAATATCGTAGAACAACCAACTCGACTTCATACAGCCATCCTTGATTATAATCAGGTGCTCCTTAGTGATGAAATCCTGGCCGGATTTATACCGTTTGATTCACGATCGTGTTGATGAAGCTTTTTGGTGCACACGAACGGCTGGACGTACAATGCTCCGGGTGGTCTCAAAAAATTGTTTAGCTCAAGACAAATTTAATATAGTAAAAAAAACCAAACCCTTCAATCGAAAGTTTTTGAGATACGGCGTTCTGAAAATTTCAACCCCTATTTTGAACCCCTTAGAGATGACTGACAGTTACGTCGAGCTTCGAGGACCAACTAGACGCCAAACGGAACCTATAACCCGAATTTCATCAATTTTTTTTCATGGTAACTAAGAAAAGTGGCCCGTACGGCGTACGGCGTACGGCGGACAGACAGAAATATTTGTATTGCAGTTTTGGATTCTACATACCTTGAAACGTAAACCATCAAATTTTGAGGGGGGTAAGAAATGTTTTCTTCTTGCTCGATTCCAATGGTTCATTATTGAAAATAATAAACCAAAAGTGCTCATATACCATTATGCTCATCATTGACTATAATGGCGAGCCGCCTCGAACGAGTACGAGCTTCGAACTTACGAATAACCCTTAGTGAAACAGAGTGCTAAATAACTGAAATGTGTTAACCTCCTAATTAGGATAATTTACAAAGGATCTGAAACCTCAAAACAAGCAGAGAGCTGATTGGTATAGTTTAGGTTGGAAGCGAAGTGCGTGTTTATCGATGATCTGTTCATTCTCATTATCTTTCCGCACAGTAAGCTCAACCCCTTCCAAGTCAACTAAGAGATAAAGGTCACTAGGAGATAAAGACAGTAGTGCACCACCATTGCAGAATTAAGTGGTGCGTTACTACACATGACAGTTCCACTTATAGGACAGTGGGTTTTAGAGATATTGGTCACATGCTGCCAGTCTAGCTTTATACCTCAAGGGTTAGGACAATATAAACCAACGCTAGCTAAGCTGGGGGTTAGGACCACATACTGTCAAGCTGGTAGAAGAATATGTTGCAGGCCGGGAACCCTGTGACCTCTAACAACGGAGGGCACCAATAACAAAATAGCAAGCTGCAATAAGCTGAATAAATGGAAATCGGCGCTTGCAATGAGAACCCGACGGACGCCCCAGGATGGAGGCAAAGATCGAGGTATCAGATAAAAGACACAAATAGTTTTTTACACCCATAATATACCTACCTAAATATTTCTAGGCACCGGTTGAAGAGAAATCCTGTATATTCCCTGTGTCAACGGGAACAACCTACGAATATCAAGATTGTCTGAACATCTGCTCACTTTCCGAATTTGAGATGCACAAGGCATAAAAGTGTTGTCCATAAAAGTAATTAATGTAACTACCTACCTACTTCGTATTTGTATTGTATTTGGTGGACTTTCACAGAAATAAGGACAGATAGAAATATACGTACAGGTTGTACCGACATTATAAGACAGATTCAAGATTATTAGAATCTCGCTTCCATCCAATTTGGCTTTTAGCGCAGGTATAGGCACCACCTTTCAAACTAATGATTGGCTCGAAAAACGCCTTTCTCTAAGAATAGACTCAGAAGAGCCTCCGTCCTCCCGCAATTTTGCAAAGTTCGGGGTTGCAGGGTCGATGCTGAAGGTTACCAGGACAGGGCAAAAGTCTACGAGCTCTCTCGGCCGTGACACTGCTAAATTTAACGCTCCATCGCATCGCTAATAGCCTACCAAGGTGACGGGTAGGTACTCTTAATTACCTGTTATTCTTTCAAATGTCAACCATAATATCTGAGGCATTTTCAGTTTTGAACTCAATTTCCTAGACAGGGAAACATACCCTTGCGTCAATCTCGTAAGTCGTAACGAAATACGCGAAGGTGAATCCGATTTCTGGTGACATTTCACAGATTGGCATCCGCGATATTCAACACCGAAAAGGTTTCCGAGTAACGAGGCTGCTTTGTTGGAGTTTACGCCTTGGTTCGATGAAAAGGTCGGCAGGATTCTGATGGGTTTCAAACTCGAAAGAAGCTGCAAGTCTTACAAGGCGTTTTTTACTACTCGAATTACACGGTTGGTCACTCACGGTGGTAATAGTAGTAATAGGTAATGAAAAACAACTAATCTCCTTCATACAGCACAGCGGAGGAAACATAACTGTCAAACAAGACTGAAAAATGGCCATTTACTTGTTCAATACATCCTTGACGTAAAGAGTTTGGTATTGTCATCTGGGGGACTAACAGCGGAAGTTAGCTAACGCTCAGTTTTCGTTGAGCTTTCAGGGCCCTAAATAGTGAACTTCGTAGTGGCCTGAGGAAAAATAGCCTCAAGTGGATGTCCAAACCAAACCTTGTAACTTCCATATCCCAAAATCTGTTCAGCAGGTTTTGTGGAGATTTACAAGTGTTAACTAGCCCCCTGAGATTTCTTTGCGATTCAAGGGATGGTATACCTACGCAAAGGCAACCTTGGAATCCTATTTATAAACTCAATTTTTCGTGTGCCTTTCCGATTACGCCCAAATTTGATATAGTTAGCTAAAACTATCCTCGCTTTTAAATGGCACTGTGAGGACAACCATTACGTCGGTAAATTCCTATACATTTGGAGGATCTCACTTCTAGTTGAGAAGTGAATAGGGCTCAGTATTTTCTAATAAAATTGGTTCCACTTTAAATTTGTTGAACTCTTGGCATTCAAAATGTGGCTGCGATTGTGGACCGAAATGACTCTTGTGACCCCCACAACATCCAAATTATGGGGCTTGCTAGGGATCAATCGAATCACAAGGATTCATCGGATGAGATGAACCAACTGATTTTGAGGTGAAGGTGAAACTTGGTGAATGAAAAAGTAAGATGGGCGATGACTTGATGGTTCGAATCTTATATGACCCCCAGAAATTATGTCAACGATTCTTTCTTCACCTCGCTTATCAATTCGTGTGAGAACATTGCGATATAGTGGAATACACTTATGTGATTTCGTGCAGTGTACCTATGTAGGATTTTGAGGGTCACCGAATTCACTATGTTATTAAGTACAACAGCATAGTGTTATAGTGGAACGTTGATTATAATTGTGGAAGCTGAAGATTAGATTGGAAAATGTTGAGCTCAAAAGAAGCGTAGTCACGGGGTTCGGGCTGGGACCTTATTTTACGACTGAAGATCAAATTAAACACCACTGTCAGCTATAAACCGCTTTAAATGGTCACTGGATTTTATAGCCGGCTTCACCATCAGAAAATGAACCCGCGTAACCTAACTTTTTTCGTTTTATGAGGACGGCTCACAACACGTTGTGCGGATTGCAGAGTTTTAACGTACTGCCCTAAAAACTCATCACAGTCATTATAGGTTCAAGTTGATAGAGCCTGCAAAAAAATTAAACCGCTACTCACAGGGATCGCTATCTGTTGGAGAAGACAGATCCGTATGATGAAGAGGCTCTGAAGCAAATTACATATAATTTACCTATGGAAAGTATATATGGCAATGTGGGACACCATTAGAATAGAAAGAAAGTCCTTTAGCCATGGGAATGGCTCTAACTGCGGAGTTAACAGTTAACCGTTTACAGGGGCACAATGGTGCGGTATTGCAGACCGCAACGCCCAGCGTTCGAGAGAAAAACACGAACCGTTCCTTAGGCGTATATTGCCCGTTGCTTGGTTCAGATACATGAGAATTATGGTGGTAGAGATGTGATGAAAATGTTTTGCATATTCTTTAATTTATGTCCACAGGTGGACTGCACTGATCTGTTTAAAAGATTTTCGACGTCCAACATTTCCTGTACTGATCGCTGCATAAATAACTCGATCGAGTATGCAAGAGGATCAGTAAATCCACCTTCCATAGAATGAAGAAGATCAAAGTCTAACGCCAATGGACGGAGTTGAGTGCCCACCTCTGTAGTATGCATGGAATGCAAACCTCGCAAAACTGTTTGTAAGGAAAGCACAAGTAACTCTGATGTTACTAATCTGCCAAAGGAGTGTTTATTCGTAAACCCTAGCAATGAAAATTTTTGACCCGTTGCAATAGCGTATTTTCTTCAAACAAATATTTAAAAAAATTCTGGAGTCTGTAGCATAAAAATAGTGTCTACATAAAAACAATGGGAATTATTTATAATCCTTTAACGTATAATAATCCTCTTGCACTGTTCCAAATGTAATTTACAGCACAGTTTGATGAATTCTATATGAAACGATCTGGACACCAACCCGCACAAACCCTTCATATTTCAGTTCGTTTTCACGACTTCATTGGATATTTATGACGTTTCAAGGGTTTGTGTGCATATACATAATATATACACATACCTACGTTCCTACCTTCTCAAAAATGAGAGAGGACTAGAATTTGGAATTCTTAACGTCAAATTCGTGGCAGGATTGTCAAAATGGCCGCTTATGAGGGCTTATGGGGGGGCCTAAAAGGGATTATAAACCTAGACAGTTCTAGTTAGAAAAACGCTGCAAATCCCTGCACTACGGTTTATTATTTTGTACAGAATACCCTTCTGTTACAAAATACAGCTCTCTGTATAGATAGCCCGTCTATATAATATAATATGTACTATTCTATACATATTATGTGTATCGCAGATCCTCCGTAGGTTAGCACTCGTTACTAGGTACCTACCTAAATCACGAGTTAAATGTTGCTCATATAATACTGTCGATGACAAACAGTAACTAGAACGGTAAAAAGAAACGCAAATAATGAAGTTCTGAAGGAAAACTGTTGATGTGGAGTGAAATAGATGCCCCTTCTGCGTAGATCACTGTTTTCTGTGGTCAATACCTACAATGAACCGTTGTGTAATAACTTGCCCATCAATAATACTTCAACGGTTGTTCAAGTTGCAAAAGTACCGATCAAAAAAATCCAGCCCCTTCTTGGTAGATGAACCGTTGTGTAATAATTTACCGTTGTGTAATAATTCGCCGGTGTGTAATAATTTACCATAGTGTAATAATTTGCCCATCAATAATACTTCAACGTTTGTTCAAGTTTCACAAGTACCTACCAACAAAATCCAATAGTCCATCACTTATCAAATGAAATAATATCGCAGAACAACCAACTCGACTTCATAAAGCCATCCTTGATTATAATCAGATGCTCCTTAGTGATGATATCCCGGCCGGATTTATACCGTTTGATTCACGATCGTGTTGACGAAGCTTTTTGGTCACACGAACGGCTGGACGTACAGTGCTCCGGATGGTCTCAAAAAATTGTTTAGCTCAAGACAAATTTAATAACGTAAAAAAAACCATACCCTTCAATCTAAAGTTTTTGAGATACGGCGTTCTGAAAATTTCAACCCCTATTTTGAACCCCTTAGAGATGACTGACAGTAACGCCGGGCTTCGAGGACCAACTAGACCCTGAACGGAACCTATAGCCCGAATTTCAACAATTTTGCTTCATGGTAAGAAAAGTGGCCAGTACGGCGTACGGCGGACAGACAGAAATATTTTTATTGCATTTTCGGAATCTACATACCTTGAAATGTAAACCATCAAATTTTGAGGGGGGGTTAGAATTTTTTTTTTTTTTTTTCATGCTCGATTCCAATGGCTCATTATTGAAAATAATAAACCAAAATTGTATCTAACTAAAACATCATCATTCATCATTCACTATTTCGGTTAATTTTTGTTGAGAAAAGTATAAACTTCCGCAATCCCTTTTCCAAGTTTCATTGGGCCGTCATTCTCTTTGTGTTGGACCGAAAGTACGGAGTAGCACGCGTTCACTGGCCAGCGATGAAGTCGGTCACCGATGAGGAGTAATCAAGTCTGAAACTGGGTCAAAACCTCGGCCAAACCCGCCGACTGGAAGAAAAAAAGGGCGATTTCCTACCGGACCACGTCAAAAGAAGACGAAGCTGCGAACGTGTCAGATTGGATATTGGTTCTTACGTCATTTCCAATTACGGCCGCCCTGCCTCCTCTGCAGCGCTCTATGAGATAATTCGGTGGAGCTTCGCAGCACCTTCCCATTGTAGCGGGCGGTTCGGCCGAGAAATCGCCTGTGAGATTCCACTGTTCCGTACATTGTGACATCATTTTTCGACGTACTCACATGGCAGATGTACCATCCTGAGATCAGCCGGAGGGGTTCAGTACTACGCAGAGTACGTGCATTTTTGTACGGGAAATTTCGAAAAATTATCGAAAGTGGCAGGATGCTGACAATCTGGACACAGTACAGGTCAGGTGCAGAAACTAAACCACAGGCACTCATCAAGAGTCTACTGCCTGTACTTTCACGAATCCCTAACAAGCCCATACGTCCTAGCTTTATCTAGCGGAATGTTGATGAAATAGGTACCTACACAGATTCAGCAGCTATCGCTTTAGTGGATGTTGAGTCCATAAAACTTGTTTCTAGACCACCTACCTATAAGCAACTATTAAATACATAGTACAACCTACATAATATGTAATGACTTGTGGGGGTTGTGGGTAGACCAACCAGAGCCCCACACGAGTTGGGTGTATCTGTCTATCAATCTTGTAAGTATCCCAGCTGAAATGTCAAGTCTAGACTTAAAATTAGCTGCCTATGACTTCTCAGCATCATTTCTGGCACTGCATTATGGTGTCGCAGCGACAGTGATCCTAGATCGAAGTAAATATTCATGAAGTCGTAAGATCCACAATTTGGCGGTTTTTTGCATTTGCCACGCACCATTACCGCCTTCTTGGCAACAAAAGCCGTCTCGAAATACGAAGCACTTCTACAGTCTTGAGTAATTTTTACATCATCGTACAAAATACCGAACTGAAATCTCTCTCAATGGACGTGTCAACACATCTTTGTCTATTGGGTACAGGACAACTCCCAACCAAAACTGTTCAATGAATTCTGATGGAGCAGGTATACCCAGGTATACCACCAAATTTTCAGATCAACCCCACTGGAGAGGCTTGTGCAACCAACAAACAGAACACTTGAGTCTAAGTAAGAGACTTCGTAAAATTCTACAATAACGCTGATTTTGTATTTGTTATTTTTTTTAAAATTCAGTATCAATTTATTAATGATTTCTAGAATAAATTATATTGGAGAGAAAGCTGATTTTGTGAAAGAAGAATTTGTATCATGTGGGCAGCGTAGGGTCGAAGAACGCAGGTAGGTAATCTTATCTCACTGGGAAGAGGACGTCGTGATGACTCACCCGATTTGTGTTTATATTAATATTTATCTCTGAGGATGTCGAGAGTTGACGTTGCAGTGATATTCTAATGATTTTTTTCTCTCCAGAACTCCTCATTCACCTTCCTCAGTCCCTTGATGCAGGAGTTGGTGATAATTTCATAATCTTTTTAGACAATTTATATTTAGGAACTTGGAGATGATTGGTATCATAATGACTAAAACGTACCTATGTGATTTTGAAAGTAACTCTATACGTTCAAAACAACGAAAAATACAAGGCAGGGTGGGCAGCTAATCTTTACCAATTTAGTTGGATCGATAGGCAGTCTAACTCGACTAATTTAGAAAAAAAAGTTATGTGAATGTGTTGGCGAGTACTTGAATATGAATATGAATGTCCGAAATGAAGTGGCGGGTATTATTACTCTAATATTTTGCATGTTATTCCATTTGACTCAACTGACATTTAAAATTGACATTTTATGTCTTTACTATGGCACATAACTCAAAAAGTGTGACGTTACGGTGTGACGAAGAAAGCGTTATGAAAAATTTCTAATGATTTTCACGTACAACCGATTCGTTGCTACGGAACTTTAAATTCGCCAGTTATCATCGTACAAAAATCGTTCACCACTCGTTGGATAGCTCTCGATTTACCTAACCATATTACGTTAACCACTGCGGAGTGCGTGGCCGACAAGCTGCGGTATGAGCGTGATTGTTTAACTTTAAATAATTGTTTACACAAAGGTGATCATTCTCAATAATTTATATTGTGAACAAGATTGCAAGCTTTATAATATAAGTAAAGACATAATTTTAAGACCAAACAACCGATAAACGAATTATCTCTTGGAGATGTATACGAGTCTTGGAGATGAAGCTCGGACTGTGTTTATGTTTAACAAAATTTTTAAACAAAAAAAATAAAGTACGAGGTACGTGGTACGTGGTGTGGGTGTGGGAGGGGCGCAAAGACATAAAATTTCCCTCGTGGTTGCGTACTTGTACGAAAGCTGTTTTAATTTGTTGAAGAAACTAACTATGAGAAACAATAGCAAGTAACCACACAATGAACATTGGTCATGAGACTGGACAAAGACAACGAGCGATCTAACAACAAACAAACTCCGAAGAAAATTAGAATACATTTTGAAGACACTCGCCCCAAACAACCTCTTTAAATAATTACCATCACGGAAATGGGCATTATTTTCTGATTTTGAGGTGAACGAAGTTGAATGGGGAATTTTAGAATTTCCGTATTGTACTTGTGTTGCCATTCTCTTTAGAATATTAAAGTAAACTACGTACCTACCAGATTAAGAAGAATTGTCTCTCACTCACTATCCTGTAATCATGCGAGAACCAAAAAAAGTGATCGTAAATTGGTACCCCCTATAGGGACGAATTTCTGTATACAATAACGATGTCGCCTTGAAACTGCCATAATAACAACTGCCAAAATATCTCGTTGATCTCTCAGGTAGGTACTCGAAACAACATGCAATTCGAGGAGGAGTGAAATGTCAGATGACTATGGATTTCACTGAGATCGAAGTAGTAGGTACCTGATATTATGTTAGTGTAAAAGTTATTTTTTCAAAGTGTTTTCCCAGCCCGAACTACAATATATCGTGAGTCTCAATAAGCACGTTGATAGGAGACAGCCAAAGTCCAGCTTAAAGTCATATGTCCATCCTCATGTGTCTTACTTAATTCTTAATTCCGGTAACATAGATACCTCTTTGGTTCCTGTCTTGAAAATTGACTTGAATTGATTGCCTATTGACTTTTTTCAAGTTATTTACTGAAGGAATTAATATGCATTCGTTCAGCCAGTATCTAAAATAACGGAAACATCCAATGGCGGTGAGTTACCACTTGCGTGACCAGCACAACCTTCAGTGGTTTCCGCAAGGTTGTTCCCATGACGTTGAAAACCGGACTTAATGTGGTGCAAATGATAATCGCAGTAAAACACAACACACCACATGAAACATAGAAGATGAGCGTAGGTCGATATAAGCTATCCGACATCTTTGTTAATAACTGGTGCAAGAACGTCGTGCTATCCTAATCAGACTCTCGTCCCACAGTTCTGACGCGTTTCATCCATCAGATGAGTAATTTCACGTAATCGCCTTATTCGTGGAGGCGAAGATGTTTCAAGTATCAAAGTACTCCTTGAAACGCTGGTTGTTGCACATGAGGCAACGATGTCATTGCGTTATCCTCAACCGTCAAGAAAAAAAATTATCGCTTCTTTGTGAAAACATCTAGAATGATGAGTAATAGAGATTTTTAGTAATAGTAGGTACGATGTTATTTTTGAAGTTATAATATATTAGATACGGTGTTTATACAGACACTATCTCAGTCCTAACTGTACAGCTAAGACAGAATGACTGAACACCCTATACCCATACACCGCAGGATTCCACAGTTACTAACCACCCGATAAAGGACAATAAACATTTCCAAAGGCGGGAGTTTAATTTCGATTGTTTGCATCAACTCTCCGATGATGAGCGAAAACGTGAAGGAAGAGGAAGCAACGCTGATACTGCAGTTCCAAAATAATCAGGTTTCTCTCTTAAATCTTTTCTATTTATTTGAACGCGCCGAAATAGCCCAACGAGGAAGGGCTCCGATGCTGTATAGGTGTTGGACTTATTTCTTCAACTCAGGTCGTTCGTTTAAACCATTCCATAGGTTTTCGGGTAACTCGTGAACAAATATTTGTAATCAAGACAAAAATAGATATACATGATCCTGGGGGGACCGTAGATATTTTATCATGAGAAAAATTATTCAAACTCCCTCTGACGAAAACCTTCAAGAAGTAACACAGTTAATGCATGTCTACTAATTACATGTATTATTGCTGGCCCACCTACTAATCTTCTGTCCAAGAACCCCTTCCGATTATTTTCATCAGAAAGGGAGAGACTTTGAAAACTATTCAGAAAACAGCAAAAAATCTGGCAAGTTTAATGGCATGTAGCTTCGACAACTTGATCATTTAGAAGTATGAGGAATAGGTAATTAATTCAGTACAGGTTTGGGTGGATTCAAGTATTCTATCTATAATTTGATTTGTTGTTAGATGAAGGATAATGTGTAAGTAGTTTTGAAAAATTTGAACGAAAATTTCTCCGCGTAGTTTGAGAACAAATTTCTGCAAGTTTAATCAAAATCGGGTCATAGGTTCGACAGAAACTGAGTACCTCTGATTTCACGTTTACGCATGCGGAGTGGTAAAAAAAATAATCCGCTCGGAATGAAATTCATGGGAGAGCATCTAGGAACTAAACCCTAACGATGCTCATGAAATTTGAACAAAATGGGGCCGCTGGTTCGTAAGAAATGGAGTACCTAGCGCGGATTGCTCGTATGCGCATATGCACTAGCCATATCAATGGTCCGATCGTTCTGAAATTCGTAGAGAACCATCACAGGGCCCAACCCGCATGACGCCTAAAATTTCAGGAAATTGGATTGGAATCGAAGAAGTTATGGCAAGGATTTGTGATCACACGGACACCAAACCAAATTTGTTCGAAAGCTTCAAAACAAAAAACGCTGCAAAGTCCTTGTCACATGGGGTTTATTATTCTACATAAATGTTGGCTGTACCTACATTTATTGTTTGTTTCATGTGAAATAATTGAAATAGCTATTTCTGATGGTTTCCACCAATTTTGGCCCCCAAAACACAAATTAGGTAGGTACGATCTTTTTTTTTTTTTCAAATTATCCATGATCATTGGTAGTGCCACTTAATCGTCTTGATCTACGTGTTGAAACTTTTCCTAGTGCTATTCTACAAATTGATGGTGATTTCAGACGATTTCGCAGGTTTTTGCCTCATAAAAAATCAATTTTGGGAGCTGAACATCTGGTACAACCTCAATTTTCCACTCCTTGGCCAAAATCGACCTCATATTCGATCTTCTCGTCCCCAAAAACATGGAAAACGATACCTCAAAAGCTCATGTTACCAACATGTTGCTAAAACGCAAAAAGTACCTATTTTTACACACATTTTCACTCACAACACCCCTGGGTATATTCCGATCGGGCTGAAAAGTTTCGGGACACAACTAGGGCCCAAATAGAGCATGTGTGCGAAAGAACGACTTTTTTAGACCGAAAATGAAGCCTGTACACGTGATACGGCGGACGGCGTACGGCGGACGGCGGACGGACATTGCATTTTTTGAATCTACGCACCTTGAAACGGAAAAGAAAAAAGTTTGAGGGGGGGTTATAAAAATTTTTTGCTGAGCGATTACATAGGTGTATTATTCAGAGAATAATAAACCAAAACGCGAGTGGAGATCTTGATTTTTGAGACAAACCAATTTTTTCCCCCTCTCCCAAAATGAGAACAAAGCTTCCGCTACCTTGGAAGACTCGGAAACAATAACAGAGTAAACTCTTCACTGTTTCCTGAAAACGACAGATTTGAACTGAAAGAACGAAGACAAATCCCTTTGAACCAAAATTACAGCTTATAATATAAGAATCAAGCAAACAACAGTACTGCAACATCCTTCGTGGTCTGACTAGCCTCCATCTGAACCCGAAGCTCGCATACGTACTTGTACATTGGATTTGTTTGCACCAAACCGTTGAGTGAAATCAAAACTTACACAATCACACATACTACCAACCGAATTTTTCCACTACAGGGAAAAAACATCGAATCACATATCATGGAAAATATTGAAATCACCAACATTTGCGGTTGAAATATGAAGAATGGAACAAGACTGTGACTGAAACACAGATACAGTTTTCACTGTTTATTCGAAAAAACGTCACGCAAAAAATAGAATTTTCAATTAGGAGATAGTTCACAGTAAAAAAAAAAAAAATCACTGATAGGGTGGAGGTGGTGGTGTTGCACAATGAACAATTACTATCTATACATATAATAAAACAGTGTCTGTTTGTTTGTCTGTTTGTTTGTTTGTCTCGGCATCAATTTATTGAGAACGGCTGAACGTAGAAAGTTGCGGCTGGTACCATTTGACGCAGAATTTATCTGGGAAGGTTTATGAAAAATCCGCATTTGAATCTGTCCATCCGTTGAAACGCTATGAATGAAATACTACTAAAAAACGTGTTATAATCACTTCTATGAGGACGTTTATGCTTATAATAACTTTGAACGGTTGGACGTAAATCCGATTGTAATTAGATTCTGGATTCAGCTCGACGAGTACATTCAAGTGGTACTTCAATCAAGATGTTAGTGGGAGGGGGGTACAGGTTATGAGAGGGGGGGGGGGGGGTCTACAGAAATTTCAAAACTACTTGACCAATTGGAGTGCAACTTTGGGAATTTGTTGTGTGAACATTGAGGAATGTTTCTAACCAGGTAGGGAGGGTTCATAGGATACGGGGGGGGGGGGTTAAAGGCAGTTAGGGTTGGCATTGGGGAAGGTTTCTGATCAGTTGAGGAGGGGGGGATACAGGTATATTAAAATACATGACCGTTGGCTCCATTTATTTAAATCGCAGCAACACGCGTCGGTTCAAATAGTATAATATATCATAAAACAGTGTCAGTCTGTTTGTTTGTCTCGGCATCGATAAATGAGAACGGCCACTAATCAAACAATAACCAATTACTCAAACCAAAATTTTCACTTGGGACGCACCCTTGAACCGTGGCTTACGGTAGCAAACAACCACTCTTTGTCAATCCTGAGGTGGTATCTGTTATGAGTGGGGCCTGTCCTAAAGGGGGTGTCTGTTCTACCGTTGCGAAGCGCGGGTACACAGCTAGTAATAATAATAATAAAACGACTAGAGGACGATAAATTGTTACATTTTGACGTTTTTCCGTTAAAAACGCTACAAAAAATAGCTCATGCGGTAATGCTGCATGACTGGTATTTCTAATACCTACTTGAACAATCTCACACATCCCTTGGTACTCAGAATTTAGTTCACTTCCTCCAAAAATCGACGTCGTTTACAGCTCCTAACGCTCTCTATGGAAAACCACGAGTGCATTATCATTTCCGAGAGTTGGCTGGTGGAAGCTGAATATTTATCAGGAGGCACCGAGTCTTATAAAGGGACTACCAGATAAATTTATTCAAAGAATTTCCTCCGGAGCCGTGTGAGATGTGATTCCGACGCGGGGGCCATCGCCTTTGCATAATCCCCATCGTTTCAAGTCCGATGTGTTCAAATAAAACTGTTGTTATCCTCTCGCTCATTGTAAAACCTTCACTTTTATACCAACAGTCCCAACAGTAATCCACAAATTAAATCCCGTGTGGGTATAGCTACGTTGTGTAATAGAAGCGATTATTTTTTCTCGGATCGTTTTTCAAGACCCACTACGTTTGACACCTACAAGATTCATGTCGAGCGTCCTATTTGTCTGCATCATTAGGCAATCAATGCCTGGCCGAAAATTGCGTCTTAGAATGATTAAATGAGTGAAATTTGCGTAATCCTACTCCAATGCAGCACCCAGGAAACTGGGGCCTGGGGCAAGTCCAGCTCTGGAGGCCACCTGAGTGTTTACTCCCTCTTGTGTCCTCTCGCTGATTCTTCGTCCAAACCGTTTCAAGAATATAAATTGGAAGCCATTAGGAGTGTAGGAAAATGCGTTGAACTCGTTGACTGAGAGAAGTCGAAGATTAGAAGGCTTTGTTTCGGCCCAATCTAGCAAGAGCTGCTTATAACACAA
The DNA here is from genome assembly GCA_954871275.1 of Leptopterna dolabrata. Lineage (NCBI taxonomy): Eukaryota > Metazoa > Arthropoda > Insecta > Hemiptera > Miridae > Leptopterna > Leptopterna dolabrata. The sequence continues at coordinate 52,307,271 of OX940979.1, forward strand.
CTACAGATCCAGACTAGGAAAGAAAGATGTTATTGACTGTATAGGAAAACCTCCGTAGGTTAGTACCTAACCCCGTACTCGTTACTAGGTACCTACCTAAATCACGAGTTAAATGTTGCTAAAATAATTCTGCCGATGACAAACAGTACCTAACAAAAAGAAACACACATAATGAAGTTCTGAAAAGAAATTGTTGATGAGGAGTGAAAAAAGTTGCAAACGTACCTACCAACAAACTCCAGCCCCTTCTACGTAGATGGTATAATGAACCGTTGTGTAATAATTTACCGTTGAGTAATGATTTACCGTAGTAATACCTAATTTACCCATCAATAATACTTCAACGTTCGTTCAAGTTTCACTACCTACCAAAAAACTCCAAAAGAGACATCATTTTTCAAATTAAATAATATCACAGAACAACCAACTCGACTTCATACTCCGCCAATATAATCAGGTGATCCCTACCAATGATTGGCCGTATTCACAAATTCCTATTGTGGGCGCGTCTCTGGTTACGAGATTTGGTTTGAATTGTATACAATTTCATTCACACTGGAGTCGAAAATGCCTGTCGGTGCAAACTTCGGGGCCTTACTGTGAACGAACGGCTGGACGTACGATGCTCCGGATGGTCTTAAAAAATTCAAATTGTGCAGGTCATCACATTACAAGTTTCACAATACAAAATTTCTTAAATTATAAAAAAATCAATATGAAAGATTGTTTTTAAAAAAACGCTGCACAGTCCTTGTCACATGGTTTATTATTCTACTGGACACACCTACCTACCTACAGAAATGTTGGCTGTTCATTTTTTATTGTTTATTTCATGTGAAATAATTGAAATAGCTATTTCTGATGGTTTTAACCATTTTTGACCCATAAAAATCGAATTAGGTAGGTACGCTACTTTTTTTTTCAAATTATCTTTATCATTGGTAGTGCCATTTAATCGTCTTGATACTACTTCCAGTGTTATTAAACAAATTGATGGTGATTTCAGACGATTTCCCAGGTTTTTCACTAATAAAAAATCAATTTTGGGAGCTGAACATTTGGTAGAACCTCGATTTTCCACTCTTTGGTCAAAATCGACTTCATATTCGGTCTTCTCGTCCCCAAAAACATGGAAAGCGATACCTCAAAAGCTCATTTTACTAACATGTTACTAAAACACAAAAAGTACCTACTTTTATACACATTTTCACTCATAACACCCCTGGGTATATTCCGATCGGGCTGAAAAGTTTCGGGAGACAACTAGGGCCCAAATGGAGCATGTGTGCAAAAGAACGACTTTTTTAGACCAAAAATTAATCCGGTACACGTGATACGGCGTACGGCGGACGGACATTGCATTTTTGGAATCTACACACCTTGAAACGTAAAATAAAAAAATTTGAGGGGGTGTTATAAACATTTTTTGCTGAGCGATTACATAGGTGTATTATTCACAGAATAATAAACCAAAAGCAACATAGTGGTAGGCAAGTATAATAAATAGAGGATATTATACCAGTCCGTCCGCTATATCCAGTCTTGGATATTATACAGCTGATAAAGGTAACTTGTAGGGGTCGGAGACTTCCGAAGGTTACAAACTTTCGAGGCGAACCCTCCGGACTCGACCCCTGAGGCTGGTGTGCGGAAGTGAATGTTGAAACCGCACGAGCTCACGACAACAGTATCTTACACGTCTATTCATGCGAGAATTCTCCCAATTTATTATTTGGTTCGATCAAAACGGGTGGACCAATGTGGACGGGCCTCGAGTGAGATTCTACGATAAGAGATGGCGCTGCGATCGCTCGAAAGAACATCCATTCCTAAATATTCAAAGTTCTATCAATTTTCAACCTGAAAATGTATTTGAATTTCTTTCATTCAACAGAACATAGCTATATGAAAATTAAAAAAATTTTAGAAAACTTTTAGGATTAGATTAACTAGGATTAATTATTATTACTTAAACCCGATTTTTTTTGCAAAACACGTCCGTCCCGTATTTGGAAAGATGTGCACCAATGTTCAGAGCCAGTTCCATAAATAAATATTGAAAATTAGCGGCCGAAGACGAAATCTTCTAGCTCTCTTTTAAATAGAATAGGGGGGTGATTGTGATCGCGTCCGAGATTTTTTTTTTCTCACGTGCCCCCTGGATATCCTCTTTTCGGAGAGGAGAACTAAACGATCACTATTTTCGCCAAAAGCTTCGCTGCCCACTAGAAGCTACTCAATGAAGCGGAATAACACCGCTGGCAATGTAAACCGTCTTTCTAAAGACGACAACACCCCAGCATTCCGGGTCGCCTTTTGGAATGCTGGAGGTCTGACGCAGGAAAAATTTTCCGAATTGAAACTTTTGATCACAGAACTTGACTTGGACGCATACGGCATCGTAGAAGCTGGAGCTGCGGCTGACAATGAGGAATTTTACCAATGTCCGGGGTATCGCACATACAGTTTGCCAAGAGCCAGGCAAATCGCTTCTGGGATCCTAGTAGGAGTGAGGAGCACAATGACATCAAAAATGACTATAAAGAAGGAAATGATGGCATCAGATCGTCTGGAGGCTTTGGAGCTGCAACTATGGCACAAAAAATCTCACGGCCGCTTCTTCTTCATGTATAATCCCCCGAGAAATAGGCCTGACCTCGCATGGCTGGAGGCCATCTGGGATGGATCAAGCGTTGTGATGGGGGACTTTAATGCACACTCGAAACGTTGGGGATATGCAACTAATGATGCCACGGGCAACATAATGGAGGATTTCATTGATTCCAATCCAGCGGATTTCATTGACAACAATTCCGCTGCCCCCACATTTCTGTCATACTCTGGAGGACTCTCTCATCCTGATTTGGTTATCGCCCATATCCGACTCGCCCCTTTGATCTCTCACAGGCTGGTCGACGCGCCTGGAGGAGCAGGACATAAGGTCCTGCACGTGGAGGTGAGCTCTGGCTTGCGAGAGGCACGACCAGTACTGTGGCCAAGATGGAACCTGAAAAAGGCGGACTGGAAGAAGTACACGGAGGAATCTAATGACACACTGGCAACAGTTGAATTCAGTGGGAGTATTGATAAGCGCTGGAAAATCTTTCGATCAAAAGTCCTCGAACTGGCGTTGAAGCATATCCCCCGTGGTGCAAGAAAAAGATACAAGCCTTTCTGGACACCACATTTGAAACAACTGAGGCGAGAGAAACGCAGAGCTAGGGCTGCTGCGGAGGGTGGGAATCCCGAGGCGCTGGCAGTCCTGAGTGGCAAAACCAAGGAGCTCACAGAGGCAATTAATGAAGCCAAAAGAAGCTGTTATTCCTCGTTCCTTGTGGGGTTGGATTATAGAAGGGATGGGGCCAGAGTGCACCAGTTTCTGTCCAGATTGAATGGGGAAATCTCCCACCCCAAGAACCCTATGTTGGTGCGAGGCAAAGAGATCACTGATGATAAAACTGTGGCTGCAAGTTTCTGCAAACACTACGCGGCTGTGAGCAGTTACGCTCCTCCCAAAGTATCGAACTCAGTACCCTCACAGCCAGGTCCATCATGTCTGGAGGGGGGTGTGCATGAACTTTTCAATAGCCCCTTTACATTAAACGAGTTTGAATGTGCACTTAGGGAAACAAAAACTGGCAAGAGCCCGGGTCCCGATGGAATATTGCCAGAATTTCTGGTTCATTTGGGACCAGTCGCTAAAAGAGTCGCACTCAAGCTCGTAAATGATGTCTGGATCGAGGGTATCATCCCGGATGAATGGAGAAAGGCTGAGATAATACCATTTCACAAGAAAGGAAAACCTGCTAATCTGGTGGCCAGCTTCAGGCCTATTGCACTCACGTGTGTGATGAGTAAGGTGATGGAAAGGATGGCCTTGAAAAGACTGATGTTCTTCGTCGATGACAAAGGGCTACTGTCACCAAACCAGGCCGGATTTCGCAGAGGGCGTAGCACAATGGACCACATAGTTCAGTTTACCCAGTCCATTAAGGACGGCTATCAACATCATCAGTCGACATTGGCAGTTTTCGTTGACTTTAGCACAGCCTTTGACAGGGTATGGAGAAAAGGGCTGCTTTCAAAAATAGCGCAATGGGGAATCAACGGAAACTTGTTCAATTACATCAGGAGCTTCCTATCTCAGCGATTTATCAGAGTCAGGTATGGGCAGGGTCTGTCGGGCTACAGGCAGACCAAGCAGGGTGTCCCACAGGGATCGGTTTTGAGCCCCACTCTGTTTAACATTATGATTGATGACCTGGTAACTACGATCGAGCGAAAGTCCCCTGGAACAAGTGCACTCCTGTATGCTGATGACCTCCTTATGTGGGCAACCAGCTCATCAATCCCAGCGATAGAAACCTGCATAAACGGCTCCTTGGCCACTCTGGCTGAATGGTCAAATGAAAACTGTATGGTTGTTAACCCCACCAAAACAGAATACCAGCTATTCTCGCTCTCAAAGAAGCCCGACCCAGTTTGCATAAAGTATTTAGGCACAGAACTGGTGAAAACAGACTCAGCCATATACTTGGGAGTGAAGCTGGATAATCAGCTGACGTGGAATGCACACATACAGCAGGCTGTCGAAAAAGGGAGATCGAGAATGAAGCTACTGAACCGTGTTGCAGGTGCCACTTGGGGTGCGTCACAGGACCTTCTCAAGATGACTTACACCACGTACGTGAGACCTGCAATCATGTACGGCTGCGAGACAACAGTCACGGCATCAGCAACTGCTCGGGAGAAACTTGAATTGGCCCAGAATGTAGCACTGAGAAGTATAACCGGGGCGGCAAAGTCAACCCCCATAGAAGCAATGCGAGCTCAGACTGGAATTGAAGCGATCAATGTTAGGGTGGACGCTGCAGCTATGATGTTGAGTGAGAAGCTGAAGAGAACTGGTGTTCCCTACTGGAGGTACTACACCCCCCCTCAAGCCCGTCTCGTGTCCCAGCTCAACTTTTCCTGCGTAGTCGGAAACAAGGCACGAGAGCTGAACCTGGACTTGGGAATCCCAGAGCCTTTCCCACAAGATTCCAACTACCCTCCCTTCTCGTACGATCTTGACCTGATCGGAGACATATCTAAGAGTTCCGCCTTACCAGCTGAACTGAGAGCAGCCGCTATTCAGACCGTGCAGGAACGCTACCCCCCAAGCGAGTGGCTGCATGTGTATACGGATGGGTCTGCCGATGGAGCCATAAAGAATGGGGGAGCCGGCATCTACTCGGCGATCTTTGAGATCAGTGAGCCTGTTGGTCTTAGGGCATCCAACTTCGACGGCGAGATCGTTGCTGTACAGCTGGCCGTGCGGGAGGTGGAGAGACGAAGGTTGGAGCGGGTGGTCATATTTGTAGACTCCCAGGCCGCCATACTCGCGCTTGGCACTCTGCGGCCCTCAGTAAGGTCGCAGGTGATATGTGACACACTGCGGTCGCTGCAATTAGTGCGGGAGTATGGCGGAGTCTGTCACCTACAGTGGATTCCAAGCCATTGTGGTGTCAGAGGGAATGAAGAAGCGGACCGGCTAGCCAAAGAAGGTGCCAGGAAGGCTCAGCCAAATCCGCCTAGGACTCTGCACACAGTCAGACGGGAGATTGTAGCCGCAGTAAAACGTTACAATAGGAGCACCATGGAAGCGGCGAGCGCTGGGAAAGACTGGGAGGTCCTTGCAACAGAGGAAGGACATATCCCTGCTTTTCTCCCACGGCGAAAGTCGGTAGCCCTGTTCAGGATGATTACCGGCCACGACTACCTGCAAAAGCATTTGTATAGGATAGGAGTAGTCGACTCGCCAACGTGTCCCCTCTGCAGCCTGGAGGAAATGGACGCCCGGCATATCATGGAGTGCCCGGCACTGGAAGAGATAGGCGGGATTGAGCCAGGAGAAGTAGCATGCGAGAGATATTGGGCAGCGAGACGTCTGATGAACGAGACGGGCGTAGGATAAAAAAAAAAAAAAAAAAAAAAATCTTTTAAATAGGGTTGCCAGATTTTCGTAATAAGTTTTTTCGAATACAAAGCTTCCCTTCTCATTCTTTCGGTAGTGAGGACTCAACATCTACTAAACTAATTCATTCGAAATATTGCATTAATTTGTGTGCAACCTCCGGTCTCCTGAAATCGTTAGGAAATTCGTCGTTTCTGCCTCTCCCAACTCTATGATGGATGAGTTATATTGGATACCTATTATTTATTATTATGTACTACCTACCTATATTCAGGTATTAATTTATTACTAGTACCTAGTTAATACTTAGGAATTTATACCTACCTTATAAATTGGGGTTTCATGAGAAAGTTAGCGGAAATAAATAATAGCTCTTCTAATTAGGGAGAAAATCAATGAATTTCATAGCTTTTCCGTGAATGGTTGCCTCTGCGCATGCGCAAACGTAGTAACATCCGGTTCTCGCGTACACGCTATGAAAAGGTACCCAGAAAAAGGACCAAATATCAAATCTATTGTAGGTAGATACCTATTTATTAGTATGAAAATGGCACAGAATAAGTATGAGTAAGCAGCTCAAAGTAGGCAGGTAAGTTATGTTTCAATCGCAGGGAGTAATGCGATCTTGTATAGGCTCCAAAAATCGTTTAAGAGGCATAGAACGGCACCTTCGGGCATCAAAAAATGCTGTTAGTTTTTGCAACATAGAATTAGTAAAAATTCTCGGTCCCGTTCTACGCGCTCAGCATGAACGAATTTTGGTGCCAATACTACAAAGTACATTGTATGTTTTTTCCTCCACTTGTCAGGTGAAAATGTTAAAACGTTCTCAGGCGCGGATCCAAGGGGGGGGGGGGGGGGTCACAGGGGTCATGACCCCCCCCCCCCCCAGAATCAGCCTGCATTTCAAAAAGCAGAGCTGAACGAATTGTTCACAAACCCGAAAACAAAAAAACCAAACGAAAACGAACCCAGTTTTTGTGAAATCAAAAACCAGAAACAAACCAAACGACCAAAGTCAACTTACCATATTGTTAACTTAAAACATTGGAAACAAAATATAACAATAATTACGATTAAACTTTTTATAGAATACTGATTTTTTTCTGTATTTGGTTTGTAGCAACACTTGTGATTTGTTTACATTTGTATAAGTTCCAACTGGAACGATCATTTATAACACAAAATCTAATTTTCTATTTTGTTTCGCAAATCTGTTGACTATCGCATCGATGTCTGCGATGTGTTCTTCTTATTTTTGTTAATTATTATCTTGTTTTTGTTTCGTTCTCGTTTTCTTTCCTGCCAAATTCAGTAAAAACGATACTGAATTCACTGAGATCAACAACAGATTGTTGTGGTTTCAATGTTTTGATTTGCAAACTCTGAAGTCAGCTACGCTGCCATAAATTGCGCCAATTTGTTTGAAAACACATTAGGACACTTTTTTAGAAGAAAATTGAAAATAAATACATTTATCAGTTAAATAATTAATAGATATTGAAAAATATTTTTTACATAAACAATGAATTTTATAAATAAATACAATTAATTTTGTAAGTAGACAAATTGGACGAGTTTAGGCATAAGGTTGAAAATTCGGTTTGTATTTTTCGTTTGGTTATTTTGTTATTTTTTGTTATTTTTAGCGAATTTTCAAAGAAAATGAAGCTATTGCAATGGCTTCGAAATTTAAATAATATAAATTTTTGGAAATTTTCTTCATAGAAATGCGTTTCAGACCATTCTAAAACGATTCCTGAAATTTAACACTTTTTTATATGTATATATATATATATATATATATGTGTCACTCCAGACGATAACTCTCGATAGAATTGAGATAAACAGCTCAAATTTGCACAAAAAATCTATCTTGGCAATCGAAAGGCTAAGTTCGAAGATGGGCGAAATTGGCCTACTCTAAGGAGGGTTTTGGCGCATTTAAAGTGCGCAAAAATTACCCAATAATCCCCAAAATGTTATTTTCCAACAAGTGACCCCTCATTTTAAAGGTTTTTGCACGCTGAACACGATGGTGGAATCGGATTTTAGATATCTTGATCCGTTCTCAAATTAGAGCATTTAAAGTGCGCAAAAATTACCCAAAAATCCCCAAAATGTTATTTTCTAACAAGTGACCCCTCATTTTAAAGGTTTTTGCACGCTGAACACGATGGTGAAATCGGATTTTAGATATCTAAATCCGTTCTTAAATTAGAGCATTTAAAGTGCGCAAAAATTACCCAAAACTAGGATAATCTTTAAACTCTTACCCCCCCCCCCCACCCCCTTAGAGTGGTCAGATTGAAAAATGTGAGAAGTATTAATTGAAGACGAGAGTTCGAAGCAAAACAAAACCATAGCCATTAATTCGAATATTTCTTTGAAAATTCGCTCATTAAGTCATGCTGCATGACTGGTTTTTTTTATATTGTTCTACCCTGTGACCCCCTCCGGAAAAAAATTCTGGATCCGCCCCTGAACGTTCTTCTTCTTGAAATACCTTTCAGAGATTTTCATGATTTTCAAGCCGAAAATCAGAAACTCACCACGAAAGTGTAAAACACGGGAATACAAGAGAAAAACGCTACACATTATTACACAACGGTTTATTTATAGATGCCCCTTCTGCGTAGATCACTGTTTTCTGTGGTCAACATTCCAGAAATCATAAATCGAGTACTGGAGCCGCCCCGGGAATTACAGTTTCATCACAATTCACCATTCAATAATAATCCATAATTCAATCGTCAATAACCAATAATCAAAATTCAGCCATTCAATAATCAATCATTAATAATTATACGCCATTATCATCAAGCATAAAGTTTGTTCGAGTTACAAAAGTACCTATCAATAAAATCCAAAAGAGCCATCATTCTTCAAATGAAATAATATCACAGAACAACCAGCTCGATTTCATACAGCCATCCGAGATCATAATCAGCTGTTCCCTAGCAATGATATCTGGTCCGGGTTTATAACGTTTCATTCACGATCATGTTGACGATGCAAACGAACGGCTGGACGTACAATGCTCCGGTTGTTCGCAAAAAATGCTCAAGTTCGAGATCAATTTAAAAACGTTTGAAAAAACGCTGCAAATCCCTGCACAACGGTTTATTATTTTGTATAGAATACCCTTCCGTTACAGATCACAGCTCTATGTACAGATAACCCGTCTATATAATATGATATGTACTATTCTATACATATTATGTAGATCGCAGACCCTCCTTAGGTTAGTACCTAACCCCGTACTCGTTACTAGGTACCTACCTAAATCACGAGTTAAATGTTGCTAAAATAATTCTGCCGATGACAAACAGTACCTAACAAAAAGAAACACACATAATGAAGTTCTGAAAAGAAATTGTTGATGAGGAGTGAAAAAAGTTGGGAAAGTACCTACCAACAAACTCCAGCCCATTCTACGTAGATGGTATAATGAACCGTTGTGTAATAATTTACCGTTGAGTAATGATTTACCGTAGTAATAATTTACCCATCAATAATACTTCAACGTTTGTTCAAGTTTCACTACCTACCAACAAACTCCAAAAGAGCCATCATTTTTCAAATTAAATAATATCACAGAACAACCAACTCGACTTCATACTCCGCCAATATAATCAGGTGATCCCTACCAATGATTGGCCGTATTCACAAATTCCTATTGTGGGCGCGTCTCTGGTTACGAGATTTGGTTTGAATTGTATACAATTTCATTCACACTGGAGTCGAAAATGCCTGTCGGTGCTAACTTCGGGGCCTTACTGTGAACGAACGGCTGGACGTACGACGCTCCGGATGGTCTTAAAAAACTCGCAAGTTCAAGAACTATTTAAAACCGTAAAAATATTCACGTAAAAAAATGGTATAGGCGTTTTGAAAATTTCAACCCCTATTTTGAACCCCTTAGAGATGACTGACAGTAACGTCGAGCTTCGAGGACCAACTAGACAGCGAACGGAACCTATAACCCGAATTTCATCAATTTTTTTTCATGGTAACTAAGAAAAGTGGCCCGTACGGCGTACGGCGTACGGCGGACAGACAGAAATATTTTTATTGCAGTTTTGGATTCTACATACCTTGAAACGTAAACCATCAAATTTTGAGGGGGGGTAAGAATTTTTTTTTTCATGCTCGATTCCAATGGTTCATTATTGAAAATAATAAACCAAAACCATACCATTCTACTGAAAGTTTTCGAGCTACGGCGTTGAGGAAATTTCAACCCCTATTTTTCACCCCTTAGAGATGACGGACAATCACGCCGAGCTTCGCGGACCAAACCAAATTGCATTAATTTTCTTCATGTTAACTAAGGAAAGTGCAAAGTACGGCGTACGGACAGACATTTTTGTTTTACCATTTTCAATAATGCACCTTTGGAATCGAGCATAAAAATAAACATTTAATACTCCCCCCCCCCCCCCCCCCCCTCAAAATTTTGTGGTTTCCGTTTCAAGGTACTTAGAATCCGAAAATGGAATTAAAAATCCCAAAATGGAATAAAAACACCGTCCGCCGTACGTCGCTATCAAATTTCAGTAAATTCAAGTTCTACTCTAATCGCCTGTCATTTCTAGATTTCTACACTACAATCCTCGCAACAATATAACTTTGTTTTCTATCCATTCACTGATGGTATTTTTAGAGGTTAAGCAGTAAGCTCCCTAGGAAGGTCCATTTCAAGGACTTAGCTACCAAATACTGTATATACATGCTATATACGTTAGGTATATAAGCAGCTCTATTTATATAAACGCAAATATTAAGTTCATCGTTATCACAGTTATTACAGCTGCGACCACTGAGACTGGAATTACGTTTTCTCCTTTTCTCTCGTCAATAAAAATGACCTTCGCACTTCACAACCGCATCTCATTTCCTCTGTGGCTATCTTGAGAATCTCACCGTATTTACGGGATCGACTCATTTGCGGCTTCTACGCGATTTACTCTCCCTTTCTGGAGTCGGTTCTCAAGATTAGGTATTTCCAAATGATCCCAACCTTCGAGAAAAGTGTCAAGGGCGTTGATTCCTCCAGAAGGGCTGATGGGAATAGATCGCTCCGCGGTTAGTAACGCCCGTATGGATGTTACACCGGACAGAATGGCTACCCTGTTAAAGATAAGTACCAGTTTCGGTCACCAGGAATGAAAACAGTTAACCTAATGACTCGGGCGCCCAAATGAACTATTTATTGCCAAGTGAGATGAATTAATTGACTTAAGTTGATAGAAAACGAGTCGAACTGATAGAGAAAGTAGTTGGGAGGAGATTAGAGAAGAATGTAAATTTAGTTCAAATTGTTGTTTGTCGAAGATTGCTGTTCTTAGAGAGAATCTCAAAGGTAGCAAATATGTAAGTAGAAATTTCCAGTAGTAGTTAAAATCGGTGATGGCTGAAGTTATGATTTGTTGAGATATTAAAGTAATATGAAGGTAGTTTTTTGACTTTTGAGTACAAAGTCGTCAAACGCAGCCAACTCAAGTCATGTAGCCCCTGGGTCAACAGTAGCTTTGTTCCAGTCGAAGCGAGTTTTGTAATGAGTTCTGCGCACAAAAACTGTGTTTCAACCATATCGAGCGTTGAAAAGGTTTTATATGTAAACTTAGGTTTTATCTATGAACTGTTCCAACCGCGCCTGGTCCTGAGTTCTCTCAGTTCCGTAACTTTTCGCACCCGTTCGGGGATGGGTTTTTTCCAGCAGAACTGAAGATAACCCCGCTGGAACCTTCCCAAAATCTCCATTTCCCCCCAACCTTCATTTTTGGTACCTACTCAGCAATTTTTCGGCCCTAAATCATCGCAGATGTTTGGCGCGTTTTCCAAGATGTTCCAGTTAATGAGTTCTCGAACTGAAACAGTTCTAAAACTCACCCCCACCCTTCAGAAAAACCTAGGTTCTGGTTTTGAAACGTTTTACAACCAGTTCTGGTGGATGGAACACACCTAGTGAATCAGCAAGTGGTATTAGACCTACAGCACCAAATGTTCTTATCCCAAGTAAGCACCTCCTTCAACTTAGCTCGAATAGATAGCACCCGTCTTGCTCTTGAAAGATCAATTGATGTATCCAGTGTCATCGCGTGGAAAAATCAATCTCGATTCATAATCTCGTTAATAATGAGCAGTTAACGAAATCAACGAAAAAAATAAAAAAAAAGCAACACCCCCTCAAACTTTTTTCTTTTCCGTTTCAAGGTGCGTAGATTCCAAAAATCCTGGGTGTATTCCGTACGCCGTATCACGTGTACCTGCTTCATTTTCAGTCTAAAAAATTCGTTCTTTCGCACACATGCTCCATTTGGGCCCTAGTTGTGTCCCGAAACTTTTCAGCCCGATCGGAATACACCCAGGGGTGTTATGAGTGAAAATGTGTGTAAAAATAGGTACTTTTTGCGTTTTAGCAACATGTTAGTAACATGCGCTTCTGAGATATCATTTTCCATGTTTTTGGGGACGAGAAGATCGAATATGAAATCGATTTTGACCAAGGAGTGGAAAATTGAGGTTGTACCAGATGTTCAGCTCCCAAAATTGATGTTTTATGAGTGAAAAACCTGGGAAATCGTCTGAAATCACCATCAGTTTGTATAATAACACAGGAAAAAGTGTCAATACGTGGATCAAGACGATTAAATGGCACTACCAATCATCAAAGATAGTTATTTAAAAAAAATAGCTTCCTTTTCTTCGAAAATTCGCTAAAAAGGAGCGTACCTAATTTGTGTGTTAGGGGCCAAAATTAATGGAAACCATCACAAATAGCTATTTCGATTATTATGCATAAAACAAACAATAAATGAACAGCCACCATTTCTGAAGGTATGTCCAGGAGAATAATAAACCCATGTGACAAGGACTTTGCAGCGTTTTTCCTTTGTAAACCATCCCCATGTAGAGGTTTTCCTCGGCCTACTCAATTCGAGCCTGGAGAATCAAGTGATCAAATTGGTAACTTTTAAATTGTGCTTATATTCAGCAGGTATGCGCAGTAGTCGAAATTTTTGGCAGCAGTCTTTCTCAATTTTACCGAGAGGCTTCGTTACAGATTCGTTGTTAGTACAATTAGCAAATGTTCCTGACTAGTTACCCTACTGGTTTTGAAACGTTTTACAACCAGTTGTGGTAGATGGAACACACCTAGTGAATCAGCAAGTAGTATTACACCTACAGCACCAAATTTTCTTATCCCAAGTAAGCACCTCCTTTAACTTAGCTCGAATAGATAGCACCCGTCTTGCTCTTGAAAGATCAACTGATGTATCCAGTGTCATCGCGTGGAAAAATCAATCTCGATTCATAATCTCGTTAATAATGAGCAGTTAACGAAATCAACGAATCATATGTTTCCTTTGTAAACCATCCCCAAGTAGAGGTTTTCCTCGGCCTACTCAATTCGAGCCCGGAGAATCAAAACTCAAATTGGTAACTTTTTAATTGTGCTTATATTCAGCAGATATGCGCAGTAGTCGAAAGTTTTGGCAGCAGTCTTTCTCAGTTTTACCGAGAGGCTTCGTTACAGATTCGTTGTTAGTATAATTAGCAACTGTTCCTGATTAGTTACCGTAATTGTCCTAAAATATAATAATAAACAGCTGAAGCAAGTTATGTTCTTAGCATGTGTGTGGCTGACTGACACACCTATACCAAAGGTTCTCGAAGTAAACGCGAATTTCGACACAATATGAGCGAATAGACACAAGTATGCTTAAACATAAACTACCAAAGAAAAACGGAGCATTGAAAAAATAGTCTATTTCCACACTAATTTATTTATTTTATTTATTTATTTACTTTTACGGGAACTTTTACGGGAACTAATACACGAATAAACGCAAAAAACACTGTTACACAAACTTGTTTGTTACTGACGATGGTTTGATCACCGAAACGTGGTGTTTTTTGCGTTTTGGTTTATTATTTTCAATAATGAACCATTGGAATTGAGCATGAAAAAAAAAAAAAAACTAACTAATCAAAATTTGATGGTTTTAAGGTTTCAAGGTATGCAGAATCCGAAAATGCAATAAAAATATTTCTGTCTGTCCGCCGTACGCTGTACGGGCCACTTTTCTTAGTTACCATGAATAAAAATAGATGAAATTCGGGTTATAGGTTCCGTTCGGGGTCTAGTTGGTCCTCGAAGCTCGACGTTACTGTCAGTCATCTCTAAGGGGTTCAAAATAGGGGTTGAAATTTTCAGAACGCCGTATCTCGAAAACTTTCTATGGAAGGGTATTTGTTATAATGGTACGTTATTAAATTTGTCTTCAGCTAAACAATTTTTGAGACCACCCGGAGCATTGACGTCCAGCCGTTCGTGTGCACCAAAAAGCTTCGTCAACACGATCGTGAATCAAACGGTATAAATCCGGCCGGGATATCATCACTAAGGAGCACCTGATTATAATCATGGATGGCTGTATGAAGTCGAGTTGGTTGTTGTGCGATATTATTTCATTTGATAAGTGATGGACTATTGGATTTTGTTGGTAGGTACTTGTGAAACTTGAACAAACGTTGAAGTATTATTGATGGGTAAATTATTACACAATGGGAAATTATTACACAACGGTTCATCTACTAAAAAGGGGCTGGATTTTGTTGATCGTTACTTTTGCAACTTGAACAACCGTTGTTTTCGTGTATTAGTGGAAATAGACTATTTTTTCAATAACTCCGTTTTTATTTGAAATGGGTTTCCACGATTTCTTCGCGAGTGATTTAGTTTGTATACACTACCAACATAATATAGCAGCCCCATCTAGAAACTCGTTTGATGATCTCAACACATGATAGGTACTTATGAAGCTCTGTGATGAACGTCGTTTGCACGGCTCTGAGTTCTTATTTCAAACATCCTTCGCGCAACATCTTCAAAGGTAAAATGCACCGTTGAACCGAGGTGGCTGGTTGGCCTCTATGGGGGCCTGCATCGTAAATCCTCAAGTCAGTGCCCGGCTAACCAATAGGAGTCTTGGGTTGGGCAGGGAGAGGAGATGACTCCAGACCTTGACTTGCCGATCCAGGGGTCATGGGATCCTCGCCAATATCCAAGGCCTGCCTACCTCCTTGTGGCAGAGATAATACGCAGCCATCTGGCAACACCTCACACAACACGATCAGCTAGTTTGCGGAAAATGGAAACGCACGATTCAAACACGGTGTAGCAAACTGAGTCTTCATGCAACCAACAATTGCGCGATCCTAATTTGTCCAATTATATCTGCCCCACAAAATTCTATCACTGACGTTCTCTTCATTCATGCATGTACATAGCCTACAAAGGAAGAGCTTTAGTAATACGTACGGAGACCCCTTTTAGCGAATTTTCGAAGAAAAGGAAACTATTGTTCTCGGTCCAAAATTTTTAAAACTCGAATTTCAGAAAGATTTTTATACCAAAATCCGTTTCAGACCATCCTGAATTCACTGCCGAAAGACACCAAAAATAACAACCAATAATAACTCTCGAAAGAATTGAGATAAAAAGTTCAAATTTGCACGAAAAATCTGTCTTGGCAATCGACAGGCTAAGTTCGAAGATGGGCAGAATCGAGTCACTCTAAGGGGGAGTTTTGGGGAGTTTTAGGGGGGGAAATTACCCATAAATTCCCAAAATGAAAAAGTCTGACAAGTGACACCTCATTTTAATGGTTTTTGTACGCTGAACACGATGGTGAAATCAGAATTGCGATATCTCATTCCATTCTCAAACTGGAGCACTTTGAAGATGAAGGAACGTGGTTATTTCTTGAGATGTTCTTCCTGGTTCGTCTGCTCTAATCTAATAACGGAATGGGATATCGCAATTCTGACTTCACCATCGTGTTCAGCGTTGGAAAATCTACAAACCGAGGTGTTACTCGGCAAAAAATGGAACAAAAAATTTGTTACGTACCCAATACCTACTCTTCTGGTATTCAAAACATTTTTGATTTCCCCCTCCCCCTCCTTCCACCCCAAATTTTACTTTGCGTAAAACTACACCTGTTTTAATTTTGTTTGGTATCAAGTTGGAAAAACATTGACCGAAAATTAATTTTCAGAAAATTTTAGGCGGAGGAGGAAGATGCCGAAAACTTCGAAAATTCGCTCTTATAGCCATGCTGCATGACTGTGGTTTTTTTAAAATAAACCTTCTAAGTACAGTCGAACCCCGCTATAAAGACCACCCTCGGGGTTGGCAAAAACGGTCCTTATAGTGAGGTGGTCCTTGGTGAGGGGTAGGGCGTGTGTATATGTAGTACAAAATACACACAATATTCCGTGTGCAAAAGAAATATGGTTTGGAAATTACATTGAAGAGGAAAGTGGTGCAGGGACCTAACTAAAAGAATAAAAAACGTGTTTTATTGTTAGTTCTATATATGCATTTATTAGAGGCAAGACCCAAATTTAATTACTGGGCAAAGTACAACATACATAGGTGTTCAACATAAAGATACGTACATAATTAACTTAATCCTCTTGTCCCCGAACATTCTTCACAATGTCATTGAAAGATGTCATTGGTCGTTCTAAGGGGTGAATGGGTGCTTTGGTCCCCAGACAGACTGGTCACGGTCTTTATAGCTGTTGGTCTTTAGCGAGGGGTTTTTCAGTGCGTAATATCAATTAGAAGCATTCGGGGATAAGAGAATGTGGTCTTTAGTGAGGGAGGTTTTTATCGGGGGTTCGACTGTATATACCAAGAATAGTCACAGTAAGTATTACCTACGCTTATGACTTAGGGCCGGTTTCACCAACGCAGTTGAAACCTGGTTTCAATAAATCCTGCATTCAAATTTGATCTGCGGTTCAGAGCTTCGTATAAATTTCTTTTACAATATGTTTATTGGGGAAACAGTAACACGAGGAAGTTAACCGGAGTACAACTCTTTACCAAGTGACCAAGACAAGAGGAACAAAATAATTAACTACGTTCTTTCTGCATTTAGTTTTAACTATTTAACTGTAAATTACTAGGAGATTGTGGAAGATGTTGCTAATATAGAGAATGTTAGTGTGGTACAAAAATGCTACATTAAGAGTGGCGAGACATTCTTCTCGAAATCTAGTACTGCCTTCTCTACGATTTGTAAAGATGTAAGCCTCGAGAACTGAGGACTGGTTCCAACGAGCAATATTATTCCACAGATTTTAAGGAAGAGGACGAATGTTAGCAACAGGCTACAACCCTACATTTTAAAGGAGACAGAACCATTCTCCACCGTTTACCTACTGTCTGCGAAGAAACGAAAACTGGAACTGGAAGAAATCGTTTCAAAACGAAGAAAATCGGAATACATGGAACATGCTGCTTCCTTAAAAGAGGAATACAAAGAAATGCAGGAGAAAGAGAAAATTATTAGAGAGACAAGAGAGAGGATGGTCTCATATTTTAACAAGACTTGGAAGAATTTGGATACACGCAGACTACCAGGTTACCGCATTTACCGTTAACACTAAAGCGAAATAAGCCTTTGTTGGAATACTTGCAGAAACAGATGGGAATAAAAGTGTTTACTTCTTTAAAGGAAATTAAAAATCGTGGCTAATGGAGGTCTACAACGACAGACAAAATTTAACAAAAGAGGGATTTGTTTTAACCACCCACAACGACCTGGACATTGTGCATTTAGCGACAGAAGAAACAATTTTTACATTTACAACAAAAAATGGACTTACCAGTTTTAATAAGCATTCTTTTGCCAAGATAGAGCATCTTAAACTACTAGGGGCTGGTTTCACCAACACAGCTTAAACCTGGTATCA
Source organism: Leptopterna dolabrata (assembly GCA_954871275.1). Lineage (NCBI taxonomy): Eukaryota > Metazoa > Arthropoda > Insecta > Hemiptera > Miridae > Leptopterna > Leptopterna dolabrata. The sequence continues at coordinate 52,325,005 of OX940979.1, forward strand.
ATAAATCCTGCATTCAAATTTGATCTGCGGTTCAGAGCTTCGACAGTTTCATCAACGTTTCCGCGGTTTAGCCGAACTTGAGTTTAAGCCGAGATTGTTTAGTTTGCATCACCATTGCTATCCCCCAGAAACACAAAAATCTCGTATTGCAGAAGACATGGAGGAGAGATGCTCATCCATGAGTGGTGGATCTGTGATATTTCTTCCATGGATACTTACGTTTTGTCCGCCATCCATTGTTGTGGAGACATTAAACTGTGTAATACAATACAGTAATATACAAACAAGAAACGACTCTGCCTTCTAAAGCACAAACCTAACTCATTCAACGAATACTCCGACCTTTTTTTCAAAATCCAACAAATTGTTTTCGAAATATGAACCCTGACAAATGCCCCAGAAGAACGTATTAATGCAGTGTAAGTACCTACCGCATACTAAGAAGGTTCGTGTATTAGGTACTCGAGGAAATAAATTGCCATGATGGGTCTGATGTTGTTGTCTACCTAGTTTGCTGTAAAATTACATTATTTATGACATATTTGTGGTCCTATTTCTGTTTGGAAAACTAGAAACTTTTCGATTATATCGAGCACGAAGCTCATCCCTTCCCTTGGGGAGGCGGAACCTCGCGAAAAATATCGCCATCATCCCATTTCTGGAAATGGTCGACCCCTTGGCGAATTATTAAATTTCGTTGAAATTTTCATCGGAGGAAGACTCAAACACCTGAATGAAACGATTCATCACACAAAATGTTTGATGAAAATTATGAGTATGAAGAAATACACGTAAAAAAGGTTTTAAAAATGGCGATGGCCCCGCTGAGAAGCAGAGATAAACCGCAGATCAGAGGTTTAAACTACCTGAAAGGAGGTATTGACTTAATGCGCCGATAGCGCGAGTTATTTCGAGATTAGGCGTTTGTGAAACCGTCTTTTCTCAGAATCGATGGCTTAAACCTCGACCGAAATTAATCTCTGGATAATCCGCGTTGGTGAAACCGGCCCTTTAGATACCTAGCTACTGCAAGGCATCGAAGCAGGACCCTCATAACTGATTGAAACGTTGCTTAATTCAAATTTAGCCAACCTGCATTTCACTAGGAATTCTGAACTTTCAAATATATCGCTCCTCAAAGTCCATACGGAATTTTATAAGCGCAATGCGTATGTTAAGGCGTTATATTTCCTATGGAAATATAATATAAATGTTAGGAATTTTCTTAATTTGAGATTATTCAAGGCCCACTAAGCCAAAATTATCAGATCGAACCTTGTCGTTATATAAGTAACTTCGTATTTTTCCATTTATCGGGTATGCTTTTTATTTATGAATTGATTGACAATCATTATGGTCGTTCCCCATGTAAATTTTCCTCTCCTCTGTTTGGTTTATAAATTCTTTTCAGTTCAATTTTGTTAATTTTAAAAGACTGAAGGCCCACTTCACTGTTTTCCATTGTAGGTATCATCTCTGTTAATTTTGTCAAGAACGTAAGGCTCCACCGCGAGGACACAAGTCTGTGACTTACTCTCCCGGTGGGAAAAAACAGTTATTATAATTTATATTTGTAAACTACCGTATTATTGATGAATATCTGCATACAGTATTTTTTACTTATTCTATTCGAGAATCGGTATTCATTTTTATATTTTTCCTATGTATAATTTATGCTATACATATATTTTTTTTTGTAGGTATACGTGTTTTCCCCCAGGAGTTGTAATTTCATTTTCTGTTTTTTGCCAATAAAGGAATTCTATTCTACAGATACATAGAAATTGCACGACGGTCGAAACTTCTAACGGATTTGAAAATTCATACCATGAATTACTTTTTGTCGTCATGATCTAACACTTCCATTCGTACTGACAGCGGATTGTTTTGCACAACCAATCCCATAACCACTTGCCTCATGACAACCCAAACTAGAAAAGAGAATCACTAAGATGGAACTGGATGTCTCAAAAAGGCCGTTGGAACATTGTAGAATTGAAGATGACGCTACTTCGGCATTGCGAGCCGTGTGATTACTCAACAGTGGGCGTGGCATGACAAGTGATCAACACAAGAAACAAACAGGAATGAGAGGATAAACGAGGCTTCCTACCTTCAAAGAGTCAAACTGACGAAACCGGGGCACGGGGACAAGGTCTAATAATTGCCCCAGTAAACGAACTGATAAAATAAATATTTGGGAGGTTCAATCCCAAGAATTTCTTGCTTGATATTTGCTGTCGGTATCAAGCTAGAAAACAGTCACACGATGGTGTCACATCACGTGATATGATGTCATAGGATGTGACACTTAATTCAGTGAGTCAATGGCAGTGCCGCAAGTGCACACGAATATGCATATCAGAGACGGAGGGACGTAACTTGTATCGGCAGCCATTAAAAGTAAATAATTATCATCAGCTTCATGGAACGGATTTGTGCATACAGTAATTACATATTATCTATTGATCAAAATGTAATTAGGTATTATTATTATCTTTATTATTATTATGAACGAAAAACGCTATAAAACCCAACACAGCGGTTTTTGTACAGAACACCCTTCTGTTAACAGATCACAGCTCTCTGAATAGATACACTATCTTTTCTATATTCTATCTACACCCCTTCTATATACACTATCTTTATGCAAAATTCTATACATATTATGTGATCGCAAACTCTCCATACCTTAGTATCTAACCCCGTACTCGTTACTAGGTACCTAAATCACGTGTTAAATCCTGCTAAAATAATTCTGTCGATGACAAACAGCTACAGTACCTACCTAAAACCGCGAAAAGAAACACAAATAAAGAAGCTCTGAAGGGAAATTGTTGATGTGGAGTGAAAAAACATTCGGCCCTGGTAGGGTTTCGATTTCGGAACTTTAGCATATCAGTGTCGGTTAGACGACTACGCTATAAAGTCTAGCTAGCAGGTGACCACGGATGTGCGCTCTCAACACAGCTATAAAAGTTATAGATGCCTGCATTAACCCTGCTCTCTACGGCAAATTATATAGCAAATTTTATGACAATATCGCAAAATGCTCCGGATGGTCTCAAAAATTCAAGAAAAAATCGAACTATTTGAAAATGCGAGAAAACCCACACCTCAAAATACAATTTTCCGAGATAGGGATATTCTGGACATTTCAACACCTATTTTTCACCCCTTAGAGTTGATTGACAGTAACGCCGAGCTTCGAGAACCAACTAGAGCCCAAACGGGACCCACGTACCAAATTTCGTGAATTTTGGTTCATGGGCACTAAGGAAAAACGCTGCAAAGTCCTTGTCACATGGGTTTATTATTCTATTGGACATACCTACAGAAAGGTTGGCTGTTCATTAATTGTTTCTTTCATGCGTAATAATCGAAATAGCTACTTCTGATGGTTTCCATTAATTTTGGCCCCCAAAACACAAATTAGGTACGCTCTTTTTTTCTTTTTTTTTTAACTATCTTTGATCATTGGTAGTGCCATTTAATCGTCCTGAACCACGTCTTGACACTTTTTCCAGTGTTATTATACAAACTGATGGTGATTTCAGACGATTTCCCAGGTTTTTCACTCATAAAAAATCAATTCTGGGAGCTGAACATTTGGTAGAACTCAATTTTCCACTCTTTGGTCAAAATCGACTTCATATTCGGTCTTCTCGTCCCCAAAAACATAGAAAACGATATCTCAGAAGCTCATGTTACCAATATGTTGCTAAAACGTAAAAAGTACCTATTTTTACACACATTTTCACTCATAACACCCCTGGGTATATTCCGATCGGGCTGAAAAGTTTCGGGACACAACTAGGGCCCAAATGGAGCATGTGTGCGAAAGAACGATTTTTTTAGACCGAAAATGAAGCCTGTACACGTGATACGGCGGACGGCGGACGGCGTACGGCGGACGGACATTGCATTTTTGGAATCTATGCACCTTGAAACGTAAAAGAAAAAAGTTTGAGGGGGTGTTATACAAATTTTTTGCTGAGCGAATACATAGGTGTATTATTCACAGAATAATAAACCAAAAGCCGCGGGCAGAAATTATTGTATTTTAGTATTCTACGTCCCTTGAAACGTAATCCATCAAATTTTGAGGGGGGATTAAATTATTTTTTTCATGGTCGATTCCAAAGCTTCATTATTGAAAATAATAAACCAAAAGTCGAACACTGTCAAATCCCGATGGGATTGAACATGTTTCTAAACGGAGAAAGGAAGAGTGCCTCGCCAGCTTATGAATTCCAAGTTTGAGGGTGCAACAAGGAAATGGAAGGCGAATGAGAACGAGTTGATCTCTCGAAGACTGGAACAAAAGATGTGCCAGACTTACTATGGACCGCGAAGCTAGAAGCTTTTCTGAACATGAACCACGATGGATTGAAACAGATTCGAAAACTGGCATAGTATAGATGGTATAGTGTAGGTATTTTAATGTTCTTTGGTTCAATATTTTTTTGTCAAAAATTCACTGAAGGTCTCTCTTAAAAATTTGAAGAGATCGGTATCTATAATCTACATACCTGAGTGTTGAGTGCGCGGAAACACGACTCGACTTGTAGGCGCTCGTTCTCCGTGAGTTCGGTGGAGTTGTCGGAACCGGCACTGCTGGCAGCAGAGCTCTCGCCGTCCTCAGGGGACCCTGTCCGCTGTCCCGTCCAATCAGGCATTCCGCCCCTGCAACCAAAATTGAACCATTCACTATCCATTCGCTGCAGAATTCAGAATTAGCGATCATCAAGATGAATAAAATCAATGGTTCGATTCACGAATCGATTCACATCCTACCTAATGTGAAACATGAATGGAGGCTGAAAGTGATTGGTAGGTGGTAGCAAGCCTTGCATGACGTTTACATGCAGCAACAGTACAAATCACCGGAAAAATTTCATTTTCAGCGGATTTCAACTAATTTACCACTGCCAAACCGTTCTTAGGTACCGTGACAGAGTGTAACAGTGGGGGTGAACCCTCGAGAGTCCCCCTCCTAGACCAGTGAGATTATCACCGGTTAAGAAGGGATATCGATTAGGCTTCCCCAAACCGATCCCGTCTCCACTGGAAGAAAAAATGTATCGAGAACAGCCCACAGTGTTACACTCCTCCCCACATGACATACTTCTGGGTAGCAGAAGTATGAGAGGGAAAAGGGGAATGAAAATTAGTATGAAGTTCTGGTTCAGGAAAATACATCTGAATAACTTTAAGGTGACTAACCACCATCGTAATGGTACTACCTCAATAATATTTTACTAGTGGAGAACAAAGCTCCTACATACGAGTATTGGCGGATAATGTAGTCAGAGGTTGTCCAGTGAATTGTGCTCATCTGGGCAACCTCTAAGTGATCAACCTCCATCGTTGGGATGGATCAACTATTGGGACTTGTCAATTGGGACATGGCATCAATCGCCTTCTAATGAGCTCAGCATATTTTAATTATACTGACACTCTGGGGGGGGAGGGGGGGGGGGAAGCCAATAGATGTATGTATTATCAAAAGGGACAGGTTGTTAGTAAAGGAATCCTGGGAAACCTTTGGGCGTATCCTTCCAGTAAGCCCACAAAAATAGGATGGAGTATGGTGAAGTGCTCAGCGCATACTACGGAACCACGCTCTGCTACCATGTGACAGAGTGTAACAGTGGGGGTGGACCCTCGAGAGTCCCCCTCCTAGACCAGTGAGATTATCACCGGTTAAGAAGGGATATCAATATTAGGCTTCCCCAAACCGATCCCGTCTCCACCGGAAGAAAAAATGTATCGAGAACAGCCCACACTGTTACAGTACACAAACATTGTATCGCTCGAAGACCGCAGCGAGTAGGAAATGTTATGCACGGCAATGAGATAGATGCGAATGTAAATTTATTCAAATGGCGTAAGAGTGCTCAACAGTCAGGAGCTGAGACGCCTGGAAATCCCATTATTATGAGGTAGCCTCTGTTCTTTTTCAATGGATTGACACAGAGAACGAATAAGATTGGACAACGATAAATACGCCTTTGTTAAAGCGCTGCCAGACCGAAAACATTGAAGTTCGTTCGCCAAATCCGATATCATGCTTGCGAATCAATCGTGCAAAACCGAACTTACCCTGCTCATGAGTCCCGACGATCACATCGCTGACACCACATACCACCTACCGATCCTGTTGCACACCTCTGGCCTCTGCCGTAAGACCCATTATTGAAGCAGTTGCCGTATATGTACCCAACAACTCTCAGTGAGAAGTGGACTTGCACATGCACTCCTAGTACAGATCCTGGAGTGGGTCAGAACCAGTACTCCAGAGGCCACAGGGAATTTTTGACTGAAAATTGAAACTTTTGTTTCACATTAGACTGAGCAAGATGAAATGAAACTTCGCATCATGATCATGTTATTAATAACATGAGAAACCTACATGTGAGATATGGCACACTTGCTTTTATTCGACGTCGTTAAAATGTTTGAAGTAATCACGAGGCTCATTTAAATAAACTTTTCATGACTTTCAACTAGTTTCATGTACCTTCTCAGTCCGAAACGAAACCACAACTTACTGTTGAGTTTTAATTCTCGTACTGTCTTTTGACTGCCACTTACTAAACGTCCTTTTTTAATTTCCAGGGTAATTCAAAAAATACTGACGTCAACAATAACGGATTTGGTCATGTGTGATTCACGTGTTTGTCTTGTTGTGTGCCGGAAGATTCACTGATAGGACGACGGAAAGGCTCCTCTGGTCGGCCATAGAACCGGTTGTGTGACTTCGGGCAGTTGAAGATTTAAAACCACCCGACCCAAGTCCACTTACAAGAGGCCAGGATGGCAGTGTGACGTCACCAGTCTTAAGAAATACCATCGTTGGACCGGTGTACGGAGTTTTCCCAATCTAGGTACTTGGCGTCTTGTCACGCTAACCGACACTTTCCCGTAGTGGAATGCCCATAGAAATGATAGACAAAATATCAAGTTTTACGTAAAACCTGGTATATATTTGTCTAGTTTATCAAGACTGAAGCGAAGCTGGAACATCAGTTCTATGGGCATTCTTACGGGAAAGTGTCGATTACCTAGACGGGGAAAACTCCGTACATCGGTCGAACGATGGTATGTGTAATGGGTAGGTACTTACGCATTTAATCCCTCCCCCCCTCCCCCCCCCCCCACCATTACAACGAAAAAACCCTTTTCTTCATCACACATTTCATCTCAAGGGCCAAACATGCAACCGCCTCTAGTCCCCGAATGCAACAGCACCACCATACAGCAGACACCCAATGAGGGATCTAGTGCCCAAATGTACATTAAATCTGTTTTCCACTTTAATCTACTCAGTAGCTGCTGCAGAAGCTGATGCAACTACTTATATATGGTATTCCCTGATACCCCACAAGTCCTCTGATTTCATGAACATAGTTTCAGGATGTCGTGAGAGGGTGTGTGGTGCTCACGACATGGCGGGTGAGAGTTGGATGAAAGATGAAGGCAGAGGTTTGGTGAAGGCGGATAAGGATGGATGAGGAAGGATGTGCTCCTTAGGAGTCTTTTCACTAACGCCCCGCGGTTTTCACCACAGCAGGCGTTAGTTGGAGGGAAGGTTAGCTCCCTGCGGTTTTCACCACAGCAAGCGCCTGGGTTGTGGGTGCTGGTACCTCGCGATTTTCACCACAGCAAGTACTAGAGGAGAGGAAGGTGTCCCACAGTTTTCACCATAGCAAACACCGGGAATATGGAAGCTAACGCCCCGCGGTTTTCACCACAGCAGGCGTTAGTTGGAGGGAAGGTTAGCCTCCCTGCGGTTTTCACCACAGCAAGCGCCTGGGTTGTGGGTGCTGGTACCTCGCGATTTTCACCACAGCAGGTACTAGAGGAGAGGAAGGTGTCCCACGGTTTTCACCATAGCAAACACCGGGAATATGGACGCTAACACCCCGCGGTTTTCACCACAGCAGGTGTTAGGGGAGAAGGAGGTGTCCCGCGGTTTTCACCACAGCAGACGCCTGGAAGGTGGAAGCTGCCCCCCCCCCCATCCGTTTTCACCACAGCAGGTGTCAGTGGAGAAGGAGGTGTCCCACGGTTCTCACCACAGCAAACGCCTGGAAGGTGGAAGCCCCCACCGGTTTTCACTACAGCACATACTAGGACGGCACCCCACGGTTTTCACCACAGCACATAACAGGACGGCAACCCACGGTTTTCACCACAGCAAGTGCGAGAAAAGGTAATAGAGAGGGCGAGAGAGAGAGAGATAGAGAGGGCGGAGAGAGAAGTCGTGAGTCAATCGGTGGGACTGTCGAATGAAGAGCTTGGCCAGAAGGGCTGTTTTTATAGGGACTTTTCCACCAGTCCCCTGTCCACAATCAGCCGTTATGACCGTTGAGGCAGTTGGCGGTTGGGGAAAACCCTTCGCCTACTTTCTCCTCGGCGTTGTCCAGCTCAACGTTCCCATCGTTTATTTGTTTAAATCTTATAACAATATTATAGGAGTGGTTACTGTGAGGGAATCACGACACAGGAGTTATGAGGGGAACTTGAGGAGAGTTCTGGGTATGTACAGCCAAGGAAACATTTTTCTGATATGGATAACGGTTCTGAAAGAAGTCCATTGCTAGATTTAGTTTGGAGCCAAGGAACTTACCTATGCGTAACGATTCATGATAATGTTTTTACATGGTTACCCCAGTGTGTCAAGTTTCCGTTATCCGACGTACCGCACCCGGGGTGGCCTCGACAGGAGGTATTGCTTCGGGACGGCGGCGAGACCCGCTGGGTGAGTCAGAGTTGGAACCGGCCACCTCAACTTCCACTCTTCACCCCAAACATAACCATCAGTTCGTCTGATGCCCTGGGGAGATAACGCGTGCACTTCTCTTTCTCCGTCGCATTCCTGAAAGTTCACCTGGTGGCTTCCACCCGCTTATTATCGTTCGTGTTTGGAAATGCACGATGCACCTCCCGCTCTTCCCTACCGAGCAGCGCTCCATCAAAATAGAGTCTTTCCATGTTTGAAAACCTCGCTACCAGCAGTATCTAGTATTACACTACCATGAACAACCAGAAAAACTCCACCTATTTTCCATAAAACTAAAATAATTCAGATGAAAAAATCAATTTAACATCTCCAGACCTTCACTGTTGATTTCCTAACTGGATTGTGGCGAACTAATAGCCGATTCTGATCATAAATTATATCATACCTACTCTTCGTGTTCTGAAACCGACTATCTGGGTACCAATAAAAAATACAGATCACAGCTCTCTGCATAGATAACCCGTCTATATAATATGTACTAGTCTATACATATTATGTAGATCGCAGACCCTCCGTAGGTTAGTACCTAACCCCGTACTCGTTACTAGGTACCTACCGAAATCACGAGTTAAATGTTGCTAAAATAATACAGCCGATGACAAACAGTAACTAAAACGGCAAAAAGAAACGCAAATAATGAAGTTCTATCACTGTTTTCTGTGGTCAATACCTATGATGAACCGTTGCGTAATAACTTGCCCATCAATAATACTTCAACGGTTGTTCAAGTTGCAGAAGTACCGATCAACAAAATCCAGCCCTTTCTTGGTAGATGAACCGTTGTGTAATAATTTGCCGTTGTGTAATAATTTACCGTTGTGTAATAATTTGCCGTTGAGTAATAATTTACCCATCAATAATACTTCAACGTTTGTTCAAGTTTCACAAGTACCTACCAAAAAAATCCAATAGTCCATCACTTATCAAATGAGATCATATCACAGAACAACCAACTCGACTTCATATAGCCATCCTTGATTATAATCAAATGCTCCGTAGTGATGAAATCCCGGCCGGATTTATACCGTTTGATTCACCTGATGAAGCTTGTTGGTGCACACGACGGCAGGACGTACGATGCTCCGGGTGGCCTCAAAAAATTGTTTAGCTCAAGACAAATTTAATAACGTAATAAAAACAATACCCTTCTATCGAAAGTTTTGGAGATACGGCGTTCTGAAAATTTCAACCCCTATTTTGAACCCCTTAGAGATGACTGACTAACGCCGAGCATCGAGGACCAACTAGACCCCGAACGGAACCTATAACCCAAATTTCATCAATTTTGTTTCATGGTAACTAAGAAAGTGGCCAGTACGGCGTACGGCGCGGACAGACAGAAATATTTTTATTGCATTTTCGGATTCTACATACCTTGAAACGTAAACCATCAAATTTTGAGGGGGGTTAGAATTTTTTTTCCATGCTCGATTCCAATGGTTCATTATTGAAAATAATAAACCAAAAGGGAATGAAAGGCGAGTCTTACCAAGCTAGAGGCGGTATTTATATTCTCTCTTGTAAGGACACCAACATTCGCAACTTCCTTTGATTTCTTAAGAGGATGTAGAAGATTATCTAGTTCAGGCAGGTACCTTTTTACAAGTTTTTTGCCTGGAGTGCATTACATCACCCAACTCTAAAGTTGCAGTAAATGTTGGGCAGAACCCCGAATCTGAATATGACGGAAGTTCTAAGCAGTACCTAAAATGCAGTTTGAAGTCCTAATAGCGGTTCCTGGTGTAGGCAGGTGATCTGTGAGAGTGAAAATCTCTGAAAAATCATGAAGGGATCGCCTAAATAACCAAATGCCTACTCATTACCTGTGTAAGAAATCTTTCTCTCTAAATGATTGTAGATGGACTAGCCGATTATTCTTGTGGAATGTGGGTGGTTTCACCTGAGTAATTGAACGTGCAAACAATGGGCGATCTTTAACCTGTATTCTCCAAACAATGCCGTGAATCTCTCTTACCTATTAAAGTCTGCGCTTAATTATTGAAGTTAGATATGCGTGTGCAAAGGATTTGCGGACACACAGACGGACAGACAGACACCGAACCAAATTTGTTCAAGTTACAAAAGTACCTATCAACAATAGAAACATATAAAATACATAATAACCACTTCTTCAAATGAAATGATATCGCGGAACAACCAAATTAATTTCTTACACCCATGCATGATTATAATCATGTGTTCCTCTAGCAATGATAACTGGGCTGGATATAGGTATACCGTGCCATTCGCCTTCATGGCAACGAAGCCCATCTTCAGGGCCTTCGTTAGAAGTATTCTATAATTAAGTATTTGTTGTTATTCATGAAGCATAACGTTTGTTCAAGTTAGGAAAGTAGGTACCTATCAACGAAATCCAAAATAACCATCAAGAAGTAACCATCTAATGAAGTAATATCATAGAACAACCAACTCGATTTCATACACCCATCCGTGATTATAATCATGTTCTCGAGCAATGATACCAGGGCTGGATGTAACACCGTTTCGTTCACGATCATATTGACGAAGCTTTTCGGTGCAAATGAACGGTTGGACTCAGAACCTTCGGTGCAATGCTCTGGGTGGTCTAAAAATAAAAATAAAATAAAATAAATTCACTTCTTTCGAAAGTTATCGAAATAGCGAACATAACACCAAATTTCATTACAGGTAGATACTTTTGCAACTTGAACAAATAATAAATTATAGATCCACCCGCACATTTAATTGTCTGACAGGCTCCAATACTCGACTCCGGGCTTTCCTGGGGGGAGCACGAAGGTAGGTGTGGTGACACTACTACACAATTATATACACCACATCACATGACACCTACACAGTTACATCACATGTTCTAATTAACGTTCAAAAGCTTTTCTATTCTTTTCACTTGTTGTGTTTTGCCGAATAAAGCCTATATACTGGTAAACAGACTTGAGCTACAAATATAACAATTTATTCGGCAAAACACGGGAAGAATTTCACATATGGACAGGTTATTGAAACCAGACCGATTCGAGGCTGAACATACAACTACTACTGCGAAGGAGACATGGCTTCACTGGAAGACTACGTTCACCAACTTCATTGCATCCGTAAACAATTTAGATGATCACGGTAAGCTGCATCTTTTGATAAATTACGTTGCACCAAGTGTCTTCCGCTACATCAACACATGTACCTCATATGCTGCGGCTATTGAATTACTAGACAGCCTCTATGTAAAACCTGTCAACGAAGTATTTGCTCGTCACCAACTCTTTTCACGGAGCCAGCAGGCCGGTGAATCACTCGACCAATATCTGGTAGCCCTCAAGGAATTAGGAAAAGAGTGAGAGTTTAAAGCCGTAACAGCAGAAGTGAACCAGAATGACTATATTAGGGATGCGTATATTCGAGGTATGACATCCTCGCAAATACGCTTACGTCTGTTGGAAAATACATCTCTCACGCTCGAGCAGGCACATACACAAGCAAGGGGACTGGAGTTAGCTCAACACCAATCCAGCTCTTTTTCATCTATTCAGCCTACCTGCGGAGCGACTGATGAGTCACCCAATTTAATTACTACACCCACAGCGCAACCACTGCCAATTGCCTCTACGTCTAGTAACTCTCATAAGCCTAGGAAGTGTTACTTCTGTGGATCCAACATTCATCCTCGTTCTGTATGCCCTGCGCGAGATTCTAGGTGTCAATCATGTGAAAAAATTGGACATTTTTCCAAAGTATGTCTTTCTCGTAGTAGAAATAATAATCCTGCTAAGCACACATCAGCCCTTACTGGCATCTGCAACATCATAGCAAGTTCAGCCAACTACACTAAATGCCTGTCAAAGTCCACAACTCCAGCTGTTGTAAATGGTACAACTTTCAATGCTCTGGTCGATACCGGAAGCTCGCTTAGCTTCCTTAGCAGGAAAATAGTAACGATGTGCAATCTTATTCTCCATGAAAGTACGGATTCCGTCTCTATGGCTTCTTCCTCGTTGACTGTACCTATTGACGGTTACAGCTTTGTAGACATAGAGTTTTTAGGAACAACGGCTAAAATGTGCAAAATGTTTGTTATGAAAAATCTCTGTGCCGATGTTCTCATAGGTCACGACCTCCTCAGACAACCCTCGTCTTTAACAATCGATTTTGGAGGGTGCAAGCCGGCTTTACACATCTGCAGCGTGGCTGTAGCCGCTATCCCGCCTGTGTCGCTCTTCGCTAACCTTTCTGCGGACTGCACGCCCATAACCACAAAATCTAGACGCCACACTCCAGACGACCAGAACTTCATTGCATCCGAGGTGAGCAAACTTCTTAATGACGGTGTGATAGAACACAGTAACTCCCCTTGGCGTGCTCAGATTTTCGTGGTCTCTCAGACTCACAAACGTAGAATGGTCATTGACTACTCACAAACAATAAACAAATTTACCTTCCTCGATGCTTACCCGATTCCACGAGTGGATGATATTATAAACAAGGTCTCACAGTATACAGTCTTTAGTACAATCGATCTAAAAAGCGCTTACCACCAAATTCCGATCCTTGACAGTGAAAAGCCATTTACAGCATTTGAAGCTTGTGGGAAGCTTTATCAATTTTGCCGAATCCCCTTTGGAGTTACGAATGGAGTCCCTTGTTTTCAAAAAACTATTGACTGGATAATCGAAGCTGAGGGGCTACAAGGAACCTATTCTTATTTAGACGACGTTACTGTGTGTGGGAAGGATCAGGAAGAACATGGTTACAATCTCAATAAATTCCTTATAGCTGCTAAGAAATACAATCTTACTCTAAACAAAGAGAAGTCTACATTTTCACAGAAATCAATTAATTTACTGGGTTACACCATCGCCAACCATACAATCAGGCCGGATCCCGAACGTCTAAAACCATTACGAGCTCTACCTGTTCCTGACAACACGCAAACGTTGGAGAGAGTTATTGGCATTTTTGCTCATTACTCGAAGTGGATATCGCATTTCTCTGATAAGATCAGGCCACTCACACACACACACCGTTTTCCGTTAACCGATGATGCTAAAGATGCTTTTCAGAAGCTTAAGAATGACATTGTACACTCTGTAATGATGGCTATTGAAGACAACGTTCCATTCCGCGTTGAAACAGACGCTTCCGATTTTGCTATTGCGGCCACACTGACACAATCGGGGAGGCCTGTGGCGTTCTTCTCGCGTACGCTCTCGACTAGTGAACAGCGGCATTCCTCTGTCGAGAAAGAAGCGTACGCCATTGTGGAGTCAGTTCGCCACTGGCGACACTTTCTTCTTGGTCGTCACTTCCAAATTTTGACTGATCAACGCTCGGTTTCGTTCATGTTCGACATGTCTCACTCCAAAAAAATAAAAAACGAGAAAATTATGAGATGGAGGCTCGAATTATCTTGCTACAAATTTGACATCATATATCGGCCAGGTAGGGATAACCGGGCTGCAGACACACTATCCAGGATCCAGGTGCCTTCTCCTGAGCCACAAGGAACATGTTGCTTTGTTACAAACACGAATCACACTAGTACAACCAATCTCAAAACTCTACATGACACTCTCTGCCACCCGGGCATTACCCGAATGGCTCATTGGGTTCGCAGCAAGAATTTACCCTTTTCCATTGACGAAATCAGGAGGATCGTCAATGCTTGCCCGACATGTTCAGAGATTAAGCCCAGATTCCACAAAGAGGTTGGGAATCTCATAAAAGCTACGAAACCCTTTGAAAGACTCAATGTTGACTTTAAAGGGCCCCTTCCTCAAGCACCGTCGGGACATCGATACTTACTGACCGTTGTGGACGAGTACTCTCGATTTCCATTTGCATTCCCCTGCCTGGATATGACATCTGACACCATCATGAAAAATTTTACACACTTGTTTTCCACATTTGGTCTTCCAGCCTTCGTTCACTCAGACAGAGGCCCAAGTTTTATGTCTAATGTGCTGAGGACATATTTGCATTCTCGCGGGATCGCTACCAGTCGCACCACTCCATACAACCCAGAGGGTAACGGACAAATTGAGCGCTACAACGGTATACTATGGAAGTCCATCCAATTGGCACTAAGCTCAAACAATCTAAGCTCAAACCAATGGATGCTCGTGCTCGATGACGCATTACATTCCATTCGATCATTACTCTGCACTGCCACAAACACAACGCCTCACGACAGAATGTTCTTGCACCCACGCCGATCTTGTCAAGGTAGTTCGCTACCGCCTTGGTTACTCGCCCCGGGCAAAGTTCTCCTTAAGAGACACGTTCGGAATAGCAAGTTTGAGCCACTGGTCGACGAAGTGGACCTCTTAGAAGCAAACCCTGAATATGCATGGGTCAAACTAGCAGATGGGAGGGAAACCACCGTTTCTCTCAAACACCTTGCTCCAAGAGGATACTCCGAGTCAGATCAGCAACAATCCACTCCCCTATTCGACAGCATACAACAAGCACCACAAGAAGAGGATTCCGTCGCACCACAAGAAGAGGATTCCGTCCCGCAGTCCGAAGAGTCTATCCCAGTACCCCCAGACCAACCACCAGAAGCTACAACCGCACAAGAAGAGCCTTTGAGACGACCTTCGAGAGTTCGAAAGGAACCATCATATCTCAAAGACTATGTTCCAAAATAGGGAGGGGTGAATGTGGTGACACTACTACACAATTATATACACCACATCACATGACACCTACACAGTTACATCACATGTTCTAATTAACGTTCAAAAGCTTTTCTATTCTTTTCACTTGTTGTGTTTTGCCGAATAAAGCCTATATACTGGTAAACAGACTTGAGCTACAAATATAACAGTAGGTATTGACCGAATGACCGCAGAAAACATTGCTCTTTGCCGAAGGTGCATCTACAGAGGAAAATAATGAACTGTCTCGTAGATTTTTCTTCTTTTTTTTTTTAATGTATATCCATCATCACCACGCTGCGCACTAGCTCAAAACAGCGACTCCTGGAGTACTTAATTGTGACCGGTAGATATCCAGAAATGTTTAAAACTTCTATTGTCGTCCCTTTGTTTAAAAATGGCGATAAGACTGATATGGGTAATTACAGTCCGATTTCCTTGACACTGGCTTTATCAAAGGTCCTAGAGAAGTGCATAAACTTTTAGATTTCATAAATAAACGCAAAATCATTTCTAAGAACCAATACGGTTTCCAATAGAGTAAGTATTAGTACAGAGCAGCCATTGTTTAAGTTGAATCATTTAGTTTCTGAGAAACTTGATAAAAATAATTATGTAGTGGGGATTTTTTTGGACATAAGTAAAGCCTTTGATTCAGTTGATCATACATTGCTGTTTGATAAGCTGTATAAAGTTGGTGTTCGTGGTATTACTCTCGAGTTAATAAAATCGTATTTACATAGGCGTCAGCAACGTACTAGAGTTGGTAATGTGTTGAGTGGTCAGAGGGAGGTTATTTGTAGAGTGCCACAAGGTATACTGTACTTGGACCCCTTTTGTTTCTACTCTATACAAATGAACTGATGGATATTAAAACTGAGGGTAATATCTTTGGGTTTGCAGATGATACAGCGATGATTTTTTGGGGGGATGATTTCAGTGAATTATTAAGTAAATCAAGCGTTGAGTTCAGCATAATTAAGCAATGGTTGGATAGAAACAAGCTTTGTTTAAATGTTTTAAAGACGTTAATTGTGAATATTTCAATTTCCAATGTTCCCCAGCCCCCCAGCGCCCCAGTTCTGAAAAGCTGAAACTACACGAGTACACTTGTTCCATGCATGATGTCACGTGTAACTGCAACAGTTTATCTTTTTCCGATACTTGCAAATATCTGGGAGTCTGGTTTGATTACCAGTTAAAGTTTAAACACCATTTAAGCTCAGTAATTAACCGCTACTTTACGTATTCAAAGTTGTTCGCGATTTTTTGCCAAAGTACCTGCTGCGATCTGTTTACTTGGCATTGGCTGGTTCTGTTATCGCAATTATGGCATTGTCGTGTGGGGTGGAACATGCGCATCTCATTTGCATCCATGGCAAACGGTCCAAAATGCCCTAATAAATTAAAGTAATTTTATGTAAACCTATGCGGTATCCACGGATGTGGCATCGGTGCACTTCTCTATAAAAACTTTAATGTTCTAAAAATAAAACAGTGTTTTTGCTTTCGTCTTGTCTAAAAGTTTTTGAATTAGGAGCATTTAACTCTAGTATTTCTAACCTCACTTATACCAGAACTTGTAACAATAGCAATTTAAGAATTCATTTAACCAGAACTGAGTTCTACAACCGAGGTTCTTTTGTGTAGGCTATTAAATTGCTTTATTCCAATAATATTAATCCTAAGGGCTTTATAAGTGTGAGTCTCTTGAAGAAGTATTTATTATCTCAGATTCTTTTGCTTTCATAATATTCAGCTGTAAATGTAATTTTCCTTTTTGATGATTTGATGCCGATGTGATACAGAGTCCTCCGCTCGGCCTAGATTAAGTGGCTCTGCCAGTTTACACAAGTTCTTATATGAACTTTTTAACTGGCAGGCATTGGTATATTTTGCAGTGTTTATTCATTTTATTTTTCATTTCTTAAATGCCAATAAATACTTCTTCTTCTTCTTCTTTAATACCTGTTAGTAATGAATTATTTGAAGTTGGAGCTTTCAACATCACACTGTCGTACAATGCCTAAGAAAACTGGACTCAGTTGCTACCGACTGAGTTGAGAGAAAACTCGTCATTCATCACGACCATCAAGCGAGAATGAAGAGACGAAAAACAAGAAAAATGCCCACCGGAACTGTAGTGTCGTTGTAGCAGTTAGCCGGTCTGTAGGTTAGGGTTGCGGTGAAAGAATGCGGTCTGGTACGCCTTTGCTACGTGCGACGTCTCGCCTTGTTCCAACTGATGAGCCATAGTGAATCGGCCGCGATGAGGGTCAGGGGCGATGGGAAAAAAAATCATAACTGGGTCGTAACTCCTTTCCACTGTGTTTTTGTTGAGTTTGAGATCTGGATGGGGGAAATCTCTCCCGTAGGACGAATCGGAAGCCTGTGCGATCATTCATCAGTTCAAGTGACAATATTAACGCACCACTAATTCATACCTTTTTTGGTGCAGTCGAACTTTCTGATTTCGTTAATCAAGCGAATTCTTGAGCGGAAACGAAGAGAACGGTGACCAGGACTGGGTCGACTGAATGAAATGGCTCGAAGTTGCTGTTGATACGTAGCGCCTCATTTCCCACGTGTGCTCTAATATATTCAATATTCATGAAACGTTGAGAACAGGAGTCGTCAGTATCAAAATATATAAACGTACCAAGGTACCTGTCACACCAGCCAACAAGTTCCGTGTTAACTTATTGTGTTAATCCTTCTTATTTAGTTAATAACCATTTTGATGCATTACATTTTGTCAGTTCATCTAAAAACACGCAGTATAAAGCATTTTATGGTTATCGTTTATTTTATTATGTGGAACACAGAGCACCTGTCGAAGTAAGAGTAGGAAGTATTGCGTCCTAATACCAAATTACCTGTGAAGGAATAAATGAGCTGTGGGTTGCGGGCCCGATTTCAAGGTAGAAGCCTATTTCCAGGAAGACGAAATTTCAAGATTTCAACATAATATAGAAGAATATTTCAGGCAGACCAACCAAATTTGTTTAAAACCACTTGCCAGCCAATCACTACAACTATACTCGAGTTTCAACCAGGTACTCATTTCTAGAGAAGTGTAACTGGTATTTGAATACTACTGGTGTTGGAATTTGAGGAAGGTGAATGGTATTTCAACGTTTGTTCAAGTTTCACAAGTACCTACCAAAAAAATCCAATAGTCCATCACTTATCAAATGAGATCATATCACAGAACAACCAACTCGACTTCATATAGCCATCCTTGATTATAATCAAATGCTCCTTAGTGATGAAATCCCGGCCGGATTTATACCGTTTGATTCACGATCGTGTTGACGAAGCTTTTTGGTGCACACGAACGGCTGGACGTACAGTGCTCCAGGTGGTCTCAAAAAATTGTTTAGCTCAAGACAAATTTAATAACGTAAAAAAAACCATACCCTTCAATCTAAAGTTTTTGAGATACGGCGTTCTGAAAAATTCAACCCCTATTTTGAACCCCTTAGAGATGACTGACAGTAACGTCGAGCTTCGAGGACCAACTAGACCCCAAACGGAACCTATAACCCGAATTTCATCAATTTTCTTTCATGGTAACTAAGAAAAGTGGCCCGTACGGCGTACGGCGGACAAACAGAAATATTTTTATTGCAGTTTTGGATTCTACATACCTTGAAACGTAAACCATCAAATTTTAAGGGGGGGTAAGAATTTTTTTTTTTCTTGCTCGATTCCAATGGTTCATTATTAAATTAGTTACGGGCGTTTTAAGTATTTCACGTTTGCGCATGCGCAGACGGAACGATTTCCATGATTTTGGAATGGGATCATTTGCGATCCAACCCGCGTGTACCCTCAAAATTTCAGCTCTTTACGACTGTTTTTCGCGTAGTTAGAAGCGTTAAAAGAAAATGGTCAACATTTCATGTTCGCGCATGCGCATACGAAAGTTACAGTACGAGTCTCAACTCATTTCAACGATATCTAGGGTAGGAAGCAAAACGTTGGTGTCTTCGACGGCTATAGGTACTAGCTACCTACTTAAAGTTTTGATATTTTGATTTAATTTGTCAAGGTTTTTGCTTCCCCACTACTGATGGTAAGGAGGCCTTGGATTCGTGATTGAGTAAAAAAAAATTAATGTCCCCCAAAATGAAAATGTCTACTACCATTTTGCGTTTCAGACATCAAGGAACATTTTTGGTCCCGTGTCTGTCCGTCGGTGGTAATTCCTTGTAACGCCCATAACTACCAAAAATAATGGTCGAAATGGGCTGAAATTTGGAGGGCAGGTGAGGGTTGGGTCGCAGATGGTCCCGTACAAAAATCATTGAAAAAGTAATGTAACTTTCGTCTGCGCATAAGCAAATGTGAAATACTTGAAATACCCATAACTGCCTTTGGTATCGCTGAAATTAGTTCACACTTGGAGGGTCGATCAGGAATAGTACTTTGATAGTTTCATACGAATTTCAATGTAAATGTACTGTAACTTTCGTCTGCGCATACGCGAACATAAAATGTTGAAATATTTTATTATTACGCATGTTAGATAATTTATTACTACACTACTTATTGCTATTTAATCATTTTGGCGCATCATTTGTTTACGAACACGTCCATTTTGGTTTATTATTTTCAATAATGAACCATTGGAATCGAGCATGAAAAAAAAATTCTTACCCCCCTCAAAATTTGATGGTTTACGTTTCAAGGTATGTAGAATCCAAAATTGCAATAAAAATATTTCTGTCTGTCCGCCGTACGCCGTACGGGCCACTTTTCTTAGTTACCATGAAAGAAAATTGATGAAATTCGGGTTATAGGTTCCGTTTGGGGTCTAGTTGGTCCTCGAAGCTCGACGTTAGTGTCAGTCATCTCTAAGGGGTTCAAAATAGGGGTTGAAATTTTCAAAACGCCTATACCATTTTTTTTACGTGTATATTTTTACGGTTTTAAATAGTTCTTGAACTTGCGAGTTTTTTAAGACCATCCGGAGCATCGTACGTCCAGCCGTCCGTTCACAGTAAGGCCCCGAAGTTTGCACCGACAGGCATTGTATACAATTCAAACCAAATCTCGTAACCAGAGACGCGCCCACAATAAGAAATTTGGCGGAGATTAAATCATTGGTAGGGATCACCTGATTATATTGGCGGAGTATGAAGTCGAGTTGGTTGTTCTGTGATATTATTTCATTTGAAAAACGCTGCAAATCCCTGCACAACGGTTTATTATTTTGTATAGAATACCCTTCTGTTACAGATCACAGCTCTATGTATAGATAACCCGTCTATATAATATGATATGTACTATTCTATGCATAATTATTTAGATCGCAGACCTAAATACCTAACCCCGTACTCGTTACTAGGTACCTACCTAAATCACGAGTTAAATGTTGCTAAAATAATTCTGCCGATGACAAACAGTACCTAACAAAAAGAAACACACATAATGAAGTTCTGAAAAGAAATTGTTGATGAGGAGTGAAAAAATTTGCAAAAGTACCTACCAACAAACTCCAGCCCCTTCTACGTAGATGGTATAATGAACCGTTGTGTAATAATTTACCGTTGAGTAATGATTTACCGTAGTAATACCTAATTTACCCATCAATAATACTTCAACGTTTGTTCAAGTTTCACTACCTACCAACAAACTCCAAAAGAGCCATCATTTTTCAAATTAAATAATATCACAGAACAACCAACTCGACTTCATACTCCGCCAATATAATCAGGTGATCCCTACCAATGATTGGCCGTATTCACAAATTCCTATTGTGGGCGCGTCTCTGGTTACGAGATTTGGTTTGAATTGTATACAATTTCATTCACACTGGAGTCGAAAATGCCTGTCGGTGCAAACTTCGGGGCCTTACTGTGAACGAACGGCTGGACGTACGATGCTCCGGATGGTCTCAAAAAACTCGCAAGTTCAAGAACTATTTAAAACCGTAAAAATATTTACGTAAAAAAATAGTATAGGCGTTTTGAAAATATCAACCCCTATTTTGAACCCCTTAGAGATGACTCACAGTAACGTCGAGCTTCGAGGACCAACTAGACGCCGCACGGAACCTATAACCCGAATTTCATCAATTTTTTTTCATGGTAACTAAGAAAAGTGGCCCGTACGGCGTACGGCGTACGGCGGACAGACAGAAATATTTTTATTGCAGTTTTGGATTCTACATACCTTGAAACGTAAACCATCAAATTTTGAGGGGGGGTAAGAATTTTTTTTTTCATGCTCGATTCCAATGGTTCATTATTGAAAATAATAAACCAAAATGACGGCTCTTTTTGAGTTTGTTGGTAGGTAGTGAAACTTGAACAAACGTTGAAGTATTTTTGATGGGTAAATTATTACTACGGTAAATCATTACTCAACGGTAAATTATTACACAACGGTTCATTATACCATCTACGTAGAAGGGACTGGAGTTTGTTGGTAGGTACGTTTGCAACTTTTTTTCACTCCTCATCAACAATTTCTTTTCAGAACTTCATTATGTGTGTTTCTTTTGTTAGGTACTGTTTGTCATCGGCAGAATTATATTAGCAACATTTAACTCGTGATTTAGGTAGGTACCTAGTAACGAGTACGGGGTTAGGTACTAACCTACGGAGGGTCTGCGATCTACATAATATGTATAGAATAGTACATATCATATTATATAGAAGGGTTATCTATACATAGAGCTGTGATCTGTAACAGGAGGGTATTCTATACAAAATAATAAACCGTTGTGCAGGGATTTGCAGCGTTTTACAATAAGTGAGGAGGCCCACTCAACTTGGCAGACTTTTTTTTTTTACGGTTAACAGATACAGAGCTCGGTAATAATTAATAATGCAAGTGCTGCAAAGCTTCGCAGTGTTCAGTGAGGGAGCCGTAAACACCCAGTGAAGTGTTGTGATACAGAATTCGGACAACACTTCCAAAAATACGAGTTTGATTGGAAATCGACGAAACTTGCCTGCAGCATTGAAGCGATTTCTTCTGTGGAAGAGCTAATTCCATAACCCGTTCCGAGCTCCCGATGATGAGACTGAAAAGGGGGGATGACTTCATGGATGATTCAACCTTCAGCTTCCGCGCTTATCTTTGTGATTAGCTTCTTCGGGATAGCGTTTTGCGTTGTTCGTACCAGCTACAGAAACGAATTTGGTTATCACTCGTAACCGTGACCCAGTGGGTTTGGGGGACAAAGCTATCGAAGACATTCAGAAACAACTTCATACTAGATAAATACTATGATTATGGAAATGAACAATGATGATTGGAATGTATTCAATGAAACCAAGTTTTCAAGAATGTGGAAGATAGTTGAAAATAGTAGTTAGAATGTTACCAGTACGAAATGGATCAATTTCCCTGTTAAGTTCGTAATTGTTACCTTGGGTGGATTGTTACAAACAGGGAGCTGATGTAAGGCTCAGTTATTAGGAACTGTGACAGTATTAGACATACATCTTCATTTACTTATTCAGTAAGACTGGCACCGTCATAATCAATACTTATGTACCCGTGTCCGTATACCTAAATAATCTGGAAGTTTATTTTTCACATGTGACGGTTGGAACTGCCCACAGTCGGACCTATTACAAAAAACAGCGTTAAAGTAACAATTAATTAAGGTAGGAGGTTCCTGAGGTTCGGCCAGTGAAAACTATTTTCTTTATGCCAACGTTTCGTCGAATTTATTCAACATCTTCAGGGCCTAGAGATTATGATGTTGATAAACTGATGAAGATTATGATTATGATTAACAGAAGTTGATGATGGTGCAGAATATTATTGTTCACCACCATCATCAACTTCTGTTCATCATAATCATAATCTTCATCAGTTTATCATCATCATCATAATCTCTAAGGCCTGAAGATGTTGAATAAATTCGACGAAACGTTGGCATAAAGAAAATAGTTTTCACTGGCCGAACCTCAGGAACCTCCTACCTCACTTATTCCAGCGGTCAAGAACCTCATCATAGTAAAATAACAATAATCAGTCAGATGTCAAACAGTAAAGTCGTAGTATGCATCTACTTGGCAATCAGTTTGCATCAAATTGCCATTCCTCTAGAGATGTTGCTTGCAAAAGCATGTGTGCTTGTCGAGTCAAAATGTGAAGGTGAAGTCCGAAAAGAAAAGCCCTATTCAATTTTCAAAAACCATTAAGTAGTGAAGGGAGAGGCTGGCAGATACTGATGTAATACACCATCCCAGAAGGCTAGTGAAAAGGTCTGTTCTCTTTTGTGAACCGTAAACTGTCCAGGTGATGTCCTTGACCTGAGTATTCTGAGGTGTTGGTGTTACTGATTAACTGCTATTGGCTCATGTTCTGCTAATGCCATGCTAATTGCTTAGACACACTTTCATGCGCAGAAAAGGCGTTTTGAAGCCAATCTGTTACATGATTACCTACGTGTAATTATTGGGTTCCATTCATGTGTAACGTGGAACTTCCAAATTCCTGCATCGGAAATGCCAACATTATTTTGGTTTATGTATCAAGGGAGTGAGATGATCATGAGTGGATAATTATGTTCACAGAGAGTTCTGTACTGTACATTATGTTTTCAGGAACCCATTTAGCCAATTTATCGTTCACAATCATTCTCTACGTTTCTCAACTGGCTTATGGCACATAAACCAGGGATAGCAAAACCTGAATTCATGTTGACATTACTAGTGTGCATCACGTCTTTGACCATGTTGATTTAAGCTATTTATCTTAGTGTACAACCTAGTAGGTAACTATGCATACATATTATCCGCAAAAATCCATTAATGTATTATACATATCTGTAGATTTCAAATCCCCTTATTCAAACAGGGCTGCGAAGTGTTATAACATCGAAAGCTCTTTCTTTCATCATCAGGTACCTACCTACTCCTTGAACTGGAGCTGGTTCGCTAGAGTCGAATTTCGATTTCAACTCGCTCCCGTGAGAGCTCGTCAGCATTCCACGGAAGGAAAAGGAAAGTGGTTCGGAAATTCGAACTAAGGGGATGAGGTTGCAAGACCGAGTAGGCAGATACACACTGAATGCAGCGCCCAAATTAGATTTACCGACTTGCTTATCATCATCATCAGTACAAGTCAATGCGTCCAGATAATGGAATTATATTGTAAAAAACGCTGCAAATCCCTGCACAACGGTTTATTATTTTGTACAGAATACCTTTCTGTTACAGATCACAGCTCTCTGTATAGATAACCCTTCATATAATATATGTACTATTCTATACATATTATGTAGATCGCAGACCCTCCGTAGGTTAGTACCTAACCCCGTACTCGTTACTAGGTACCTACCTAAATCACGAGTTAAATGTTACTAAAATAATTCTGTCGATGACAAAAAGTAACTAAAACGGCAAAAAGAAACGCAATAATGAAGTTCTAAAGGAAAATTGTTGATGTAGAGTGAAATAGATGCCCCTTCTGCGTAGATCACTGTTTTCTGTGGTCAATACCTACCCTCGTGGTCAAGTATAATGAGCCGTTGTGTAATAACTTGCCCATCAATAATACTTCAACGGTTGGTCAAGTTGCAAAAGTACCGATCAAAAAAAATCCAGCCCCTTCTCAGTAGATGAACCGTTGTGTAATAATTTGCCGTTGTTCAATAATTTATCGTTGTGTAATAATTTGCCGTTGTGTAATAATTTGGCATTGTGTATTAATTTACCCATCAATAATACTTCAACGTTTGTTCAAGTTTCACAAGTACCTACCAACAAACTCAAAAAGAGCCGTCATTTTTCAAATGAAATAATATCGCAGAACAACCAACTCGACTTCATACAGCCATCCTTGATTATAATCATGTGCTCCCTAGTGATGATATCCCGGCCGGATTTATACCGTTTGATTCACGATCGTGTTGACGAAGCTTTTTGGTGCACACGAACGGCTGGACGTACAATGCTCCGGGTGGTCTCAAAAAATGGTTTAGCTCAAGACAAATTTAATAACGTAAAAAAACCATACCCTTCTATCAAAAGTTTTCGAGATACGGCGTTCTGAAAATTTCAACCCCTATTTTGAACCCCTTAGAGATGACTGACAGTAACGTCGAGCTTCGAGGACCAAATAGGCCTTGAACGGAACCTGTAACCCGAATTTCATCAATTTCGTTTCATGGTAACTAAGAAAAGTGGCCAGTACGGCGTAAGGCGGACAGACAGAAAATATTTTTATTGCATTTTCGGATTCTACGTACCTACCTTGAAACGTAAACTATCAAATTTTGAGGGGGGGTTAGAATTTTTTTTTTTTTTCATGCTCGATTCCAATGGTTCATTATTGAAAATAATAAACCAAAAACGCTGCAAATCCCTGCACAACGGTTTATTATTTTGTATAGAATACCCTTCTGTTACAGATCACAGCTCTATGTATAGATAACCCGTCTATATAATATGATATGTACTATTCTACACATATTATGTAGATCGCAGACCCTCCGTAGGTTAGTACCTAACCCCGTACTCGTTACTAGGTACCTACCTAAATCACGAGTTAAATGTTGCTAAAATAATTCTGCCGATGACAAACAGTACCTAACAAAAAGAAACACACATAATGAAGTTCTGAAAAGAAATTGTTGATGAGGAGTGAAAAAAGTTGCAAAAGTACCTACCAACAAACTCCAGCCCCTTCTACGTAGATGGTATAATGAACCGTTGTGTAATAATTTACCGTTGAGTAATGATTTACCGTAGTAATAATTTACCCATCAATAATACTTCAACGTTTGTTCAAGTTTCACTACCTACCAACAAACTCCAATAGAGCCATCATTTTTCAAATTAAATAATATCACAGAACAACCAACTCGACTTCATACTCCGCCAATATAATCAGGTGATCCCTACCAATGATTGGCCGTATTCACAAATTCCTATTGTGGGCGCGTCTCTGGTTACGAGATTTGGTTTGGATTGTATACAATTTCATTCACACTGGAGTCGAAAATGCCTGTCGGTGCAAACTTCGGGGCCTTACTGTGAACGAACGGCTGGACGTACGATGCTCCGGATGGTCTTAAAAAACTCGCAAGTTCAAGAACTATTTAAAACCGTAAAAATATTTACGTAAAAAAATGGTATAGGCGTTTTGAAAATTTCAACCCCTATTTTGAACCCCTTAGAGATGACTCACAGTAACGTCGAGCTTCGAGGACCAACTAGACGCCGAACGGAACCTATAACCCGAATTTCATCAATTTTTTTTCATGGTAACTAAGAAAAGTGGCCCGTACGGCGTACGGCGTACGGCGGACAGACAGAAATATTTTTATTGCAGTTTTGGATTCTACATACCTTGAAACGTAAACCATCAAATTTTGAGGGGGGGTAAGAATTTTTTTTTTTCATGCTCGATTCCAATGGTTCATTATTGAAAATAATAAACCAAAATTTAAAAAACTACCCGGTAAAAGTGTAATGATATTTTTATGATGTAGATTAGTTCAATCTCCTTAATCTCAAGTACAAACCTAGTTTTTTATTGGTGAAGTATACAGGTATGGGAATATGCCGAATTTCTCTCTTCATGGGCTCAGAAAGGGTTTGAGTTTCGGGGGCCGATAGGACTTGGGCCTGGGTTCTAGAAAGGGCATGTACGAAATATGACTCCAGACCGACAATTAGGGCGCGGTGGAGGGAAAAAATACCGTAACTGGCCACTAAGCGATGAGCATAAGAAGACGACAACTCGACACATATTACAATAAAAATAATCGAAAATATTACAATAAAACCGAATAACATAGTACGGAGCTTTAGCAGTGGTAGAATCTTGAATGAAGGTGGTACATAACCAAATCACAACACACAACCATTGATTGAGTTGGTATGCAGGAACGCAATTTTCCGTTTCATTTGACCTGCCATAGTATTTTCCTGTTCATCTTCGTACCATTTCCAAATAATCATGAAAATGCACAGTTTGGAACTGCTTGTGCCACCAAAGTCGGATCTCCTGACTTGGATTCTTCAGTTTCACCTCCACATCCTACCATTTGCTATGGCTTAAACCTAGGAGAAAGTGCGTATCTCATCAGTTTGCAACAAGATAATAAATTAATAGCTATTTAGTTTTTTAAAAATGCACCTACCCCCGCGTTGCTACAAGTAGTTTTGCTACCTAAAATGTTTCATAATTACCTGTATGTTTAATGATGATTACTCAAGACTTTGTAGTTATTTAAAGAAATATTACTTACAATAAATCAAAATAACAAAGTCGCACGTACCTTTAGTAGTGTGTACAATCCGAGAATGAAGGTAGAATCCAGTTCGTAGCACTAACCGCACACACAACCACTGATCAACGCGGTCCAATCAGTGCACACACGTTATTCATCGGATTGCCCATACCACTTCGCGGTCAATCGGCGGATCATTCCGAGGCGATTCGAGAAAAAACACAAAAACACAATAATCTAGTCCAGGAATTATTGTTTAAAGATGAATTTTGACGAAAAACTACCACAAACCTACCATCCGTCGCGGGTGATCGAGGGACTGACTAATAGAGAGGGGCGGGAAGGTGGGGAAGGTGGTGGGGAGGGGAAAGTAGGCACTTAGGTACTTGTAACTTTAATTATTTTTCCCTTCATTTTACCCGACTTATTGTCTTTACCTGTTTTTACCCTTTTCCAAAAAATCCACGAAATGATTGAAGTTACCAATCTACGTGGCACTGGGTCTGCCCGCCAGAGCTTAAACACTCCAGATGTAGGTTAATACTTGGAATTTTCCATCTATTTTATTGGAATTGGTCATTAATGCGATCTTGAATTTCAATAAACCATCAATAGTTGTATAGTTGGTGTTTTAATCGTTCCAAGTAACTAAATCATGTTGTGAACTGATGCCCTCGTGGCACAACCAGTGCCACATAGATTAGTAACTTGTATATTATTTCTTCGATTGTTTGAAGCAGTTAGGACAAGAAAAACACAATGAAAATTCAGGTAAAAAAATAAATGAATAAATAAATAAATAAATAAAAATCGAGTGAATACCTACCTACCCCACCACGCCCAGCCACATCACCTTCCCCACGCTGCCACCCCTCTCTATTAGTCAGTCTGGCCCGATCACCCGCGACGGATGGTAGGTAAGTGGTAGTTTTTATTCCAAATTCATCATAGAAGAATAATTCCTGGACTAAATTTTACTGTGTTATTGTGAGTTTTCTCCTCGAATCGCTTCGGTATCCGCCGATTTAATCGGGAGAAGTGATATGGGCAATTCGAAAACCAACGTGGCTGCATTGTCGGCCCGCGCCGATGATGATTGTGTTCAGTGCTGCGATTTGGATTCCACCACCTTCATTCTCCGACCGCACAATACTAAAGGTACCGTAAAATTATGTTATTTAGGTTTATTCTAAGTAATATTTTCTTTATAATTTATCATGTCGAGGATAGTAATTATTTAATTTAGGTACCTATCTACCTACTTGGAAGTTTCGACCTATTTGATTTGAATTTCCAAAAACCATCTATAAGAGTTTTTAGTGTTCTCATCGTTCCGAGTACCTGTGTGAATCAGGAGAATCGTCGCTCTGGTGGCACAGCCCATGCCACGTAGACATACCTACCTACATAACCTACACATTTCTTCAACTGTTTTGAGCAGTTCCGAACCGAAAAATACAATGAGTATTCAGATAAATGAAAGGAGAAAATATTAAGTAAATATACCTACCAAGGCCCACCCTGCTGATACTTTCTGAAGTCAGTCCGTTGATCACCCGCTACTGGTTGGTATGCGGTCGTCAAAATGCGTCTTTATTCCTGGATTACATTATATATAAATTATTTTTGGTGTGCTTTCTCTTGGAATCGCCTCAGTATCATCCGCCGAATAACCGCGAGAAGTGATATGGACACTCCGATACCTCACGTGAGTGCAGGTTGGCCCGTATTGATCAGTGTTTTTGATTATTAGTGATGCGATTTGGGTTCTACCACCTTCATTCACGGATCATCCGCTACTAAAGGTAAGTACAACTCTGTTATTTCCCTTGATTTAAGTAATATTTCCCTATAACTATAAACGCGAGTGTAACAAAATCACGAATTCAGGTATCTACTTGGGAGGTTCTACATATTTGATTGAACTTCGTGGTTAACACGATCTTGAATTTCCAAAAACTACTGATAAGGGACCTATACGGTGTTCTCATCGTTCCGAGTACCTGTGTGAATCAGGAGAATCGATGCTCTGGTGGCACAGCCCATGCCACGTAGACATACCTACCTACCTTACCTACACATTTCTACAACTGTTTTGAGCAGTTCCGAACCGAAAAATACAATGAGTATTCAGATAAATGAAAAGAGAAAATATTAAGTAAATATACCTACCAAGGCCCACCATGCTGATACTTTCTGGGGGCCTATTCACTAAGCCAAAGAGACATCTCTTTCAGGTCCGACTCTCTCTTTGGGCAAAATGGATTTTTATAGTATCCATGACAGGGCTATTCAGTAACTTTTAAAAGAGAGAGTTGGCGGCCATCTTGGCATTCTCGATCTCTTTCAGAGAGACAGCTAATTAGGTGTATTTCCTCGAAAGAGAGAGTCTATTTCTCGTTTGTTTTACAGTGTTCGTGTGATATCCTCGTTCATCCGCAACCACATCGGTAATTTTGATCGTGTATTTTTTTCATTACTTAAAGTTTTTCATTTCATAAAGATTAAATTTTTCATTTCAATTTTAATTAAAAATATATAGGTACATAATTATTGAGTCATGAGTAAAAACGTCCAAGTACGGGTTGAGGTAGGTACCTACCTTCCTAAGAGTGGCCGTTCATTAGGTGTAGATATAATACAAGCATTAAGCCCCCTAATTCGACTTTTTCTGTTTATAATTGAGACTTTTTTCAATTTCATTTAAAATTTTATCCGATTCGTGAGTAAAAACGTCCAAGTATGGATTAAGGTAGGCAGGTACCCATTGAATAGGTATTACTAAGAAATGCGTTCATTATTAAGGAATTGAATTCCCGGGGGCACAAACATCTCGCACTTCATGGATACTATGGCATTTTCGTGTATTAGGATCCATATCTCTTTCTCAAGGTCTCTGGAGCTATTCAGTAAAATAGACGAACCCGGGAGACATTGGAAGAGACTGTCTCCCAGGGGAGACTATCTCTCGCGTGAGATTTTCAAAATAGATAATCTCTTTCCACTATCTGTTGGCCCGTATTGATCAGTGTTTTTGATTATTAGTGATGCGATTTGGGTTCTACCACCTTCATTCACGGATCATCCGCTACTAAAGGTAAGTACAACTTTGTTACTTCCCTTGATTGTAAGTAATATTTCCTTATAACTATAAACGTGAGTGTAGTAAAATCACGAATTCAGGTATCTACTTGGGAGGTTCTACATATTTGATTGAACTTCGTGGTTAACACGATCGTGAATTTCCAAAAACTACTGATAAGGGACCTATACGGTGTTCTCATCGTTCCAAGTACCTGTGTGAATCAGGAGAATCGATCCTCTGGTGGCACAGCCCATGCCACGTAGACATACCTACCTACCTTACCTAGACATTTCTTTAATTGTCTGGATAAGTTACGAACCGAAAACATGGAAAATGATACCTCAGAAGCTCATGTTACTAACATGTTTCTAAAACGCAAAAAGTACCTATTTTTACACACATTTTCACTCATAACACCCCTGGGTATATTCCGATCGGGCTGAAAAGTGTCGGGAGACAACTAGGGCCCAAATGGAGCATGTGTGCGAAAGAACGATTTTTTCAGACCGAAAATGAAGCCTGTACACGTGATACGGCGTACGGCGGACGGCGTACGGCGGACGGACATTGCATTTTTTGAATCTACGCACCTTGAAACGGAAAAGAAAAAAGTTTGAGGGGGTGTTATAAAAATTTTTTGCTGAGCGAATACATAGGTGTATTATTCACAGAATAATAAACCAAAAACGCTGCAAAGTCCTTGTCACATGGGTTTATTATTCTATTGGACGTGCTTACAGAAATGCTGGCTGTTTATTTATTGTTTCTTTCATGTAAAATAATTGAAATAGCTATTTCTGGTGGTTTCTACCAATTTTGGCACCCAAAACTTGAATTAGGTACGCTCCTTTTTTTTTCAAATTACGATTGATTATTGGTTGTGCCATTTAATCGTCTTGATCCACGTGTTGACACTTTTTCTAGTGTTATTCTACAAATTGATGGTGATTTCAGACGATTTTCCAGGTTTTTGACTCATTAAAAAATCAATTTTGTGAGCTGAACATCTGGTACAACCTCAATTTTCCACTCCATGGTAAAAATCGACTTCATATTCGGTCTTCTCGTCCCCAAAACATGGAAAACGATACCTCAAAAGCTCATGTTACTAACATATAACTAAAACACAAGAAGTACCTATTCTTACACACATTTTCACTCATAGCACCCCTGGGTATATTCCGATCGAGCTGAAAAGTTTCGGGACACAACTAGGGCCCAAATGGAGCATGTGTGCGAAAGAACGAATTTTTTAAATCGAATATGAAGCCGGTACACGTGATACGGCGTACGGCGGACGGCGGACGGACATTGCATTTTTGAAATCTGCGCACCTTGAAACGGAAAAGAAAAAGTTTTGAGGGGGTGTTACAAAAATTTTTTGCTGAGCGAATAGATAGGTGTATTGTTCACAGAATAATAAACCAATATTTTTCCACAGAATAATAAACCAAAACGGAGGATAGTAAAATAATTTATTGAATCCACTCCAGAGATTACAGTTATATACAAACCATAGGTACGTATTATTTTTTGACCACAGAACGTAGGTAGTACCTACGACAGAATATTAATTTACTCCGCTGAATCATTCTCCCAAATGGCCCCCACCCGCACCAAGCTAAGTTAGTTCACATAACCATTTCTCTGGAGAACGCAACCATGTGAAGGCAAATCACATGGCTCGGTGTAGAATTCAGTTATAATTTAGCTCCTTTTACGAAATTGTATCCGTCGCTCCTTCATTTCTTTTGCTTATTCTTCTTTTGCATCAAACCAGAAAATTAGGATTGATTTCCAAATAGACTGTAACAGATTCATAATTCATAGGCCGTTAGGAAAGACATGATCAAGACGACCGATAGACCGCGATGTCGATCTTTAAATCAGAAAGAAAAGTAAAAGGGGAAGGAGGGCTGTTGCGCAAATACCGTCATTACGATCTCCGGTGTCGCGGGCGGGCATTGGCTCAAATTCGTGAGCCGATCATTATTTGGTGTCACAACTTACTTTCAAACTTGGGTTGTCTACTGGACATCGATTGGCAGCACACTAGAAGATAACTGCTATGGCCCTTAGCTACTATAGTAACAGAAAATAGTTTCAGTCATCCAGCACGGCTTAAGACCGAATTGTCAAAGAAATATTCGTGCTATTGTGTAAAAAGATGATAATTATAGCGAGAAACCATACCCTTTTTCATAACATTATATCATTTTCCGTCATTTTAGCCAATATTTTTGACTCTTATAAAGTCAAATTTGACCCACTCTTTTTTTGAGAAAAATATTTTCACATGTCGTCAAGTGAATTAATATTGATTTTAGCCCTTAATACCAATTTTTTACCCCAAAAAATCCAAATCTGACCCCCATTCTGTACGAAGAACAATTGCAGTGTCATTTTTCCGTCTTTACTCACGCTTCCATACCTATTTCAGTGATTATACTCGTACATCAACTGCTCGTAAGTTTAGCCGTTTGCACCGATTTTTGACCCCTAAAATCTCAAATTTGACCCCCTTAGAATTTTAGAAAATTGCTCATCTCCGAACTCATCCTTTTGTTCGGCAATACGAATGTTTTGGTGAAATTCGGAATTTTTATCAAGTACCCAAGGGCAGATATCGTCTGGAGTGACATGTATACAAATTTTTTTAAATCTAGGGATGAATTCAGGATGCTATGAAACGGATTTGCCTATACAAAAATTTCAAAAGTTCATGTTCTGACAATTTTTGACCCATTGCAATAGCTTCATTTTCCTCGAAAATTCACTAAAAGTGTGAGTAAATGTATGTGAGTAAACAGATGCGCCTCAAGGTCTTTGAGCGCCAGCTTCTCAACCAGTAAAATGGAAACAAAGTTACTTTTCTTCATGAGTGCGAATTATACTGTACCAAACACTGTACGATTACAATATTTGACGATGTTATTAAACAGTACCTGTACTTTTTGTCTACCCATACTAAATTATTCGTATTCGATGAACTATAATTCGTATTACGCTCAATAACAACTCGGCAATCTTTTAAATTTACTCTCGTTTTAGTTTTATGTCAGTTGTTAACATTGAATTATCTTCTTGAACACGACGTGTGTTTCTCTGAACCTGAAGATGAATTAAGAAGTGATGATTTGATTTGAACCCCATGAATTTCGTTTAAATCGACTGTTTAAATGGGCTGTTTGGAACCTGTTTAGAATTCCAATATTTCCTATGTCTATTTTATACACACGATATGGAATACATCGGAATTTGAGCCCACTGGTATACGTCTGCCGGCAACGGGCGTATGAATCCCTACTCAATTTTGTGAAAGGCACGAGCTGGAAA
This sequence comes from Leptopterna dolabrata, assembly GCA_954871275.1. Classification (NCBI taxonomy): domain Eukaryota; kingdom Metazoa; phylum Arthropoda; class Insecta; order Hemiptera; family Miridae; genus Leptopterna; species Leptopterna dolabrata. The sequence goes on from OX940979.1 coordinate 52,359,093, forward strand.
ACAACTTTCATGCATAACTTGAGTCTAGAATAGCACGCGTGGGACTCACAGAAGAATCGCACTCAAATTTTAATGTAACACAGAACGCGAGAGAATATTTCGAATTTGGAGAAGGAAAAGGTTTTCCTCCCAAAAGCGAGGGCTTCCGCAACCTTGGAAGATTCAAAAGCGACAGTGAATCTAGAGGAAGAAGGTGGAGGCAATATATTTATGTATTATAGTTCTTTATTATATTTCGAGGCAAGCATCTCAGGAGGCCCCTATCTGTCCAATCCCTCGTTCATACACGGGTTATAATCGTGAATATTTCAATATAACTCACCAATTCCTTTCAGCAAGGGCGACAACAGATGATAACATGACTGAACTGACAGCTTCCGCGCAACGACCGTACGAACACTGGAAGGCCGAGGTGTGAAAACCCAAGGCAAACGCACTGACTTATCTCCGCAGCATTTCGACTTTATTTACCCAAAGCGATAATATTCAGACGGTAAGATCGACGACAAACGAGAGCCCTCTTATGGTTGGCTTCGATGGGGATGGTTTCTTTGCAGAAAAACGGCTTTCTCATCGTTTTGACAATTCCTTGATAACCAAGTGCGATGGAATTGTGGTTGCAACTACAGTGTACTTGGCCAACAGTGATTTATCTTCAGTTCTTGTCGAGATAACAAGACAGCCATTTATTCATCCGGTTATGCTTTCATGCATCCACTCACCACTAATGTGGTAGGTAGCACATTATTTATAAATAATGAGGTTATATAGGTTCACCGTCAATATTAATTACTATTACAATTGGATCATCTTAAAAGCACACCTACACTAGTTGGTGATTATTCAATTGTCACATCAAATTCAACTGAGTAGGTGAGTTGTGGTAAAGAGCTCTCAGGGCAGGAAAGGAACGCTGTAATTAACGGTTTTTAATTTTCCTGATACCGCGTAGATCACTGTTTTTTGTGGTTTACAAATATGTGAAAAGCCTCAACAATGTTTAAAGGCGCATAGCTTCCTCGTATCAATGGCATGATCGTACTAAACGTATAATAAATAATCAATTCCAGTACAGATTAGGGTGGATTCAAGAATTCAAAGTATCTACCTATATGTATTTTTTGTTGTTATGTGCGAAGCATAACGTGCAGTTTTAGAAAAGTTTAACGAAAATTCATCCGCGTAGTTTGAAGAAAAAGTACACAAAAATTACAATATTTATACTAAAATTAGAAAATATAAAAAATCGGGCCAGAGGTTCGTGAGGAATTGAGCACCTCAGATTTCGCGTTTGGGCAAGCGCATTGGTTATACCAATCATCCGATCGCGGTGAAATTCATAGGGACCATCTAGGAGCTACACCCCAACTGCCCATTAATTACTCTAATCTAGCGAAATCGGGCCATTGGAAACCAATTTGAGCAAGGTATCACGAGTATAATATTGGAGTACTGGCAACGAGTATTAGCAACGGTTTTTTCCAGGGTACCTACCGAACTAAACACTGTTGAAATAATAGGCCAATGACCCAGACAACTAATGAGACAGAACTGAGAGTTGGTAGGTACTACATTATACGTAGAAGTCCAGTTAGAATGGGATTCATAGGTTCAATTCCTGAGGTCGTACGATCATTCATCAACATCTTTATGTCGTGAGATCAACTTGAAATTACCGACTCAAGATAGTTAGGTACCTACCTAGTTAGTACCTCTTTTTCTTCAAATTTCAATATCACACATTTTCCAAAGTAGTAGGTGCACCTTCTTATTCCAATTCCAATATATTATGTCTCACAGCACTTCCAATCCTCACTAGTTAAGTGTTACGTATACTTTTTTTTGTTTTTGTACGTTTCTGAACCTGCACAGCAAAATTGAAGCGTTGAAATCGTACCGCAACTTTCGTCTGCGCATGCGCGAACATGAAATGTTGACTATTTCCTTTTAACGCTCCTAACTACGCGAAAAACAGTCGTAGAGAGCTGAAATTTTGAGGGTACACGCGGGTCGGATCGCAGATGGTCCTGTTTCAAAATCATGGAAATCGTTTCGTCTACGCATGCGCAAACGTGAAATACTTTTAAACGCCCATAACTACTTTAAATATCCTTTAAATGAGTTCAGATTCGGAGGGTCGATCAAGAATAATTCTTTGGTAGTTCCGTATGAATTTCATTGAAATCGTACTGTGACTTTCGTCTGCGCATGCGCGAACCTGAAATGTTGGTAAACGCGGGTTAGATCGCAGATCGTCCCGTATGAAAACGGAACTACCCAACTATTCATATACGCTCATGTGATTGAGGTGAGGAAGCTATAGGACTACCTACAGGATATTTTAGATTCAAACCACACCGTAAGTTATTATAAAAACTGCCATCGCAGTTCTTTTTCAAAATTGAGTTAGTTTCTATATTGCCTACTCAAAATTAATTTTAACAGGAAATTAGTGGGTACCTATATATTTATGAAGGCTTGTGGAAAGATAATAAATGACAAAGGAAATTTGTGTACCTACTGCTGGAAAAATTCTCGATGCCAAAGTGATGGAAAAGGTTGAAGTTTTGTACCGCCGCCAAAACCATGGCATACTATGAGTACTAAACCCAATGAAAGTGTTGAACAGTTTGGATGAGTGAATGTCACTGAATTCTACATACCACGTGAAGTAGAAAAATTGATTCGTCGGTCGTTCGTCGTTCGTCGTAGCGTCTGATCGCATCGCGGCAAAGACGCGGTCGGATTCTCAAGTCGGCAACTGAGTCAACGCCACTAGGTACTGTCTGCACTTAGGAAGCGCTGACAAACCACTTCTCACTGCCTAAGCCAACGAGTCGCCATAGGATGACGAGATGGAAGTGCAAGGTAGACGCGAGTAACCGCTAATGAGCGGCATAGTTCGTGTAAACTAGCAAGACCTTGGAAGTCAATTGAGGGAGCACGCGACCTGTGTTTTTCATTGGCGTCTGTATTAGAAAACCAGCCCTACATAAAACCGGTTATGGGGCTGCCACCCAAATCCAACATTTCGAGGCAACGTTTAGGAGAGTTTTGTAAGTTTACGTGCGCCAACAGCAGCATAACGCCAGCAGTTGGATGATATGCGTCACATGGATGATGCACCTACTTGGGACTCCACGATATTTGCTGAGAGAATGATAGGACCCATGTGATAGGACCCAATGCGATTGATCCCTGAAAATGTCATAAATATTTACTGCAAATACGCATAAATACTCCTCGAAAATTCAGCTTTTAGCGAATTCTCGTTTGGAATATGCAGAAGGCTGCAAAGTGTTAAAGGTAGAAATGGACCAATGCGGAACCCTCCCAACAGCGATTTCATTCCTTGAACGCCAAAACGCAAATGTTTATAAAAATCTGTAATTTGTAAAATTAATGACTATTAGCCGTGCAAAACTGACAACAGTTATTCACTAAAATGCAGCCAGCCAAAATTTCGCATTTTTACTCCTTTCGCCAGAATCAACAAACACAATTTGTGAAACACGTTACCGTAGGAACTTGATGAAATGCATTATTTATGTGAACAGCCCGCACATGTCCTCTAGTTTTACCTTGTACGATTCTATCGACTGGTGATTACAACGAATAGGTACTCGAAATGGGCAATCGTACAAGCTCTTTTGGTAACGAATTTCCGTGAAAATTTGCCCACAACTTAGGGATAAAATAACGCATTTTTATCCACGTTTTCGAAAGACGCGGGTGAAGCAACTTCGTTATGGTATCCAATGAACCATCGCCTCTAGCTTTAGACAAATGCAAATGGCTGCTATGCGCCCAGTCCGCTATGCTAGTTTCACCCAATCAGCCGTGCTTTAAAAATAACGCAATTACGCCTATGTGAAGTATTATAAAATCAATTATTAATATCAATTACTGCTCAATTGTCATTAATTTGTCACTCTTTCAGCTACGTTACCCATGACTTGAATGAAGACATTCGAGAGGAATGAAATTCATGTTCAAAAATCGAGACTGTTATGACAGTCTTTCTCGACGAATTAATTTAGCAGCTCCTCCCCCGGCCATTAATCGATTGAAAAAATTTATTATTAGGAATAATGAACGAGACAATCAAGAACAGACTCTGAGGTCAATAGTTACCTACCGCCTAGTATTGAAACTTGTAATATAAGACCTACTCGTAGATTCTGGCTACTTGTCCATATTCGGCACAACAAACTGGCACTCACCCAGACGTTCACACAACACACAAGTACCTAGTACATCTTTGAGCCGAGTACCTACACAATACGACGGAAAACGGTGACGGCTGGTTCTTGAGATTTGTACATTGAAAATATAAGTCCACATTTTCTCTACTCGTAAGTGCTTTCTTGTATAATAAAAGTAAAGCGGGAGACGACGGGCTATCACCTTGTCTCCGTGGGGTTCGAAAAAATATCTTTCGTTTTGTTTTTCTTTAGACCCTCTCGGTGAAGAGGGCATTTTTATACAAGCGCTAAGTGCTCGAGGGCTCTCACCGAGGAAACCTGCTCGGCAGCCGTTGGGACCGACTAAAAATCCTGACTAACTAACATCCAGAGTAGCTTTAGAACGTGGAAAACGAAAGACTCCGAGTCCAGGGCGGCAGTCACTGGAGTTTACTGACCTCCTCGTAAGAAATAGTTCTTGTCTCGTGGGCATTTTGAAAGGAGGGTCAGGAGATTTGAGAGGCAGGCACCGTGACTGCTCAATACATAGTTGGCGCTATTAGCTCCCCATCAAGTGCCCTTCAATGTCCAGATAACGTTGTAAACCGCCCATAGATGTGAGAGCCTATTTCCCACCAGTTTATGGACTATGAGCTTTAGGGTTCGCAACTACGATTGGCAGTTAGCCTTTTAGACAGTTCTTACGTTGAGAAATACTGAGAAATTTTCCAACAGCTGAAGTAACGAAGATTTAGAAAGCAATGCTTGGAGGACAACGGGAAAATGTTTTTGTAGTAAGTATCTAGTCAAGGAAGAAGCCATCTACAAGATCCCATTATAACAGGTCGCTTAGACCTCTTATACTGAGCCTACGTATGTAAGTATGACAGTGGGCATCAATGAACATAAATATTTATGTTAATTATAATTGAACTGTTAAGGATTTGGAAAGAGCTTTCAGCTCATCAATGTTAGCAGTAGCAGATGTGGGGCTCACTGTCAATCAGGAGAAGACAAAATACGTGGTTTCCGATAGAAATACCAACGAAATTCGAAATCCAGATATCCTTATTGGACCTCTCCAATTTAATAGGGTGAACACTTTTACATACCTTGGCTCCACTGTACATGAAAAATGATTGTCCTACAAAGATCAAAGTAAGGATTCTTTCTGCCAGTCGGTGCAATTTGGGGCTGTTGCCATTCCTCAAGTCTCGATCCCTCCACAGGAACACTAAACCGACACTGCTTCGCCCTGTGCTAACCTGTGGGTCAGAAACATGAGTGACGACCAAGCAGCCAGAGAAGCATGCTCAGGGTGTTTGAGAGGAAGATCCTTCGGAGAATTTTAGGTCCAGTGTTTCAGCGAGGGAAATGGCGGAGCCGAAAAAATGAATAACTGTACCCGCTCTTCGTGAAGCTGGGGCGGTTAAGATCGGCTGGACATGTTCTCCGAATGGACGATGATGATCCCTCTAAACAGCTGTTGATCTCACGACCAAATGGTACTAGAAGAGGAAGACCGAGGCAGCGGTGAAGTGAGGACACGGCACGACATGGGTACGGTAGCGGTGCGTGGGCTCTGAAAACGGTGGGGCACCAAACCAGAACACAAAAGCAACAGTTTTCTCTGCAAAATACCTCAAGACAACAACAACCTTCACTTTATTTACTGAGTGAGTGATATTCAGCAGAGGCTTATCCCTTCCTGAACTTCTAATTAACACTCTATCGTCGTACGAAAACGTCGAAAATTTCGACTGCAAATTAGTCACCGAATTCATGTGGTGCAAAAATATAGTAAACTAGGATACAAGGAAATAATGTCCCGCCGGCCGGTACCTGCTTGAACGGAGAAGCTATTGACTAGAAGCTAAGTATTTATCTGTGTGTTAGGACGCCGATCAATCAACAAGACCACAAACAGGACAAAACGCACATAGGTACCACAAATACAAATCTGTCAGCGGAACCGGGCCGAACGTAAACGCACAAAATTTGACGCAAAAAATTGAAAACTGACAACAGACTCAACAGAGAAAGCGAATGTGATTCACGAGATCATGAGACAACAAAACCAAATCGAAAGACATAAGCATCTCGTATCGAGATGACAAGTTGAATCGAAGGGATCGAATCGATTGTGAAAAGGAACGATTTTTGGGAGGAAATCAGATTCTGGGAAAGGGCCCAATGTGGGCGTGGCAAACTACATTTTTACTTGACTGAGCATGCGCGGACAGGCCACTTTTCCCAGTTACCATGGGAACGCTAGGTCCCAGGGCCTGCCAGTTTCAGGAGCCTAGGTTTCGATTTCGATTGCACGACATCGATTACTGTGGCTAAATTCCGATAACATGCTTGGTTTGCAGAGCTATCATGAAGGAACCACCACTATGGATGCTCTACTAGAATATTTATATCCATAGCTAGACAAACAAATAAATAGAAAGAATTTTTTGAGACAACCCGGAGCATTGTACAACCGGCCGTTCGTTTGCACCGAAAAGTTTCGTCAACATGATCGTGAATGAAACGGTATAAATCCGGCCCACTTATTATCATTACTAGCGAACATCTGATTTTAATCACGGATGGCTGTATGAATCGATTTGGCTGTTCTGTGATATCTATTATTTCATTTGAAGAATGATAGCTCCTTTGGATTCTGATGGTAGGCACTTTTGTTACTTGAACAAACGTTGTACTTCATGAATAACAACAAATAATTAATTATGGAATTATTGAATCCTGCGCATTTTTATGAAACCGTAATTCCCAGGCCGGCTCTAGTACTCGATTTAGGGCTATTCTGGGAAGAGAGCTCGAGGGTAGGTACTGACCACAGAAAACAGTGATCTACGCAGAAGAGGCATCTGTACAGGTAAATAATAAACCGTTGCGTAATAATTTGCAGCGTTTTTTTTCTGTCGATGGTGCGTTTTGATATTTTACAAGCGACGCTGATTTCTATAACGTTTCCAGTCACGAGTAACATTTCTTTGGGCTATGAATTCCACCAGGGTTCCAATGTCCCGAGGCGCCGGCGACGCCACGATGAAACCTTTACACAAGTCAATCAGGTGAAGGTGTGACGTCGGGGAGCGTCACGCGCGTTCACAAAAGACATCATCGAGAAATGAGGATGAGAACTGGGATACCCGCAGGTGCTGAGTTAGCGGGAGAAAAAAAACTTTCCCCATTCAGTCGGGATCTTATCGGCATTCACTTGCAAAAGTAAACGGACAGATGAAGATATCTCGAAAGATTGCGACTACTGACAGTGACCGGAAGAGCAGGTTTGGCCTGTTCACAATGGTCCATCGCACCTCGATGATTTATTGAGTTTGAATGATTCGCAGTTATCCGGTTTCCTTGATGGTTGTGTCTCAAGTTGAGCTACTTATCCTGGTTTACGTTGTTCAACCGAAGTGCACTTGTATCACCAGTTCAATGACTCCCATTCTTTATCTTAGGAAAACTCATGACGATATTGCCTGCTGAAATCACTGGTAGATGTCTAATCGAACCCTATCGCTCAATACCTATGATAACACTAGACAGGTTCCTGAAGCGTTACAAAATCAGTTGACACTGTTCTTCAGAAGACAATCCTCTCATCAGTATTGAATGTTATGTATAGGTTTTCCAAGTCCAAACCAGAATTTTCCGAACCAATTTCAGAATTTTTTCAACATTCATGTTATGGAGTCTGAACGATACCGTCACAGACCCCTCCCCCCCTCCCACAACCAATCTTAGGTTCGTTTTTATTTTTTTAAACCAACAGGTTATAATTACAAGTATTCTATAAGAAAATGTGTGAGCTGCGTAGACTTTTTACATATAATCCGAGCTCCACTCTTACCCAGTGGTAAAAAAGTTGGCACAAAACGTCAGAACATGAAGATCTGACAAAACTCTGAATCTGAAATGAAAAATTCTGAATCTGAAATGGAAAATCCTGAATCTGAAATGGAAAATTCTAAAAGTGAAATATTCTGAAATTAGTTTGGAAAATTCTGAATTTGTTTTAGAAAATTCTGAATTTGATTTGGAAAACCTGTAATGAATACTAACATTTATAGCTGTGATAGTATTCGTCAATACGTTTGGCGTAAAAAGTGGTTCATTCACATTCACGATACTCGTAAATTCGAATTAACCGTACAACCGTGTCCCGAAGGAAAGCCCAGTTTACGTCGAAAGAGGACGTTTCGGCGATTTTACCATAGCCTACGTCCGTCTCAGGAACTCGCTGATTACGTTGATACGCCCCTCATTTAAGTCGATCAAGCGGTTTAGACGTTCTTAGGTAACATACGATTACACTTAGGGTTTTATATATGCAGTAGCGTAGCCAGGGGGGGTTGAGCAATCAAAATCTTTATCACAAATTAAAATTAAATCTTCAAGAATGATATCAATCACAACAGCAACAAACAAATACAACTGTTCTAGGTTACTACGTTCATATCCACTACTCTGGTTTACATCACATGTTTGGTAACGTTTGCCGGTAACTAATAAAGTTCAGTTTCATTCTAACATTCAACCAAGTGTATTGTCTTGTCTATCGACTTGGGATCATTACATGGCGCAGTCGTGAAATACCTACATGCCGAAGGGTAAAACGGTAAAAAAGTCGAAAACGGAGGAGATGTTTGAGGACCGGTTAGGCCCAGTTGAGGCGGCGATCGAAGCATTAGGAAATCAACTAAAAATGTTGACGCAGGTCTTTGAAAAAACCTCAACCAGCCAAACTCAAGGTACACCTCATCAGTCAACTCCTGACTTGGGAATCGCTTTGACTTCGGCGAGAAGTAGCGAACAGGGAAACACGAAGATCTCCGGGATACCGCAACCCGAAAAACTAGAAGAGGTCTACACTTTCGCTCAGTTTCAAGATTGGCGGCGAAGATACGTGAATTACCTCAGGGCTCAGGGTGCACACCTAATACCAACAGAGCAAACCAACGCTGTTTTCTTTTCCTTTTTGGGACAAGAGATATCTGATGTACTGAGACTTGTCTTAAACATCCCATTTGGAAGTAATTATGAAGAAGTACTCGACGAACTAGATAAATACTATCGGAAGAAAGAAAATGGCAGAATTCGTAGAAGCCAATTCACGTGCCGAAAACAGGAAGAGGGAGAAAGTTTCATGTCTTTCTATCGTGAAAAAATGAAGCTATTCCACATTTCTGATCCGTGCTCGCACTGTTACGAGAGGTTCTTAGCTGACAACGTAATAGAGAGTCTCAGAGACGAAAAAGTGAGAAGGAAATGCAGGGCATTGCCGGATTCTTCCAAATTGTCTGAAATAGTGAAAATTTGCGAAGCAGACGAGATGGTATCTAGAGAAGAAGATAACATTGAAAGAGTTTCGAAGGTCTCCCGATCACAAAAGAAGTGTCCAAGGTGTGGTAATCCCTGGCATCAAACCCTCAAAGAATGTCCAGCGAGAGATAGTGAGTGCGGAAATTGTAAGAGCCGAGGACACTTTACTAAGGCTTGCAGGTCCAGGAAACCCGTACGGAGGATCATGGAATCTGACGAAGAAGTGGATGAAGTAACAATTAGATACATGAGCATAAATGGAATATCAAGACAGACAAATTCATGTCAGTTCAACGTTTCGGTCACAACCGCCTTAAATTGGGACGTCGAAGCACGGTGCGTGGCCATTCCAGACACTGGAGCAGAGGTCTGTGTAGCTGGACTCAACCTTTTGAAGGACCTACAAATCGATTCCAAGAGACTGAGCCGAGCGCGCATAACCCTCACAACAGCCAATGGATCACACATAAAAGTAATGGGGAAATTGCCTTGCGTTATAAGGTACGAGAACCGCAAGGCGAACTTGGATATATACATCTGCTCAGGTGTACAAGAGTTGCTGGTCGACCGAGTTACCCTGAAAACCCTAGGAGTGATTCACCAAGACTTTCCCCGCCCCCTGACAGAGCCTGAAAGGATCAGAGAGGTCAATGTAATCACGGAACACCCTTCCGTTGATTACTAGAAATGTTGAAAGAAAAGCTGATAAGAGAATATGTGGACGTGTTGGGGATAGCATGGGCCGTTACAAAGTGTAAGATGTATTTGCAAGGTCTTCCTTCGTTTGTCGTAGTATGTGATCACAAACCACTCTTACCTATCTTGAACGGACAAACTATGGATGCGATTCAGAACCCAAGGCTACAGCGTCTTAAGGGAAAATTGGCGGGTTTCAATTTCACGGCAGAGTGGAAGAAAGGGAAGACCCATTTGATACCAGACAGCTTATCAAGAGCACCTGTAAGTGACCCTGAAGAGAATGACCTGTTGGCAGAAGAAGATGTAGACGGGTCCACCAGGCAAATCTTCCAACTAAACGAACTTGATGAAATAGGTCAAGAGCTCCAGGACCCAACGTTGACATCAATCACCGACCTAGCGAGAAACGACAACGAATATCAGGCATTGAAGAAGAGCGTGGAAGAAGGATTTCCACCTTGCAAGAGAAGCCTTCAGAACGACTTACTCCCATACTGGAGTGTAAAAAACGATCTAACCCTGGAGGGTTCTCTTATTCTGAAAGGTTGCCAGCTCGTGATACCCAAAGCAGCACGGAAAGCTGTGTTGAATAAGCTTCATGCATCGCACCAGGGAATTGAAAAGACGAAACGTCGGGCACGCCAGACGGTTTATTGGCCAGGTATAAACAGTGACATTAAAAGCACCATAGAGGCTTGCAATCTATGTCAAGAAGCAAGGCCATCTCTTCCAAAGGAACCAATGATTTACGAACCCGTACCAGGCAGGCCTTTTGTGGACGTGTCTATGGACTTGTTCACAGCAGGAGGAGAGAACTTCATGGTATACATTGATAGACTTTCAGGCTGGCCAGTTGTATGTCATTTCGGCTCACGATGCCCAAACGGTCGAATCCTCATTACCAGTCTAAGAAGAATTTTCGCTGACACGGGGGTACCTATCCGAGTCCGGTGCGACGGTGGACCCCAATTCGCCTCTTTTGAATTCAAACAGTTCCTTAACAGATGGGGGATCACCATGTCGCCTTCTTCCCCCTACTTTCCTCAAAGCAATGGACATGCGGAGGCGGGAGTGAAAGCCATGAAATCACTGATCACAAAATGCATGAGAGGTGGAACACTCGAAGAAGAGGCTTACAATGCGGGGCTGCTGGAGTTCAGGAACACGCCCACAGCTAACGGGCGGTCGCCCTCGCAGGTCCTGTTCGGCCACCCTCTCCGTTCTTTAGTGCCTGCACACCACAAGTCATTTGCAAAAGAATGGCAAACGGCTACAGGAAGCTATGATACCAAGATCAACGCCCAGAAGCTGAAATCTGCAGACAGGTATAACATCACAGCCAAGAACTTGCCACCTCTCCAGATAGGTACATTTGTAAGAATGCAAAATCCTCGCACTGGGCGGTGGGATACGCTAGGAGAAGTGGTAGGGAAAAGTCCTTACCGTAAGTACACCGTTAAAGTCCCCAGCGGCAAGGTATATGTAAGAAACAGGCGCTACCTCAAGAGGACCCAGGAGGGGGCGTAAAGGGGGGAGATGTTCTAGGTTACTACGTTCATATCCACTACTCTGGTTTACATCACATGTTTGGTAACGTTTGCCGGTAACTAATAAAGTTCAGTTTCATTCTAACATTCAACCAAGTGTATTGTCTTGTCAAACACGAATAAGCAGTTAAATAATATTACGTTTATTTGATTACAAACAAGCAATCAGAAAAATATTTCTATCATCAAAATAGTCCCTCTTTCTGTCGTGAATCACCATCACACTCAATTTCAGGTGAATTAATACCTATATATTTTAGCCCTGCCAATTTTTGACCCCCCCCCCCCCCCAATCCAAATTTGACACCTATTCTGTATGAAAAACAATGAAATGGTATTTTTCTGTCTTTACTCATCCTTTCATACCACTTTCAGTGATTTTATATCGCAATTTTAGCCGTTCTTACAAATGTTTTACCCTAAAAACAAACTAGACCCCCTTAGAATTTTTGAAAATGGATCATCTTCGAACTCATCCTTCTGTCTGACAGTAAGAGCATTTGACAAACTTTGGAATTTTTATCACGTACTCAAGGTCAGATAACGTCTGGAGTGACAAATAAATAAATATATATGAATATACGTATAAATTGCGTTAAAATCTAGGGATAAACTCAGGATGCTCTGGAACGGATTTGGCTATAAAACAATTTCAAAAATGCATGTTCTGAAAATTTTGGACCCATTGCAATAGCTTCATTTTCTTTGAAAATTCGCTAACATTGTTTCCTAATAAATATGTTTTGTTTTACAGTTATCTTCTTTTATGTACAGTTATCTTCTAATGTTGCCTGTAACATTGAATGCTTTATTAAATTTACATTCAGCTTTGTAAAGTAAAACCTTACAAGCGAATGTTCAAAGAAAATGAAGCTATTGCAATGGGTCCAACATTTTCAGAACATGAATTTTTGAAATTTTTTTATAGGCAAATCCTTTTCAGAGCATCCTCAATTCATCCCTAGATGGTAACAAAAATGTATATGTATATATGTTTATATGTCACTCCAGACCATATCTGTCCTTGGGTAGGTACATGATGAAAATTCCAAATTTCGCCAAAACGTTCATATTGCCGAACAAAAGGACATAATCGAAGATGAGCAATTTTCAACAATTCTAAGGGGGTCAAATTTGAGTTTTCAGGGGACAAAAGTCGGTAAAAACTGCTAAAATCGCGAACAATTGAGGAAGTCACTGTGGAAAGGAAGGGCGAGTAAAGACAGAAAAATACCATTTCATTGTTTTTCATACAGAATAGGGGTCAAATTTCGATTTAGGGGGTGGAGGGGGGGGGGCAAAAATTGGTATTGAGGGCTAAAATCAATATTAATTCACCTGACGTTGCGTGGGATGGTGAATTGATTACCTACCAATAATTATGAATCGCTTTACAAGAATTAGCAGCGTTTTTCTCTGTATTTGGAATGAAGGCACGTAGCTACCTTGCAAACTTGAGCCGAATACGTTTAGGAGTTAATTTGTTTGTGCTTCCGAGTCCACAAGGTAGCGGGTCACTTTTTTTTCGAATAGCGTTTGGTTGAAATGTATAAACCATTTCAAATTATACTGAATCCATTGTTCCAGAATCGAGAAATGAGGATCGAGCTAGAAGTCGATTCGAATGTGCACACAAGGGGTCACCAGATCGGCCGATATACCTCGGCTGAAGGGCGGACTTCTCAACAATGGGTGGTAGGTCAGCAGGGATTGCACTCGTCCGGGTATAGATATGAAGGTGTATGAATGGCCCTCTCATGACCCCAGTGGCCAAACCGCCTGTAATCTCCACCGCAGCCCCTCAGGGCATGGGTTGGGTACAGACCAATTGACTAAAATACACGCCCGACGACTCGAGTTTGCACAGCCCAACCTTGTTCTATATACCAGGTGACAGGTATCCCCGTGGACTTCGGATATCGGAAAGATCGGTAATCACCAGAGCCCTTCACAATATGGCACTTATTTTTGTAAAATAGGGCCCTAAAAATTATGGCAATATGGCACTTATTTTGGCCCAAATATAGCACTTATTTCTCTCAATATGGCACTTATTTTTCAACCCTCTCCGACCACCCCAGCTATTCTGAAACGATAATATCACAACATACAAGTTATTTATGCTAAATAATTTATTTTATTTACAAAGCTTTATACAAATAATTTATTATTATTATTATTATTATTATTATTATTATTATTATTATTATTATTAAATAACAACATCAGGTGTGCTGCAACGCTTTCCATTGAAAGTCCCAGCCGTCGATCACGCAGAAGGTAATTCATTTTTGAGAAAGTCCTCTCCACATCAGCTGATGTTGCCGGGGCGTACTTCATAGAGAGGACATCAGCAGGTCCCCAGCCTTCCTTCAGAGTGGCGACCCGTGGAAGCACCCCATTCCAAAAGGGTTAGAGGCATTAGTAATCCCTCCACACTAATGGCCTCAGGGTTCGAGAAACCTCATTCTCATTCAGAAATTTTCACTTCAAATTTTTATTTTTATTTTTTTATTTTTTATTTTTTTTTGAAGGAGTTTGGCGAAAAAAAGGCAAAACATGGCACAAACATGGCATTTTCCCAAAAATCGGCCGAATATGGCATTTTACGAAAAAATCGGCAGAATATAGCATTTTTGTATGGCGCCATGGCAATATGGCATTTGAAGGGCTCTGGTAATAACTAATAAGTACGATTACTGACAGCTTGTGTCTTTTAATTATTAATAAATTCAATTAATGAGTGACTGAATGGTGAATATTACAATGAGCGTCGAGCAAAGTAACACGAATACCAAAATGTGGCACAACTCAAGGTATAACACTATTATGACGATCGACCATGGCAGAATTTGAAGAAGCAGTCGTATCAATAAATAACCATCAGTAAATAATCACATAAATAATCATCATAAAAAATACACAATTATCATCATACAATAATCATCACAATAATCACACAGTAAATCATCACAATAATCATCATAAATAATCACACAATAATCATTATAAATAATCACACAATAATCATCAATAAATAATCATCACACAATAATCACAAAACAATCATCAATAAATAATCATCACGCAATAATCATCACCTTAACCCACAGTTATCATCACAATAACCACACAATAATCATCATAAATAATCACACAGTAATCACACAATAAATAATCTCACAATAATCATCATAAATAATCACAAAATAATCTTCAATAAATTATCACAAACCCCCGGGCATTACAAAGTTGAAATGGTTAGAAAAAATACCTCAAAGGAAGCTGATTTTAAACCGACAACGTGAAGAAATTCAAAAGGAAGGGCGTTGCCCATTTTTCGAATTTACGACCAGTAGCAATGAGTGCTCTATAACAATAGTTTATTAATGAAGGCATTTTCAAAATGCTTTTATGTTTTTATGCGATATGGCATATGGGTATATGTATGAGGGGTGATGTGAAATAAACGCTATTTCAAGAGTGGGCGACTTCGTGCCGATTTTTCGCTCTTGGCTACTAATTGCCTTACTCGAGAGGGGTACGGTAAGGAGTGAATATATTTGGTTTTAAGAGCCCCAGCTTAACAATTTCAAGAGCCACAGCACAAATCTATTTAGTCCGTCGGTCATGAAACACTGGTTCAAAACTTGGTTCTAAACAGTCAAGCAGTACGGAAACCCTGGTCCATAGTGATATAAATGTACACGATGTGGGTTATGCATCGAAATAGTGAAATGGTTAGCTTCCTTCCACACTCACGTCAAGCCCCCAGTGTTCTAATAAAATGTTGAAAGGTACGATATGCTTCCCCTTCTTAATGATTTTCTTAGGGTGTTGTCCTTTAGTGTCAAAATCCCGGTCGCAAAGTGAACATTGGCGCGGCCTCATAACTCACACAAGACCCATCTCCTCCTCCCCATCGCCATAACTCCCACGTTTACTGTCCTCAGCTTCCGTGATCTCTGGTTCTTCTTCACCCATGTGGCCCTTGGATAATAACACATGTGCGGCTTCGAACATCTAACACCATATGGCAAGTACTCCTTCTATATCCACTACTTGCAGCCTTCCTCCAATGTTGTTTATTTCTTGGTGTAAACTAAACAGTGGATGCCAGTGAATTAAAATATGTTTTGAAGGCTCTGCCTCATACCCCCACACTTATGCGTGGCCATTCAGTGTTTTCAACATCAAGAGAATAACAGAGTCGCCCATTGTTCCATCCCATTCATATTCTGCTCATTACCCGCAGCGGCAGTCTCGTCTTCCCAAAACAAAATTCCCCCGAGTGCCTTGAGATTCCTTCATAATACCAACATTGCAACAAATGTCACTAGGGATAGAATTCGTATGTATTCACATATTTTATCATTTAATAATGATTAAAAGGACGTTTCCATTTGTTTTCCGAACGTCACGAGCGTAACGTCACGATGGGGTTTGTGAGCGTCACATCACGATCGAGCGTCACTTCATGGCACAAGAAATTACATCACGTTACTATGTTGGTTGCGAGCGTCACGTGACTATGGTGGTTGCGAGCGTCACAAAACGATATAAATAAAGAGGCTAGAAAAATAGTTTCGTTATGCCTGCAGATATAAGTAAAGTGCGAGAAAACTCAAAACCTTACGACGCTACAGCTGCCGAACGAGCTAAACAATATCGAGATCGCAAGAAACTCGAATCACATCCTCATGATACGGCTGCCGAGAGAGCCAAACGATATCGAGAAAACAAGAAAAATGCTGCAACTCCCGATACGACCTCTTCAAAACGACACAAAGCGTACAGAGCTAAGAAAAAGGCTCAACTCGAAGAGTTGCAATCATCTTCGTCTGAAATTTTTGGAGTCCAAAGTTTCCATTGACGGAAATTTTGGCGAAACAAACGTTAATCTTTATTAAATGATCTGACTGTAGAACCGTAGGTCTACCGTCCGTTTTTTTTTCTAGGCTATGTATCCATGATTTTCAACTATATGCGTTCATACTAACAGTTATTGAACCGTTTTAACACACTTTAATTTCAAAATTGTCACATATTTCGCTAACAATACATTTTATTTCGAAATATTTTATAGATTTAAACGCATATTTTCAAATATTTCATTAAATGAGACACATATTTTTCGATTTCAACGGTTATCCAAAATTTTGAAGAACATCGCCATTTGCGGATGGTTGTAGGGAACTTTGTAAACAGTATTTTGCATTACATTGCTCGTTGTTGTAAACTAATTTTTGAACACTCTGCTTTCTGGTGAGAAATGCCGCGAAATTCACACTCGAGTAGACGAATTGACTCGAACTTATTGCTAATTACTTAGGTACGTGAGTTTCCAGGTGATGTTTTCCAAAATTGTTTAAATATTAGCAGATTTTACTTGATTTCACAATTTATTTTGACTTCAAAGGCCTTACCCATATTTACATACTTCAGAAAATATGTTTTATGTTATATTTTTCACATATTTTACGCATATTTCAAACAAATAAATAATATTTTAATTACATATTTTGCATCTTTAAATACATAAAAATCCTATCTCTATCATCAATAATCACATAAGTGTACGACGGACCAACTTATCCCTCCTTATCGCTTTAGTTGTCGCCGTGATTTCTGTCGGTCACCAGTTCTGCTAACTTCATCACTCCTCATTATTCCGATGTTTAGTGATTTTAGAGAACCATACGACAGAAATATTATCGCTTCACTTTGATCATCTATTCGGCATGTTTTAGTTGGTTGTGTTAGGTTTTGGTTGTTAAATGACTTATTACATTTTCACTGTGCTTTCTCTTTTCACTATCCCTTCGCTTTACCGGGGGAGTTACAAATCGGTCCTGCGTCGGTTCTAATCCCAACCCAACCTCGTTTCACCTTAGGGCAGTGAGGCAATAGGTAGGCCATGAGCGAAAAGATCGGATCAAAATCTGATCCTCCTGAGAGTGCGCAGGCGATCACGTCCGCGCCTTTGGCAGGGCAGTTGGACGCAAAGCCCGAGTCTGAAATGGCTGTTTACTTATATCACTCTTACAGATAAAAGTGCATTGTTGTTATTTTCCCGCTGTTTCAATTTACAAACATTGGTTCTCGTCCCTTCAAAAAACTGCAGTTATAAAATCCATTATGACAATCGCATAAAAAATAATTTACGATCAGCGTACTAACAACTCTTGATGACTCATCTCCCTCTATTCACTGTCAAATACAGAAATCCGAAGAAACTTTGCTACCAATTATTCTCGGAGGTTGAAGTGAAATTTACTGACAGACAAGGGTTACACAATATTATTAAATATTAAATACACAATAGGTAATTAGAGAGTAGTTAAGAGATATAAAGTTTTGCAAAATACACTTGGTGCCTAAATCACACTACTATTATTGAAGAAAGTAGGTAATTCTTTTACATTAGGTTGGTTCGTTGTGTCGGAAAGCCTAAGCTGTAGCCCAGAGTTGCATAATGCAAGATAGATGTAAATGTTATCTTGTCAATAAATTGAATAGGTAGCGAACCTATGTTAATTTAAGCTGATCTTTCAACTTTAAGTTGTTCGTAGTAACGCCTATCTACGTTTACCTCATGGTTCTGGTAGCAAATTAAAATAGTAATCAAAACTTTTGGAAACAATAAATTGTTTAACTTCATTTTTAAATTTTTAAATAGGCTTTACATACATATTAGTTCAAAATCTTTGTTAATTAAAATCCTCTGAATACAGCAGTTGACTGTGCAATTTCATTTGTAGCATTATTCAGTTTAACTCGGTAGGGTTGATTCCTGAACATCGAGGTGATCCTATCATATCCCATACGTTCATGGCGTAGGTATACAATATTTTATTTCTGCCTGTGAGAGGTTGAACAGGACTTTAATTAACGTTCATGTGCGTCAGGCCCATCAAGTCTCACTAGCGAATGGATTTCGGAATGAGAAAAAGGGCCTGACCTTTTGGAGAGTGAAGGCCACGCCCTGGGGCTGTCAACGCTCTGCAAATCCATCAAATGCATTAATCAAAACGGCGTCAAAATAGTCAGAAGAAAGCTTCCTTGCAGAACTGAACGAACTCGAACCATTTGTGAATTCAGTTTTTCCATTTTTTGGGTAGTCGTCAAAGATGACCAATGTGCACAGTTCAACCTATATCTACTTGCTGACACAGGAATGTGTATGGTGTATCCAGTATCTAGAAGATGCGACGAATTGGATTTTGATACTAGGTGTCTTCTTTAATACAGGTGACTCATTCAAGGAGGGCCGAGGAATCTAAAAATGTTTTCGGAATTCATAGGGTAAATTTGAGGGACTACTATTCACTATTGAACCACACTCTGTTCTACTCAAACCATGAAGTTGTCGCGGTTATAATAAACATAGGAAGGTACCGCACATTTATTGCTAGGTAATAAACTTCACAGTTCATTCACTTATACATAATAAAATTATTAATAGCCCAAGCGCTCGTTCACCTGATTATCCTTCTGGTGTGAGAATAGTAAAATACATTCATATTTTACATGATTTTACATAGGTCATCATAATTTTCATTATTTTATCATCTTACCATCAAAATTTTGTAATTCGTTAGGGGTATTCACGGTTGGGCCGTTGTCGAC
Source organism: Leptopterna dolabrata (assembly GCA_954871275.1). Classification (NCBI taxonomy): domain Eukaryota; kingdom Metazoa; phylum Arthropoda; class Insecta; order Hemiptera; family Miridae; genus Leptopterna; species Leptopterna dolabrata. The sequence continues at coordinate 52,378,492 of OX940979.1, forward strand.
GTGCTAACGAGTTAAATGTGTTAAACTGGTTAAACGTGGAGAAATCGGTCGCAAAGATGTTATCAAAGTGCGTTTTCACTTGTGTTAAGTTAACTGAGTCCGAGGTGTGGTAAACGTCGACAGCAACCATGTTAACTGTGTTATCAGTTTTCTGACGATGATTCAAAATGGTGGGTTAGGTACTGTGCCGTGTTTTATATTTCATCCAGGAGCATTTGAAACTGCCCCCAATTCAAACGGACCATTTGTCTAAATCGGTCTTCATCGATGTTAGGGAGCACGTCGGTGACCCATGAACGAGATTTAAACAACTGAGCCTGGTTTGAAATCAACACCGTACCTGGACATGAAAACAACTTCAAGTTCTTGGAGACTTTCCTCCCAGATTTCCTCCTCCTCGTCAGTGAATTCGGAGTTGATGAGATTAACTATTATTTTTGTAACAATTTCGTCAACTTGGTTTTGTTGTTGGCTCATCTTCGGCATTTTTGTAAATAAAAACTCACAAATGTAAACAAACGTCAAATATTATAACCTAGGCGGGAAGGTAGCAAAATACCGAGGACGTTGTTGTTGTTTTTTACATTTCACCCGGAGATTCACCAACGGAGTGCTCCATGGCTAACTGCTAGCAATAGAATCATACCACCACCACCACCCGGAGATTCGTGATAACATGTTAGCACGTTACCGAGGGCCAGGGTGCCTCATGATTTTTCTGAGGACGAAGTTTTCTACTTAGCACGTTTAACTCGGCAAGCTCAACCGTGAATACCCCTATTATTACACTCTAAGCGACAATATTAAAATTGCATACAATACAAAGGCTACTTTCATATACGTGCTTCTCTTTATATGGAAATTACGAGAAGGGATTCCTTTTATCGAGCTTGGAAAAACACCAAGTACGGAGTTTCGAGCGTCAACTCGGGTGCTGGTGGATAAAGTATGATTTAGTAATAAGTATACATGAGAAAAAGTTATGAAATAATTAAACATTCAACAAAGGATTTCGCCAGGGTACGTTCCCATGGAAACAGCCCGTAAAGTGACACACCTTCGCACTTAACGCCCGACTTCACTTTCGTGAAGCGCGAAAGTAGATTCCTTCAGACGCAGCTTTATATATATCAGAGCTCCGTAGTGTACAGGTGGGCCGTGACAGATCTCACAATGATCCGACCAAAACACGGCTCAGACTGACACCGTTCACAAGGCTGGTACATAATGGCAGAAGAGTGTAGCTGTGCCTCGATGGTTTCTTCTTACATGTCCAGGTCGCCCCATAGATCCCCGCTGACGAAAAAGAGGGTCAACTCTTTTGATGTCAACACTTCTTGTTCCGGCCACTTTCTCCCCCACTCCCATTGTTCGGAAAAGAAGGTGTCGCCATTTCCACCATAAGGAATAGAATCACGTCTAACCAGTATTGATGAACTTTTGTTGGCGTTCTTATTCGGCTGTCAAATATATAAGATGGCTACCTAGAACGGCAACTCTTCCTAGTAGACTCCGAAAACGCTGCAAATCCCTGCACAACGGTTTATTATTTTGTACAGAATACCCTTCTGTTACACATCACAGCTCTCTGTATAGATAACCCGTCTACATAATATAATATGTACTATTCTATACATATTATGTAGAGCGCGGACCCACCGTAGGTTAGTACCTAACCCCGTACTCGTTACTAGGTACCTACCTAAATCACGAGTTAAATCTTGCTAAAATAATTTTGTCGATGACAAGCAGTAACTAGAACGGCAAAAAGAAACGCAAATAATGAAGTTCTGAAGGAAAATTGTTGATATGGAGTGAAATGGATGCCCCTTCTGCGTAGATCACTGTTTTCTGTGGTCAATACCTACCTTCGTGGTCATGTATAATGAAACGTTGTGTAATAACTTGCCCATCAATAATACTTCAACGGTTATTCAAGTCCGATCAACAAAATCCAGCCCCTTCTTGGTAGATGAACCGTTGTGTAATAATTTACAGTTGTGTAATAATTTACCGTTATGAAATAATTTACCGTTGTGTAATAATTTAACGTTGTGTAATAATTTGCCGTTGTGTAATAATTTGCCGTTGTGTAATAATTTACTATTGTGTAATAATTTACCCATCAATAATACTTCAACGTTTGTTCAAATTTCAGAAGTACCTACCAACTAAATCCAATAGTCCATCAATTATCAAATTAAATAATATCGCAGAACAACCAACTCGACTTCATACAGCCATCCTTGATTATAATCAGGTGCTCCGTAGTTATGATATCCAGGCCGGATTTATACCGTTTGATTCACGATCGTGTTGGCGAAGCTTTTTGGTGCACACGAACGGCTGGACGTACAATGCTCCGGGTGGTCTCAAAAATTTTTTTAGCTCAAGACAAATTTAATATCGTAAAAAAAACCATACCCTTCAATCGAAAGTTTTCGAGCTACGGCGTTCTGAAAATTTCAACCCTATTTGAACCCCTTAGAGATGACTGACAGTAACGCCGAGCTTCGAGAACCAACTAGACCCCGAACGGAACCTATTACCCGAATTTCATAAATTTTGTTTCATGGTAACTAAGAAAAGTGGCCAGTATGGCGTACGGCGTACGGTGGACAGACAGAAATTTTTTTATTGCAGTTTTGGATTCTACATGCCTTGAAACGTAAACCATCCAATTTTGAGGGGGGGGGGATTCCAATGGTTCATTATTGAAAATAATAAACCAATATTACGCGGTTATCAGCTTACTTCACTTTTACCTACTCCAAACCAAGAATCAGCCGTGGTTTGGAAACTGATCTGATCAATTCCCTAACTGAAAAGCTTGACCAAGTGGTTATGACATAGGAACGATTCACAGTACACGTATGAAGTTCACACGGGTGTATAATTTCAAAATCATTATACATAAAGTACCTACCATTATTCTCACAAGATGAAATCACTGAAAAATGTTTAACCTTGCAACATGACCTACTGAGCAGATCCTCGGAGTAACGTTTTTACTCCGAGGTTATCCACTGCGTATCGATCATTTTCCACTGTTTTCAACTATAAAAATCCAACATCTAACTATTTATCCCAACGTTTTTGTTACCATCCAAGTCAATGTTTATTGTAGACAATCAAGTACCTAAGAACCCGCTCCGGCTACTGTTAATTTTGCAAAACTTATAGTTTTGAGCAATTTTGTTGACAAAACTCGATCTTTGCACATGCGTTAGAATATTTATGTGCCAATGAAAAAGTTATGTTGGCCATTTTCAGTACCAATGTAGTTGTAGATCTTTGATGAGTTTTGACCCTCAAATACTCGAATTATACTAATAATTGGTCGATCAGACTTTACTTCAATACTAGAATATTAGTAACAATATTCTACCTACTGTTTGTAATCCAAATGTTGCGAAAACGCATTTCTGGCAAAAACATTCTGGCAAGCTGCAATTTTAGATCCATGTCAATAACTCTTTCTCGGGAATTCACTAAAAATGCTAGTTTTGACTGATTTTCAATTGTCTATCAAAAAGAGCAGGATTGTAGGAAACCCACACGGTCGTATGAAATGGTCAAGTTAATTCCTGGCCCAAGAAGCGTCCTTCAGTGGATGGGACAGCCTGAAAATTGATACCTGATTGATTAGGACAGGAACCCCAAAATCCACGATGCGTTTCAGTGACTTCATCGCTTCCTAATGCGGAGACATCAATCGTCATCAGTCGAAACTGAACCGGACAGGAGAAAGTCGGTTATCGCTTCAACGAGCAAATGAAATACCTTCTGTCGCAGATAATATCCGATGAGGTTGATCAGGTTGCTTCCAGTCGCGTTTTCACTATCGGCATCATAATATATAGATGTCTCGCAACAAAGTATCCTACAAAGCGGAAACATTTTAGAAATAACAGGAATAAAACTTCCTTGTGATGCCAATAAAAACTTCCATACAACTAGGAGCTGTGGTATACACCTACCCATATGCTTAACACCGGAAAATTAATTGATAACAGTATTCCGATCAGGTTGGCTTACTTCAGTTGATCATAGTAGCACTTTTATTTCCTTCAGCAGGTGCGTATTAGCTAACTTTGAATTTATTATGACCTCGGTGCTGCACTGATGGTGCTGTAACTCTAACCCATAACTTGGATGTCAAAAGTTCAAATAATAACAACTGAACTGACAAATTGTATTATGGAATCTTCTCGCCCTCATGATCCTGTCCTTGTCGACTTTTCACGAACGATTGTGATCTACACAATTCCCGCTGCTCCTCCAGACCCTTTCAATCAGTGTTGAATTAAGCCATCAATGGACTATCAACCTGTCTTATAAATTAATAGTGATGTTTAGGGGGATTCTTAGGTCGTTGAAAGTGCTGTTTTAAGCCCATAAATATGTCATTAAAAACACAAAAGTCGTTAAATGTTATTTTATTCTGCAATAAAAACAATAAGCTTTGAACTAAAAAACTGACTTAGACCGTCAGAACGTCTAAAATATGAGATAAAATATTGAGAAATAGGTACGTACCAAGGTTTAACATGAAAAATATTACATTAAACTACTGTAGAAAAGAAATGTTTTTTAAAACCAATAGTAAAAGTACAACACTTTGAACTAAATCAGTAATTCATTGAGAACACACGTAATAAATAATTATTGCAAACCCGGAAATGAAAAAGCGAAACTGGTAAAAGGTAGCCTTCTTCTTCTACTACTCCCTGATGCCCTGATGCATAGCCACCACGGCAGATTATCCTTTTCTCATCTCGGTTTGTAAAGCAGAATGTCTTTTCTGATCTCGTTTGTATTTCTTGAGTCTTCTTCTGGTACAGGCCCATTCAAGATTTTTCTTTTTTTCCAGAAAGTTTTTTTTTTTTGCCCCAAACCGTAAAAAAATGCGGTTTTATAAGTTTAAGGTGAAATAAAAGTGGCAGCATATGATCCGTTTTTCATCGAAATGAATGAATCAGCTGAACCTGCACATACTCCCTCAGAAGGAAAATAGGTTTTTACCAACAAATCCGGCTCCTAGCGATGTTAAATTATAGAAGATAAAATTATGTTAATTTGATGTTAGAAACCATTCCTTCTCCAACTCTCCTGGCTTATAGCTCCTTCAGCTATCTTATCGATGTTCCATTTTTCCACTCTGCAGATATCCATGGCATTATTGTTACTTCTATGATTCGTCATTCTAATTATTCTTAGAGTATATCGCACATGAAAAACAAAGAGAGCTCAAGGATCGCTGGGTCATTTCCTCATCATACGTATCCTATGACGAGGAAAGACTGATGAGTGAGCCTACATAATCATAATTTCCACTACCGCAATCATATGGGAGTCCAGGTTCATTCACTAAAGTTCACACGACACACATCAAAGTCAGACTCGTGAAATCACGTTCATATAGTGAGATAAGGAAGGGTTTGCCAGCGTGAATGTGTGGTGACGTAATGATATCTCAAAGTTGCAGTCCCTTAACAATGGAGTTGAATAATAACATTTCTTATCTGTGATGAGACATGCGAAGAGTGGCGGCAGTCTCTACGGTCGTTCCTCAACCTGTCACAACGAAACGTCGTGCGTCCGATTCTCGATTAGCAACGTGTTGAAGTGCCAGGTTGGGCTAACAGATCGTGAGAAACAGAAGGTAAGGTATCTAACAACACAAATCTTCTGAGGGCACGAGACAGGAATAATCCCCAACCACCACAATTACCATGTCCTCTACTTTCTCCAGGCGTGCAGGTATAACTGGAACAAGCGGGGATTTACCACTGTACCAGCACTTCACTCCAAACTGATCATCGCCACCCTATTCAGACTGAATCCGGTTAGCGAAGTATTTTAAGAAAACCAGTCACAATAGATAGATAGATAGATAGATAAGAGAATTTATTCATCATTTGTACAGAGTATGATAATGGCGAAAAGATTCAAATGAATAATATTACACAACTGCAGGCTAGGCCTGTGGTGTTGGGTAAGAGTCGCTATTTAGCTTGAAATATGCTAGGTACCTATCATAGTAAACATAACAATTTAAGATGAATATAATCTAAAAAAAATATATGAAAAACTAAAGATATACGCTTCTAAAGTAAATATCGAAGGAAACACATCCTTTCATAATCAGCTAAGAGAAGATTAACTTTTTGTATGAACTTCTCTTATAATCAGTTGGATGTCTCATCTCATGATTGATATACTTATGGAGAACGTGTAGCAAATAAAGTGGGCTTCTGATGGTCAAAACTAAACGAGGCTTAGGATTTACAATATTGCCTTGTAAAATAAATCTGGTGGGATACAATATTGGTCTGTCAGAATAAAGCAAGGTCGGCACAATAAATGATTTTTACTTTTTAGATACCATCTATTTTATATAAATCGATTTTGTAGTTAGGTAGGTACTTTGTGTACATTACAAAGAAAAATCTTCGTATCTATTGCTGTCCATAGATAGCCCAAATTGAATTCAGTTGAAAAAACGCTGCAAATCCCTGCACAACGGTTTATTATTTTGTATAGAATACCCTTCTGTTACAGATCACAGCTCTATGTATAGATAACCCGTCTATATAATATGATATGTACTATTCTATTATATACATATTATGTAGATCGCAGACCCTCCGTAGGTTAGTACCTAACCCCGTACTCGTTACTAGGTACCTACCTAAATCACGAGTTAAATGTTGCTAAAATAATTCTGCCGATGACAAACAGTAGGTACCTAACAAAAAGAAACACACATAATGAAGTTCTGAAAAGAAATTGTTGATGAGGAGTGAAAAAAGTTGCAAAAGTACCTACCTACAAACTCCAGCCCCTTCTACGTAGATGGTATAATGAACCGTTGTGTAATAATTTACCGTTGAGTAATGATTTACCGTAGTAATAATTTACACATCAATAATACTTCAACGTTTGTTCAAGTTTCACTACCTACCAACAAACTCCAAAAGAGCCATCATTTTTCAAGCGAATTATATCACAGAACAACCAACTCGACTTCATACTCCGCCAATATAATCAGGTGATCCCTACCAATGATTGGCCGTATTCACAAATTCCTATTGTGGGCGCGTCTCTGGTTACGAGATTTGGTTTGAATTGTATACAATTTCATTCACACTGGAGTCGAAAATGCCTGTCGGTGCAAACTTTGGGGCCTTACTGTGAACGAACGGCTGGACGTACGATGCTCCGGATGGTCTTAAAAAACTCGCAAGTTCAAGAACTATTTAAAACCTTAAAAATATTTACGTAAAAAAATGGTATAGGCGTTTTGAAAATTTCAACCCCTATTTTGAACCCCTTAGAGATGACTCACAGTAACGTCGAGCTTCGAGGACCAACTAGACGCCGAACGGAACCTATAACCCGAATTTCATCAATTTTGTTTCATGGTAACTAAGAAAAGTGGCCCGTACGGCGTACGGCGTACGGCGTACGGCGGACAGACAGAAATATTTTTATTGCAGTTTTGGATTCTACATACCTTGAAACGTAAACCATCAAATTTTGAGGGGGGGTAAGAATTTTTTTTTTCATGCTCGATTCCAATGGTTCATTAGTGAAAATAATAAACCAAAATTGATGTACACCATCCCCCAAAAAATCATTTATTATAAATGGATTCCTGGCGTTAAGTAGGTATCTTCCAGGGGACCACACATCACAACCATTTGACGTGAGATTATTATCTGGATTTCGCCATGAAGGACCCTCAGCTTCAGGTGTCTGCTGGGGACACAGTATGGAAAACGGTTCGTCCGTTTGGGCCTGACAGCGAAACTATAGACTGACAGACTGCTGCAGGTGCTGAATGTTTCTGTACTGATTAAAACAAAGGTGTTTCAAAATTTACTGGCGATCTTAAAAATCGATTTGACTTGAATGTGAAGCCTATTTTTCGATGAAAATTCCAGTTTCAAATAAAATGATATGCCTACTAATCTTTTTGTTACTTATCTAAAGTTCTGAGGAATGGTCGGAATAAATTGGCTCCACCTAAAAGCCAACTTAACCGGAAAAGGAAACGAGGGGGAAAAGATTTTCGAATCGAGAAAGTGATTCAGAATTCAGTGCAACTGATCGGAAAGTTTCTTAAAATCCATCGCACCGCGTAACCCCGACGTCTGTCGAGCCAGCTCCCTCATTTGGATTCAGAGGTGTCCACTCGTGTAATGTTCTTCGGTGAGGTGAAGGGCAAAGACCTTTTCCTCACAACTTTCTTTCGGGTTGCGTGATTTGACATAAAGACGACCTCGTGGATGTAAGATCGGTCAGAGATCGTGCTGGACAGTGTCCAGTTCTGTACAGCTAGGGATGGCAACAAAATATCGATATATCGGAAATATCGATACTTAGGTTCCGTTATATCGATATATTGGTATCGGTTTTTGATCTTCGATAGTATCGGGAATAACGATATTTTTGAACGAGATATCGGCCTAGTAGATGTCGTCATTGATGTAACAAAACTCGCACATTCTAGGCACATCCACTCGACTCTAAAAAGTGGGGTTTCATGGTTCTGATCACTGATTCAACACTTAGTTTTGATTTATGATTTGATTGGCGTATAGGCACCAATATTTTAGTAACTTTATTATGACTAACTTTCATTCATTTTTATTTTATTTTACAGTGTAGCGTGCCTATAGTCAGTTTGAACTATCATGTTGTACTAAAGTAATGTAAGTAAGAAAGTGAAAAATGTAATAGGCTTTTTTTGAGACTGTTATGCAACAATACCTCTACTCGGTTATTCTGACACACCACACATGTGGACCAGAAAGCCAGTTGTTACACAGTGAAAATATAAGTTGAGTTATTGTTTGACCGTCGAACTAACACGTTGTCCAATTTCTTTATTGCTGTTGATTACACTTTATCACCACCTATTTCACAACAATACTTTTACTAAATACATACGTGTTATTGAATGTATTATGTTTATTGTATGATATTTCTACCATTCATTTAACCCTCAGTTTTGACTTATATTTAGCTATATATCGAATTCTTTCGATAGGCTATAGGCGATAGGCTTATCGAAATACTTTCAATTATTCGAAGTTCCTTTTTCCCCCACAAATTATCTTTATCACAGTCCCATGTTTAGACTCCCACGGGCAGCAAACCTTTTCCTTCAAAACAATCCCGACATCGATCTCTTTAATAGTCCTATTTCCTCCATAAAAAAAGTTTTCGTACTGCTAAATTTCTTTCATCCACCCCTTCCATCCCCCTCGTCATTTGTAACTATACCTATCGTTGTAGTAATGTTATTTTTTGTAAAAAATGTTCGTTTAAGTTTTTCATTTATCTTTCTTCGTTGTTAAATTGAAGCTTACCTACCAAATATGCCATGACAACTGTCAGTTATAATCTTCTCTTTGTAATAGGGCTTGCCCGTAAATATTATAAATAAATAAATAAATAAATTCCCATATATCGTATATATCGATGTTTTTCACCCAAAATTTTTGTGCCATCGATATGTTGCTTGCGATATATCGGAAAACCGATATATCGATTTACATAAAAATTTTGCCATCCCTATGTACACCCGGCCTTAACGCAAGAGAGCCAGATAACTAGCCGACACCCCCACCATCCAACATTTCATCAGTTTGACATCACAGCACTTTCAACGATGAAAACTCCAATAAAAGTAAGACGAGAAAACCTCCTGCCAAGTGATGTGAAAAGGCTACTTGACACTCAGTGGGTACCTACCAAGAAAAAATATTTTTTAAATAAAATTTGAAATTAAAATAAAATATTTGTAAATAATATAGGTCGGAACAAGAATATTAAGAACGGAATTTTGATCCTGCATATTGTTCCACTGATCCAATACATTTCCGCTGATTTTATAACATAATTTTTTTTGAGATGTAATTTGTTCATCATGCCACCTGTAACTGTAATGATTACGCTGTATACTGTTAATAGGAGCTAAGAGGGGTCCCGAACCCAATTCCCGTGAAACCCCCACAATAAAGAAATTTGAAATTTGATTTTCTACTCAGCTGATTTGGGAGCATAATTTGCCGTCTTCAGTTTTTCAAGTTTTAATATTATATTTAATAAAGGCGATTTAATAATGGAGACTATCGCTATTTTGGTTTATTATTTTCAATAATGAACCATTGGAATCGAGCATGAAAAAAAAAATTCTTACCCCCCCTCAAAATTTGATGGTTTACGTTTCAAGGTATGTAGAATCCAAAACTGCAATAAAAATATTTCTGTCTGTCCGCCGTACGCCGTACGCCGTACGGGCCACTTTTCTTAGTTACCATGAAAGAAAATTGATGAAATTCGGGTTATAGGTTCCGTTCGCTGTCTAGTTGGTCCTCGAAGCTCGACGTTACTGTGAGTCATCTCTAAGGGGTTCAAAATAGGGGTTGAAATTTTCAAAACGCCTATACAATTTTTTTACGTAAATATTTTTACGGTTTTAAATAGTTCTTGAACTTGCGAGTTTTTTAAGACCATCCGGAGCGTCGTCCGTCCAGCCGTTCGTTCACAGTAAGGCCCCGAAGTTTGCACCGACAGGCATTTTCGACTCCAGTGTGAATGAAATTGTATACAATTCAAACCAAATCTCGTAACCAGAGACGCGCCCACAATAGGAATTTGTGAATACGGCCAATCATTGGTAGGGATCACCTGATTATATTGGCGGAGTATGAAGTCGAGTTGGTTGTTCTGTGATATTATTTCATTTGAAAAATGATGGCTCTGTTGGAGTTTGTTGGTAGGTAGTGAAACTTGAACAAGCGTTGAAGTATTATTGATGGGTAAATTATTACTACGGTAAATCATTACTCAACGGTAAATTATTACACAACGGTTCATTATACCATCTACGTAGAAGGGGCTGGAGTTTGTTGGTAGGCACTTTTGCAACTTTTTTCACTCCCCATCAACAATTTCTTTTCAGAACTTCATTATGTGTGTTTCTTTTTGTAAGGTACTGTTTGTCATCGGCAGAATTATTTTAGCAACATTTAACTCGTGATTTAGGTAGGTGCCTAGTAACGTGTACGGGGTTAGGTACTAACCTACGGAGGGTCTGCGATCTACATTATATGTATAGAGTAGTACATATCATAAATTATATAGACGGATTATCTATACATAGAGCTGTGATCTGTAACGGAAGGGTATTCTATACAAAATAATAAACCGTTGTGCAGGGATTTGCAGCGTTTTTGTCCTTCGGACGCAAATTTTCGAATGACCCTCAGCCCATTCTTAACATAACCATAGTTAAAGCTCAGTTCATATGTCATCGTCCAGTTGAACTATTTAGTGTGAATCATGCCCAGGGTTAGATCGAGGACTAAAAATAACGATAGGCAGGAAGAAGAGGTCACGGGACAACAGATGTCCACCTTTCGGGGGCGATAACAATCTTTCTCTAACGAGACTCTGAAAAAAGAGTCCTACGTAAGTGGTTGGGCCATACCAATCACATATCGGTCTCATCAGTGGTTTCATATCAACCTCATCGATTCTCTTGTGTGCGCAAGCATGTTTTTTACCCAATATTTCCAAACTCTGTTTTATACGATTTGACCAACCTGTGAAATGTATTTGTAAACTTAATCATAGAAGGGCCAATATATAGTGCAGGGCCAATACTGCATTCCTGGATTGTCGGATGGTTCACCTCCTTGAATTCGATACTGGAGAGCTCAAACTTATGCTGCTTTTGACTACCAAAGTCACGGTTGAGACTTCGGTTGAGGCAGTAAAAAATTCTGATGAGATTCCAACCAGCCTGACAAGTGTTAGTTAGGGTTATTGGCACATCACAGGGATTAGGAGCCAGCAGGAGGGCGTGATTCAGGCAAAACAGCAGAAGCGCAGAGGCTGAGGGAGGTTGGGTCGCTTCGTCTGTAGGATATCTACCGGCATTATTAGTTACGCATATCAAGTTACGCAACGCCTTCTCGTGGGATGCTCACCTCAGTTACATGGGGTTAGGTGGGCTCTGGTGAAGTTATTGAATAAATCACCCGTGGCTTTATCGTATAACTAATGCCACGTATAGGTTCATTTAGCGCCTCCTAGCTTCTTCCTACTTCCGAGTTCATCAACCTACCGTGAACAGCATATTTCAGTAATGCCAAACGTGTCAGTTTCTTCAGAAGAATTGTAGATATAATAGGAAATTAATTAACATTTTCTCACTGCTCTCTCACATTCAAGTGCACATCAGATGGTACAAATTTAACAGAATTTAAGCTGGAGCCTGGAGTCAAGTGAATCTTCGTTGAGCTTTGGTAAGGGCTGCTATTATGTTCTCTATCTAAACGTAAGCTTTCCGAGTGGGGCTGCGGGTTCCTTGGTGATTGTAACCGCCCGTGAAACTACGGAGAGAGGGCAGGGCGTAAGAGGGTTATACTCATGTTATACCACTCTGTAGAGGCACTTGGGGTTTACTGCCGTGACCTCTTGACTCTCAACCTGATAACGGCCAACTTCAAGTTTCGTCACACTACCAAGATGTAGAACTCAGGAAGTGAGGCCATGAAGAAGATTTTACGAGGATCGATGTTGGTCTTGTTCATGCGTTGAATAAGGCGAATTTTGTTTATAAATAACATAAAAAGTTGGGATATAACAATTTTGTCTGCAATTGGGAGAGGGGGCACTATATAATTATATAGTTTGCAGAGAAATCGCGCTACGAGAATGAAGATACCAGAATTTCAAGAGTTACCAATCCTGTGTTGTAGTACGAGGTTTTAAATGGAAAGAGCGATGGAACTTATCAAGGCCACGACAACACTCACTTCCGACGGACGCGGACGCCGAAAAAAGTAACAATGTCACGGACGGAGGATGACAATGAGGGAAAACTCCTTTATCAACTCAGGGACCTCTCCAGATTCCATTGTGTAACGACGGCAGATATGATCACCACTAATCGATTTGAGGGTTGGGATCTCTCATGAAGAAAGAGATACCGGTATAGGATGTAGGTTTCTGCTGACGGGCTCACTGCATAGGAGTGTCGTTTGTCATTCATCACACCCTTCACTCTTACGATGTCCAGGACTCTCGATTTTATCAATCATTTCTCTTTCGGCAATATTTGGTTGCGGAGCGGATCCTTGATGGCAGATGAAATTACCAACAGCGATCGAGTTACCTAAACTTGAAGACGTAACGCTGGATAGTAAACAACCCAGGAGAGATTCACATCTGCATGTACACTGCCTCCTAAACATCATCGAAATCAATTCGAAAAATTCGAAAATGCTGCAAATTATTACACAAAGGGTTTATTATGGTCCTGTATATGCGAGAACACTATTTTCTGTGGTCAATACCTATACACTCATGCTTCCCCTAGGAAAAGCCCCAAATCGAGTGAGCTACCAGAGTCGAAGTATTAGCTCTCTAACGTTCGGCAATTACAGTTAGGCAATAAGATGTGCCGTTTTCCAACGCCCACACTTCCTGTAACGCGCCATTCCGGCACCACGACCCCCCCCCCCCACCACACCATTATGCTAATTTTTGAAATTCCAATGGTCGCTGAACCTACATATTTCCAAATTTTCCCCTCATTTGGATTATTTTATTAGGCAGTGGACAATATACCTGTACCTACCAACAAATAGGTAAAAAACGCTGTAAATCCCTGCACAACGGATTATTATTTTGTACATAATACCCTTCTGTTACAGATCGCAGCTCTCTGTATAGATAACCCGTCTATATAATATAAAATGTACTACTTTATACATTATTATGTGTATCGCAGACCCTCCGTAGGTTAGTACCTAACCCCGTACTCGTTACAAGGTACCTACCTAAATCACGAGTTGAATGTTGCTAAAATAATACAGCCGATGACAAACAGTAACTAAAACGGCAAAAAGAAACGCAAATAATGAAGTTCTAAAGGAAAATTGTTGATGTGGAGTGAAAGAGGTGCCCCTTCTGCGTAGATCACTGTTTTCTGTGGTCAATACCTATAATGAACCGTTGTGTAATAACTTGCACATCAATAATACTTCAACGGTTGTTCAAGTTGCAAAAGTACCGATCAACAAAATCCAGCCCCTTCTTGGTAGATGAACCATTGTGTAATAATTTAGCGTTGTGTAATAATTTACCGTTATGTAATAATTTACCGTTGTGTAATAATTTGCCGGTCTGCAATAATTTACCACTGTGTAATAATTTACCCATCAATAATACTTCAACGTTTGTTCAAGTATCAGAAGTACCTACCAACAAAATCCACTCACTTATCAAATGAAATAATATCGAAGAACAACCAACCCGACTTCATACAGCCATCCTTGATTATAATCACGTACTCCCTAGTGATGATATCCCTGCCGGATTTATACCGTTTGATTCACGATCGTGTTGACGAAGGTTTTTGGTGCACACGAACGGCTGGACGTACAGTGCTCCGGGTGGTCTCAAAAAATTGTTTAGCTCAAGACAAACTTAGCAACGTAAAAAAAACCATACCCTTCCATAGCAAGTTTTCGAGCTACGGCTTTCTGAAAATTTCACCCCATATTTTGAACCCCTTAGAGATGACTGACAGTAACGTCGAGCTTCGAGGGCCAACTAGACCCCGAACGGAACCTATAACCCGAATTTCATCAATTTTGTTTTCCTGGTAACTAAGAAAAGTGGCCAGTAGGGCGTACGGCGGACAGACAGAAATATTTTTATTGCAGTTTTGGATTCTACATACCTTGAAACGTAAACCATCAAATGTTGAGGGGGGTAAGAGTTTTTTTTTCTTGCTCGATTCCAATGGTTCATTATTGAAAATAATAAACCAAAAGTAGATACCATATCAACCCAACCTTTCTTCAAATGACATTTATTATTATCTCGGAACAACAAACTCTACTTCATAAAGCCATGCGTGACTATAACTAGGAGACCCCCAGCAATGATATTTATCTGGACTGAAGTTATGTATACCGTACGATTCACCGCATGATTAACAATCATGTTGAAGAAGTTTTTGGTTAGCCTTTGATTGGATCCATCAAAGGCGTTTATTAAACGTATTAAACCTACGTTTAATAAACGCGTTTATGACTCCTCTCTACTGAGCATTTTTATGCTATTTGGGGGCTTCTTACTGAAGTCTGTAGCATTTGCAATTAAATAGTTAGGTGGGTACCTGTTGTTGTTTCTCCGCTTTACACCTCAGAAGATCAGCGTCAGCCTGGAACAAATAAAATCGTGATGATAAAAACTTGGATTATTAGTACTAACTAAATCACTCGCGAAGAAATCATGGAAACTCATTTCAAAGAAAAATGGAGTTATTGAAAAATAGTATATTTCCACTAATACACGAAAAAACGCGAAAAATACACTGCTATACCGGTTTTGGTGATCAAACCACTGGTTTGATGATCAGTGTATTTTTCGCGTTTTTTCGTGTATTAGTGGAAATATACTATTTTTCAATAGGTAACTCCATTTTTCTTTGAAATGAATTTCCGTGATTTCTTCGTTTTTCTTTGGATTATTAGATTTCTCATTCAGAGCGATGGATATTGATGAATAATCTTTAAACCCGAAGATCTGGGTTGCTAGCTAAGTTGAACAACGTCAAAGTAAGAGTAATGAAAGCAAACCTTCCGCTCGCTCAATGTTGTGTGCAACTCCCTCATTCGGATCATCACTCGGTCGCATTCCCGAACGCGAATCAATGATCTTTTAAAAAAAATTTGATTTCTCCCACCAAGATTGATATGTGTTTATCGCTCCCTGCTTCTGTACACGAGATTAATAAATGTCTACCCCACCGCATTGTCTTGCGAGTCACCCGAGCAACATGCGAGGGTAGTCAAATTCTAGTTCCCCGCCCTACCACTGATTTTTTCACAAGACAATTTCCATGGCTGCCTCCCACAATATAAGCCTCACTTCCGACTACCTTACCATCAGATCAGTCGGCTAATTCCTTCAAAAAAAAAAAAAGAATTGGCGCATACCTGCTGCAAATGCACAAATCTGACCTGCACACTGACTTCTTGCGAATAGGTTTGATCTGTAATTGTAACTGTGTTATGTATTTAAGTAATTACTATCTTGGAACATGGAAGGCATAGGTGCTACATTACATACCCATACATGTATACATTTTTTTTTTTTTTCACTCAAGTTGAATATTGTCTGTAAATATATTGTTTCCAGCTAAAAGTACACGCTCAATCCAAACTAATAAGCTAGTTCAGTGACAACCAGCCCCTGGACGGGTCGTCAAGACCTTAGGGGCCCATTCATGAACTTGGTTTTCTCATGTTTCTGTACTTATATTCTTCATTATGTACTAAATATGTTTTTGAATAAAGAATTGAATTGAATTGAATTGAAGTAGACAATCGACGAATCGTTATTACAGGCTCGTATTCATCTTATAGTGCTGCCAGAACAGTGTAACAGTACCAGTCTTCGTGGTGTGTAGGTGTAGGTAGGTAGGTACTTATAGTTCTGTGGAAAACCTTTGATATAGCCATTAGAACATAACGTGGCTATCACGAGACGGTTGAGGTAGCAAGCTCCTTCGGCGCAGGAACCCACTCGAGGGGAAGCGGCCGGGCGGGTCAGGGCGTTCTGATTTCACGGTTGCATGACATCGCGGATGCTGCTCTCCGTCAAGCTGTGAAGGTTGCACCTCAAGAGGAACACGCTTGATGTTTTTCCACAACGGCTTATTATTAATTTACTGTATGGATAAGACGCATGTAATGCAGGTAACCGTGCGATAACCCTCCTCTACAGACTATTGGATGAAACAGTAAATTGTTTATTGTCCAAACAAGAAGAGGGAGCGAATATTTCATCTAAACTCGACAGTAGGTAATTTCGATCTCTGCGATCGGGTGCATAGCGAAAGTTGCTCTACCCGTGTGGATCGTGCGCACTTATGGAATACCAAGATTCTTGATGGAACCCATGATTCTACTGTATTTAGCTGAACTACCATCATTTCGCATACTTTTGGTTTATTATTTTCAATAATGAACCATTGGAATCGAGCATGAAAAAAAAAAAAAAATTCTAAACCCCTCAAAATTTGATGGTTACCTACGGTTTTAAGGTACCTATGTAGAATCCGAAAATGCAATAAAAATATTTCTGTCTGTCCGCCGTACGGGCCTCTTTTCTTAGTTACCATGAATAAAAATTGATGAAATCCGGTTATAGGTTCCGTTCGGGGTCTAGTTGGTCCTCGAAGCTCGGCGTTACTGTCAGTCATCTCTAAGGGGTTCAAAATAGGGGTTGATATTTTCAGAACGCCATATCTCGAAAACTTTCGATTGAAGGGTATGGTTTTTTTTACGATATTAAATTTGTCTTGAGCTAAAAAATTTTTTGAGACCACCCGGACCTGTACGTCCAGCCGTTCGTGTGCACCAAAAAGCTACGTCAACACGATCGTGAATCAAACGGTATAAATCCGGCCGGGATATCATCACTAGGGAGCACCTGATTATAATCAAGGATGGTTGTATGAAGTCGAGTTGGTTCATTTACCATTGTGTAATAATTTACCCATTAATAATACTTCAAAGTTTGTTCAAGTTTCACAAGTACCTACCAACAAAATCCAATAGTCCATCACTTCATTTGATAAGTGATGGACTATCGGATTTTGTTGGTAGGTACTTGTGAAACTTGAACAAATTTTGAAGTATTATTGATGGGTGAATTATTACACAACGGCAAATTATTACACAACGGTCAATTATTACATAACGGTAAATTATTACACATCGGTTCATCTACCAAGAAGGGGCTGGATTTTTATTATAGGTAGGTACTTTTGCAACTTGACCAACCGTTGAAGTATTATTGATGGGCAAGTTATTACACAAAGGTTCATTATACTTGACCAGAGGGTAGGTACTGACACACAGACCTGGCCACATCAACAATTTTCCTTCAGAACTTCATCATTTTTTTGCGTTTCTTTTCGCCATTTTAGGTACTGTTTGTCATCGAAAGAATTATTTTAGCAACATTTAACTCGTGATTTAGGTAGGTACCTAGTAACGAGTACGGGGTTAGGTACTAACCTACGGAGGGTCTGCGATCTA
Organism: Leptopterna dolabrata; assembly: GCA_954871275.1. Lineage (NCBI taxonomy): Eukaryota > Metazoa > Arthropoda > Insecta > Hemiptera > Miridae > Leptopterna > Leptopterna dolabrata. The sequence continues at coordinate 52,396,635 of OX940979.1, forward strand.
TACAGGTTATCTATACAGAGAGCTGTGATCTGTAAAAGAAGGGTATTCTGTACAAAATAATAAACCGTTGTGCAGGGATTTGCAGCGTTTTTTCAATTAAAACTACACAAAACCACCCCTTTATAATGTATCAATGGTCGACACAAAGTCAATATCGAAGAGAAAGTAGATAGGAAACAAATGTGTTAATGAAATTTCATTGAAGTGAACGGTTTTTCGTCCAAGTTTATTATTTAAATATATTTTAGTATTTCAATCACCACGGTAGTCGCATATCACTTGTTGTGTTGTTGGGAGTCACGACACAAAAGCTAATTGCAGTGCTGTTTTATATCGCTTCCCTGGCAAACCTTATGAAAAATATAGAAGGTAAAAGTGGATTTGAGCAATTAATCGATTGCAGTAGGGTTATTCATTAACTATCTAGGTACGCACTCTAAGTAGACAGAACACCCCACCGGTAATTTTTGAAATTCTGATGGCCGCTGAACCTAAGGAAGGAAAGTGCGAAGCACGGCGGACGTACAGAACATATTTTTATCTCATTTTCGGATTCCACGTGCCTTGAAACTCAAACCAAAAAAGCTTCGCCAACATGATTGTGAATCTTATACATCACTCCAGCCAAGATGATAATTATCACTGAAAGGCTCATTACAGTCATACAAAAACGGCCATGAAGCCATCTTCATGAAACAGACGTTGTTGTCCCGTGATAATATTTCATTAATTTGAAGGAAGATGGGCATTTTGGATTTTGTTGATAGGCACGTCCAAACGAATCATCCAAATTAAAATAAAATATTGGAATAAGTCCAGGGTCCTACTTAGGTTCGGGGACCATCAGAATTTCAAAAACGACCGTGTGGAGGGGTGTTCCTGGGGCTGAAATGGCGCGTTACAGGAGTTAGGGGCGGTGGAAATGCATAATCAACTATAGTTCTGCAACTGCCGAACATAGGAGAACTTGGACTCTCGTGGCATTTTTGTCGTGTCTACTTGTACGTGCGTATGTGCGTGGTTATGTAGTTATCCACCGCAAACAACGACCCTAGTACCCGGTCTTACGCAAAGGATTCAGGGATCCACATAGAAGGGGTATAGATAAAGGAAAATAATAAACCGATGAATTTGCAGCGTTTTACTGTCGATCTTGAAAAAACATACGGACGAAAGCTGGTTGGTAAATTCATGCTGAAGAAACGGAGAATGAAGGATTCGTGAAAATCATTCAAGAATTGACCATTTCAGTTACATACTGTAATTCAATTACTGTAACTGCATAACATGAGTGCGATTATTACGTTGCAGTTCGCCACGTACCCAAAATACCTGAGCGAACTTGGTAGGTATTTTGAAGTGAAATGAATGCATTTCAGCGCGCTTGAAGCCAATCAGTCTAAACATTGGTCAAATCAACCCGTTTTTCGCTACCTGAGGACTTCGAAGAAGAGCAAGTAGTGTGTGTGGGTGTGTGTGTGTGTGTTTCTGGCGAGGCCGGAATTTCTCGGTACTTACCAGGCTCAACAGTCGTCAGTAGGAGGGTACAGAGGTTCAAAAGTTTCAGACTCTTCCAGGTCGTAAATATGTCCAAAGGTTGACAAAGGTGTTTCTTCTTTCATGCGAGGTTTTTGGAAACCCTTCGCTTCACTGCATTTCGATATTGGATTAAAATCCTCTGGAGAAATGCCCACCATCAAGGTGAGCAGAAAGAGGGCTCTCTACACGCCTTGGCCCACCATCACCATCACTGAACACCAGGAATGAGGTCTTGTTCGCTTTACCTTCCTTAGGATTACCAGTCATGCTCTTTTTATAGTATATTGAGGCATTTCTGGGGACAGACGCCTCATTTTATTGCTCTCGGCGCAAACTTGTAGGTGCTTCGCATTGTGCCGCATTTTGCGTAGTATTTATGCAACAAAGCCATTGCCGCTACACCCAGACAACATACCCCATATAACAGAAAGTCAGATTGGTATAACATTAATCTGGTATAATCAACACCTGATTCGGAGCTGCTGGAGGATGAACTGCAAGAGGAATTCAATCAAGACGGCATTGCGAGGAAGTTTGGTTGAGGAAAGATGAGCGAACTGCTCATATTTCGAAAAGTAACTAGTGAGGTTTTAGGGTTGGCTGTAGAGGTACTTTGGAGGCCAACCAAGTAGTCTGTAATTCTTTTTCCTTGAAGTTAAATGGTAAGAGAAACGTTGTTTCTAATCTTATGTTTCTCTTAAACCCTCAGAGGAACGTTCTTAATATACTCTTTTTTGCCCCGTAATTTCGCATACTGTTCTTTTGTCATTTCATAGCCAAATATAATACTCTTTTTCTTCTGGCAGTTTAAAACCCCCTCAAATACACCTCCTCCTTGTAACATTAGATGTTAATACTGTACTTAGGTACATAATTATATTAACACTTAGGCACGTCCTTGTAAACTGCCCTACCGACTGATAATAAATAAATCGTCCATCATGGCTGCTCGAGACTGAGTGAGGTGTTATTAACTAATGATCACCCCCCCCCCCCCCCCCCCCGTTTTCCCCATAAATAATACCTACCTAAATCTTTTTCTTGTTTCAGTTCAAAAAACCTCTACTCCTAATAAGATACCAACGTAATTGTAACTAGGTTGTATGTAAGCAGGTACATACCAAGGTAGGAACTCCATGGAAAAAGTAGAAGTACCTAGTAGGAAGTAGTTCTTCCACGGGAAGACCAGCTAAGAGGTTATTAGCTAAACATGGAAGTAGAATAGGGATGGCTAGAGTTTTGGAAAATTGATGCTACTTAATAACAAAACGGTTGCTCCACCAATAATTCAGTTGAAATTTAATTTTATAAAAACTTAAAAAAGGCTACCTCTTAGCATTATAATTTTAGTTAGGTAGGTAGGTACCTACTACTCGTTCCTCAACTCCACAGTGTGAAAACAAAAATGAGTTTGAAAAAAGTAATATACTTACCTAATAAAATCTTATTTTATAACACAATGCAGTTTGATGATGTCATGTAGGGTACCACCTTCATAAAACGACCTAACATGACCTATTTATATTAATGTTGTAGAGATCTTCTTTTCAATACTGAATGGGTGTTTGAGGGGCGATACCTGGATCACAATCGTCCCTCAAACTCCCAATGAATGACCTGTTCATATATGTATTCCTATATCCTATTTTTCAACTAAGGATGTACTCATTTTTGGAAGGGGAAATCTGGCAACCCTAACCTTGCTCGTAAGGAAGCACAGTCGGTAATAACAGTAAATGGATAACTTTGCAAATAATAATGCTATTGAAATGCTTGACTGAATAAACAACGGCTAAAGTTTTCAGTTCATAAGAATGATATCGGGACTCCAAATCTATTGCACGTTTACTAATGTATGAAACGACAAGCGGTTTCTGATAAATCACCTTGATTAATATTTCGCCAAAACCTGGAAAACAACTAGAATAACGAATAGAGGGCGAATTTGAATTTTGGAAGACGAGCCTATATAATATTATTTTATCCAACGTGGGGAATACGGGTGTACTTTACTTGAAATCCAGGAATTTGAATTTCACCGAGTCTAGTAATTTATGGATTACATTAGACCAATGTATAATTACAAGATAACTTCCTGGTTTTTGTTGGTTAACTCGACCAAATAGGTAATTCTGTTGGTGTTATTTCATCGCGAAAGAGGGTCACAGCGGCCACGTTCCTTACGCCGCGCGACTTGCCCTGACTGACCCTGGGAATCACATTCGAAGGAGAAATCCCGCGCTCACTTCCTGAGCGGAAGCAAAACCAAGTTGGAATCTGATTGGGTGATGCCACCCAGCTTATGGTAAAACACAAGGTGAACTAGGTCCCGATTGTTCTCCATGATCCCCATGGTATTTAAACAGACGAAGAGAATACTCGTACATCTAGCGTTGGGATCACGTTGCTTCCGATCCAACTTTTTCCTCATGCAGCGCGCATCACTTGAGTGTTTTAATTCGCCTAACGTTCCTAATAAATAAAGCCTTTAAATCCCATAAATAAAGATTCATAATATAAATTCACCTAACATTACCATAAATAAAGCCTTTATCCTTGACAATAATAATTGATCTATCGCGTGATACTAATCAAAAATCCATATAACCTAAATACCTACTACGCATTACGTATAGGTACCATAATATTTTCTTGCGACAGAATCGCTTATGTAGCTGTGGTATGATGTTGTGGTACAAAAATAATAAGACAGAAAACAATGGATACGCACTGCTTTGAGTATAAATAAGATGGAGGGCTATTTTCTACGCTTTCGACTTCCTACTGGCAAATGAGTAATTGCCGTCATCATCGACAGGCAAAGTGTGGCACTGTTACTAGAGAAGTATACGAGCTGCCTCCTTCCGTTTTGCTTTATCATTTCCAGTAATAGTAACCTCTGGAACAAAACATTTTCCACCCTCTTATGAGTGTTCAGTAAGGTCCTGAAGTTTGATCCGAAAAGCTCGGGCAACATGCACGTGAATCACACGGTATACATAACAAACTCAACCCCACACCCGATTACGAGTATAATCACGAATGGCTGTATGAAATCGAATTTGTTGTTCCGCGATATTAATTTTTATTAAAGAAAGATGACGTTTTTGATTTTGTCGGTGGGTACTTTTTGAAAGTACCAGCATGTTGTTTACGGGCTAACGAATCATCCAAATTAGGTTAAAATTCACTTGATTTTCGGGCTTTCCTGGGGGAAGCACGAGGGCACTACTCTAAACTTCTCTAAACTACTCTAGAATTAGAATAACCAATAAAATGGAGAATAACATCTTTAAAAACCCCAGGTGCACTGCAGAAAAAAATCGTAAAAAATTTGGCCAACATTTGAAGAAAAAAATTTTTAAGAAAGAAAAAAGTGTAGAAAGAAGAGATATTGATTAATTATTTTGCAGCGCACACAAGCATTTAGATAGGGGCTGTGGTATGTCTGTCTCATCAAAGACATTCCTTCCTATGAGTTTATCCTTGTTGACTGTGTGTTGTTAACTGTTGACGCTGGAGGTCTAAGAATTTCTATAGGTCATCGAAATACCGTTAACAGAACATGTCATTGCTTTTGGAAATTCTTAAAAGTGCTGCTCATGTTCACACTGCTTACAATGCTGAAACTCGAACTAGATGTGTGCGGGAACTGCATAAACACATTCGACCTGCTTTTTACCGCATAAAAGGAATAAAATATTTTTAAACTGCTTTGTCGTAAATTGTGAGATAGGCACGATTCAAATTGCAAACCCGTAATTATTGTCAAGGTAATTTGAGTTTTTAATTATTCGAAATGACTAGCAACCTAGTTTAGTAAATCAGTGTTCCAGTTTCTCAAGCTCACAAAGAAAACCGTACAAAATTCTTTTTCTAATCTCCTACATCTGCACAACATCATCTACATTAGCCGAGCCATTCGGAGAAAGGTACCGGAGCAAGTCGCAATTGTAACCCATGACAAAGCCCAGTTGTGTTAGCGCTGCCCTCATATATTTTTTTCTCCCGCGAGAAATTAACATAAAAAAATCTCGACTTCTTGCTTCACTACGGCTTCCTTCAAGATTCGTCGCTACGCTGAGAAAATACTGAAAGGAGTTTTTTGACAACTTAGTTAAGAATAATAACAAAGTTTGTGTTTGTTTGTTTGAACAATCCATTCTGACTCACGAAATTCTGTTTATGTTAACTAAATAATGCGGCTCTTCAACGTTTGATATTTTCAAATGAAAATGAACGTTATTTTTTTTCCGCAGACCACATTAATGCGAGATGGAACCCGTAATACCAACCTAGGGACTAAAGGTTGAAACAACACTAGCTTTTGAGTACTCCCCCCCCCCCCCCTAGGACCAGGGTTATGAAACATTACATCTTCAGGTACCTACGATGACCCTCGAAGTGTAAGATGTTTCAGGAAAATGAGCGTATGAATCTGTGCTCAAATATTGATGAAGATTGTAGATTATTGAATATAATATAATATTATAATATAAAACATGTAGAATAATAGAGACAGATGGAATACGAACTAAATCACTCGCAACGAAATCGTGAAAACCCATTCCAAACAATAATCGAAGTTACTGAAATCGCTTCTATTTGTACGAACAAAATACACTGATGCAGGATCACTAGAGAGAGGTTGAGCTTATTTAGGGCGGAATTCATAGTCCTCACTCAGAGGGTGAGAGTTTACTCACGTAAGTTGAGGGAGTCCTCAAACGATCACTTATTTGGAGGTCACAGAGGTTCACTTACGTGAGTAAAGTAAACGCTCAGCTGTAAGTGAGGATTTTATGAATTTCGCTCTTAGTCCAGAAGTGAAAGAAGGCCCATAGTGATAGGCTGTTGAAGGATAAATGGGAAGGGGAGACGGCAAAGTGAAAGGGATCCATCTAGGGTGAAAGGATTGAAAGAACCAAGCTGTTACAGAACTGAACACAATAGATAATGGAGGACAACGTAGAGGAATCACCTAATTCAAACATTCACCCAACCTATGTATCACTCTTAATTATTTCGACTTTTCAGGTACACCTAACATGGTTCTCTTGGTAGAAATGGAGAAACTCAATCAATTGCTTGTTAAATCCATTTTGAAGCCGGGACTAGATCCGTTCAACGGGAGAATCACTCTTATCAACTCAAGATCACTTCAATACACACCACTTTTACCTTGAACATTCATTATATTGTTAAATGAACGTAAAGAAGATTTGAGATGGTTATTAGTTTTATAATCAACTTTTTACCTATTTAAAAGTTGGAATTTTATACCAATTTTATCAGATTTCCCATAATGATTACACGTTACGTGTATTTTGATTTGGAGAGTGTAAGAGATATAATTACAAATTTATGTTGTAGTTTGCAGTCAAAACTACAACAACTGTTGTCATGAGGAGCCGTTTGGATCGCCTTGGATGTTGGAATTTTTATTATCCCTCGAGACGTTGTTATAAACCTTCGTTATTTTGTTGCCTGTACTTCTAACTGTAGAACGAACAGGGCCGCCTGTTTGAATAACGAAGTTTATGAACCAGTTAGCGAAGGACGGATAGATGACGCAGCATCCTGAAACGGAGCGTATTTCCCAGAGAAGCTCCCGTTACAAATGGGGTCGGGGATCATCTTGGGCGCCTCTGCCGTCTGCTCGTCAATTAGCCACAATAACGAATGCAACGCTACACCTAGCTGCACATGCTCAACCTACCGATCTTATTCAACACAACATTCTACCAGACGGTCTTCAACCTCCTATAACTTAAATCACTCGCGGCGGAATAGTGGAAATCCATAGCAAAAAACTACAGGATAAATAAAATAGTCTATTTCCACGTACACTTGCAAACTGTAGACCGGTTTCGGATGTTACACCATCGTCAGTACACGATAGAATGAAACTACTGGAACTTGAGCGCCTATTACAACTCGAGTGAATGGTAGTGCAATCTCATTGGCTGTTGAGGCCAAGGAAGTGAAAGGGAGGTGGAGCCTGATTGGGTGGAATACAACACTAGTGAAGGGTGGTACATTCAGATTGGAAAGGAGGTAGGACAAAAGGAAAAGGAAACAAACGCCATGAGATGATACTAACCAAGCTTACAGAAATAAATCGATCAAAGGTGAATGATTTTGGAAATTTATTTCATTTACAGAAGAGCCTAACTTGTGGATTTTCAGTATTTCCAATTGCTCCAATGCATCCAGTTTCGAACCTTTATTACAAAGATGAACTGATGAAACAATTCATCAGTTGAGATAGTTCATCTTTGTAATAAAGGTTCGACACTGGATGCATTGGAACAATATTGGAAATACATACTGTAAATTCATTAGTTAGGCTCTTCTGTAAATGAAATAAATTTCCAAAGTCATTCACCTTTGATCGATCTATTTCTGTAAGCCTGGTTAGTATCACCTCATGGCGTTTGTTTCCTTTTCCTTTTGTCCTACCTCCTTTCCAATCAGAATGTACCACCCTTCACTAGTGTTGTATTCCACCCAATCAGGCTCCACCTCCCTTTCACTTCCTTGGCCTCAACAGCCAATGAGATTGCACTACCATTCACTCGAGTTGTATAAATAGGCGCTCAAGTTCCAGTAGTTTCATTCTATCGTGTACTGACGATGGTGTAACAACCGAAACCGGTCTACAGTTTGCAAGTGTACGTGGAAATAGACTATTTTATTTTTATGCTGTAGTTTTTACAACCTCCTCTCACAACCGTCCCAGTTCACACAAACTGTACTATCCAATATCAATGGACCCGAACTGTACAGACCACTTCTGCACTCCGACTGTTAAGTTATACCTTGGGGCTATCTGCCTGTATAATGAATCCAGCTACGTAGAAACCGTTAGCTGTTTATGAGCTGTGGCAGAGACCAACATAAATTATTCCATGACCTGGGCGAAACAGTATTCAGCCCCAGGGTTGCTACCTATAATACAAAATCAATTCGTTTCTAGACATATCTAAAACGTTATACTTTTTATCTTTATAAAATAAATAATTGTATACAAAAACGTTCGGGTGATTAACATCGTTTACGTCAAGAAGACACAGCATCCTAGAGTGATTATCACTCCAATTATCACTCAACAGTACCTATTTAAATTGGCATACGACCCTTTGAACGAAATTTTGCCCCAGACGGGTTTTTAACAGATCAAAGAGTTTTTCCAGAAAATGTACCATATGGCTGGTAATAAACTGAAAATCAGAAGTATGCTAAAACGTTAATTTTTTAGATACCCCGAAATCAATTAACCCACAAAACTATACGTCGCATGCAACCTTTACAACCCTTTTGCTTTTGCCGGAATTGACAGAATTATGAGTTATCAACTGGGACACTTACATAACAGACTGAACACAACGAAATGAGAACAGGCAGTTTGAGACCGATGCCGGAATGGGTCTGTAATGTTGCCAGCGGGCCTGGTGGAAAACTTGTTGCCACAAATGTACTCGCACATATATACATGTGTTGTAATTTGGGATGCAATGACTAGGAGGAATCTGCCTATGGTTAGTTGGCATTAACACAGTTTTGGTTTATTATTTCGTGAATAATACACCTATGTATTCGCTCAGCAAAAAATTTTTATTACATCCCCCCCCCCCCCCCTCAAAATTTCGTCTTTTACGTTTCAAGATACGCAGATTCCAAAAATGCAATGTCCGTCCGCCGCACGCCGTACCATCCATATCTACTTCAACTTCACCCTAAAAAATTCGTTCTTTCGCACACATGCTCCATTTGGGCCCTAGTTGTGTCCCGAAACTTTGCAGCCCGATCGGAATATAACTAGGGGTGTTATGGGTGAAAATGGGGTTTTTTGGTACATGATCTAGTGAGGTATCGTTTTTCATGTTTTTTGGAGACCGAGTATGAAGTCGATTTTGACCAGAATGGAAATTTGAGGTTTTAACGAAGTTCGGGCCTTAAACTTACGTTAAAATTTGGTCTAAAATCGTCGTTTTTCCGCTCACGGTTTGGGTCCCCATATGGGAACACGTTTGGGCTCCTAATTGTGCTCCGAAGCCCGGCAGCCCGATCAAAATACACCCAGGGGTGTTATGAATGAAAAATGGGTATGTAAAAACAGGGTTTTTGGAGTTGTTTTTCATCATTTTTTTAGGTTTTAGTGAACATGAGCTTGTGATGTATCGTTTTCCATGTTTTTTAGAGCGAGAAGACCGAATATGAAATTGATTTTGACCAAAGAGTGATGAATTGAGGTTGTAACGAAGTTTCAGATCCCAAAATTCATTTTTTGTAAGTCAAAAACCTCAGAATTGTCTGAAATCACCATATACTGGCATAATAACACTAGATGTATTATCAACAGGTGAATCAAGACAATTAAATGGCACTAACAATGATCAAAGATAATTAGTCAAAAATAGGAACCTGATTCGTGTTTTTGGGGCCAAAAATTGGTGGAAACCATCAAAAATAGCTATTTCAATTAATGCACATGAAAGAAACAATAAATGTATTTCCAGCATTTCTGTAGGTATGTCCAATAGAATAATAAGCCCATGTGACAAGGACTTTGCAGCGTTTTTTTTCCAGCTTGTTCCTATGTCTTTATGAATATTATAGTGAATGATACAATTGTAAGTTTCTGTGCTGTTCAAGGTGTTATTGTGTGGATGACCATGTGCTTGTCCAGGAACTCCCCGTATAACCCGAGTTAGATATGGATAAGCACGTATATTTCCCAACCATCCTCACATCATCCGGAACAGAATTCTTAATCCGTGTCACGTTGCTCTGCATTAGCAAACTGATAGGTCTTTGCGTATCAAACTTAGGAAGAAGACCGTGGGGAATCGAAAGAAACGATTTAAATGAGCAGGGTTGATAAGGCGGAACGGAGTCTGGCTGCCTCTGCCGCCTGATTGAAGCTAAGGAACCTCTAAATCAGCATTGAGAAACTCATTGGTTTTTCATCTCGGCAGTTTAATATCACTTAGCGATAATCGGAATTCTACTGTAATGGGTGCCAGCACGTTCCCGAACCTTCAAATTGAAAGTGAAAACAAGTCACTCACTCATTTTCCAAGGCGCGTCTCTAGCGTCTATTGCTTAGCGATTATCGCAATCGATATATACTTACACTTGTGTTTTTAATGTTAAAATGCTAGGTACTAAAAATTCTGCTCAAGAAATTCTATAGTGGTTTTTTGTTTTTAATAGTGAATCTTTGGGATCGAGCATGAAAAAGATTTACCCCCCCCCCCCCCCCCCCTCCCAATCTAATTTGATGGTAAACAGAAAATTTAATTTAAAAAATGCGGTCCGTCCGCCGCACGCCGTACTTTGCACTTCCGTTAGTTACCATGAACAAATAATATTAATGAAATTTGGTTTAGGTCCCATTTGGGGTCTAGTTCGTCCGCGAAGCTCGGCGTTACTGCCAAGTTATCTCTAAGAGGTGAAAAATAGGGGTTGAAACTTTCAGAATGCCGTAGCTCGAAAACTTTCAACTAAGGGAGGGGGGGGGGGGGGCTACGTTTTTAAATTTATCTCGAACTAAAGAATTTTTTGAGACCACCCGGTACGTTCAGCCGTTCGTCTGCACCGAAAAGCTTCGTCAACATGATCGAGAATGAACCGGTATAAATCCCATACATCACTGCTAGGGATCACCTTATTATAATTCCGCATGGCTGTATGAAATCGAGCTGTGATATTATTATTTCATTTGAAGAATGGTGGCCCTTTTGGATTTTGTTGATAGGTACTTTTGTAACTTGAACAAACGCTATGCTTCATGCATAACAACAAATAATTAATAATAATTGAATCATTGAATCCTGCGCATTTTTATGAAACTTGAACAACCAGGCCGGCTCCAGTACTCGATTTAGGGCTTTCCTCGAAGGGGGCTCGAGGGTAGGTATTGACCACAGATAACAGTGACATCTATATAGGTAAATAATAAACCGTTGTGTAATAACTTGCAGTATTTTTTTCCTGTTTTCTTACTATTCAAGGCAAGGATCTATCTTTATCTACCCGGAATAGAAATTCCCACATGGGGTACCGAGGGTTAAATGTTCCAAAATGTTGAATTCTCTGTACCTCTATCTCAATGAATGATTTGCGTTCCCATTTAATAGCTACACAATAATAGCGGCGGAAAACTACCTATAGAACCGAGTATCGAGGCTGCTTTGTGACTGAGTTTCGAAACCTACAATCGTATAATATATACGACAATAGGTGATATTATCAAGCGTGACTCAATTCACAATATCAATATCTATGTAATTTCAATCGAAATGCCTCTTTAGACAATAAGGTATTGCAATGGGTCAAGAATTATTGACAGGCACATTGTTGAAGAATTTTCCCTAATCTATTTCGACGCACCCATCCCTGCGCCTTAAAAAATGTCAACTCTTGATCATGATCCATAGATGCCAAGTTTTCAAAAACAAAAATTAATATGCTCGCCATAAACAGAAGAAATCCATTTAGAAATAACCAAATAGGTATATATTATTTTTTCATAAATTCGAAAAAAATAATGAAGACACAAAAAATAAAACGAGACAATTTTTTGGGGATTTGGTCAGTTATATTCATTAGGTTTATGAATAGGGTGAAACACGTTTCGTGGGTAATTTTCATATTGAAGGAGTATTCAACAGTACAACTGACAGTTTCACATCACATCAGACTATGTCATAACTTCTTTTCATTATTCGAGGCAATATCACCATGTCCGGCTCGTATGTTCTGTAAGTATAATAATTATGACAAGCATGAAACACATTACACGGTGTCTCAACGACACTGCCACAATCGGTCCTGAAATAACAAAACTGAAGCACAAAGCCGATAGAACCCGCATGTCCAACCGTAAGATTCGCTTCGCACAATTATGACAATAAGGCTGTGGAGGAGATACAGAAGTCCAGAACCTCCAGTGAGCGCGTCAGTTCTTGTTCATCAAGCGGGAATTCCCATTGTCTTGCGCTTTAAGGAGCCTCCTTTAATTATGGGAACAGTCCCAACTCACCTTCCATCACTACTTCACAATATAACGCCGTTACCGCTTTATTCTTTTCTGTTAAGAGCCGTTCCACCAATTTTCCAATCCAGTGGGAACTGCCCCTATAACGGGGGAGGCCTGCGACTTCGTTTACCTGGGTAAGCGGGAATCGTTTGGGAAATGAAACAATGACAGAGCAGCTGACAACAGTTAAAAGGGAAATACTAATCAATTACGGGTTAATGAAGGTCGAGAGATTGCAGAGGATTATGAAGTTATGAAGCACCTAACCAAACGTCATCTCGTTTTGGTTTATTTTCTAGCTCATTTGTACCAACTGTTTATTACCCATCTCCCGGAAGCATTTATTTTTGAACTTAATGTACTGAGTCACAGCTTCCAACTCAACTCTTTCCCACAGAAAATTTCGTTTCTGAGACGGCAGTCGAACCAAAGGGTCTCCCAGAACACAGTAATTTACCAGTCAACGCCTTGACCGCTCGGGAACTGATTTTCGTGAATTTATTCATTGCATTATTTTTTTTCAATGGCAGATCAAAATTTCTGGAAATCACAGATGTAAACAACCTCAAATGTGTCTTGAACCTGCTATAAAATATCCCGTCCAAACTCATACACTTCGCTGTATCTTAGTGCACATTCAACCCAACCGTTCGACAAAGAGATGTTCACATGGCAAGGGAGCTTGAATCAAACGCTCAACTTCCGCTTCTTTCTTTGATCGCGTTTGCACAGAAATTACAAAAAATCTTTCCAAAACTTCACGGATGGATTACTGGATTCAACGGATTGGTATCAAACCTATTTTCGAAAATCCATGTACTTACCTACTGAATGCTTTGGACCCATTGACATAATTCCGATATTTCTCAATTTTATTTATTCATAAATTAAAAACTTGTACAACATATTAAGAGAAATACAAAATTAACACAATAATGATGAATCAAGCAAGTCAAGATGTTATTAGTTTATTGTTAGGGTCGGTTCCTGATGAAGGACTCAGTGCCAACAGTATTTTTGGCGGTTACATGAAGCGCGAACCTGATGCCCTTGCTTGAATCCGGGCTTCTGAAAGGTAGTACATAATTATTTTATCATTATTATTTGCAGAAGCTGTTTCCATCAGAGAAACCACTTGGACTACAATTGAAGCATTTCAAGACCAAAAAGACAACAACACTAAAAAGATTGAGGCGGTTGATTGTTTCCGATTGTTTCACTCCACATTTCCGAGACAGCCGTTTTCCCATGGCATCAGTATTTTTCTCGGTTAGTTACCTTAAAACTCGACAGCTATTCCCACGGAGAACAAAGTGCACACTAAATTATTGCTTTTTCAAATGACCGAGATTTGTCGGTAAGATTTGAAGCGTCTCATTAGGTAAACGTCCGCAAAGATGGAAACAAGTTCGGGGCCACGGAACCAAGCCAAACATCCCTGTGTAGCAGTTGATCTGATAAGTCACAATCCGATAGTCATTTTATTCGAGTGCTCATCGGCAAAAATTGTTTTTTGGTGCTACTAGGAAGAAAGCGATTTCACATGAAAACCGTATTTTCTTCACTATTGACCGACAGTCTCTCCCCCTTCCCCTCACCCATAATTTTTGATATTTCATAAGCCACATCATTCTTTACTAGCTTTAATTTTTCCAACGGGCTTAGGCTACATTTTTTAACCAGCAAAGTTGGGTTTTTTTTTAAATACGTGTCTGAAGCTGTCGGTGGTAGGTGAAGAATTTCGTGTGAAATAACTTTTACGGAAAAAAACACAGGCGGAACCTTGAGTAGGTGTTTTTATCCAGAAAACTCGTTCTGAGACGGAATTTCGCAACGCACTGCAAATAGAAGTTGTCAACGTTTGCAAACATACGGTTTCTAGTACCCGAAAGGCTCGAAACGCAGTTGGTTAGTTAACCCATGACGTCACACATTACGGAACGCGGCGCATCATGTGAGGAGAGCAATAATTTTACCTTTTCATGCCACTCAGCATCAGCTACTATACAACAACAAACTGTACCAATAGAGCACAATGCTGACACACGGGTTAGACGTCCACCATCGGAAACCGTATCTCAAGACATCGGTGGAACTGATTTCCATTGTGGAGAAAATAACGTAGCTTACGTACCCTGGATTAAACTTTCCGATTGCCCAAGTATTGATATGTTCTTTAGACAGATATCTAGTAATAAACCTTTTTTATTAAGGAACTACCAGGAAACCCCGTTGCACTGACTACAACGGCCTCTAGAGCGTTAGGCGTCGAAGAAAAACCACGGAAAAAACGCTGCAAAGTCCTTGTCACATGGGTTTATTATTCTATTGGACATACCTACAGAAACGTTGGCTGTTTATTTATTGTTTCTTTCATATAAAATAATTAAAATAGCTATTTCTGGTGGTTTCCACCAATTTTGGCCCCCAAAACACGAATTAGGTACGCTCCTTTTATTTTTTTCAAATTATCTTTGATCATTGATAGTACCATTTAATCGTCTTGATCCACCTCTTGATACTTTTTCTAGTGTTATTCTACAAATTGATGGCGATTTCAGACGATTTTCCAGGTTTTTGACTTATAAAAAATCAATTTTGGGAGCTGAACATCTGGTACAACCTCAATTTTCCACTCTTTGGTCAAAATCGACTTCATATTCGGTCTTCTCGTCCCCAAAAACATGAAAAACGATACCTCAAAAGCTCATTTTACCAACATTTTGCTAAAACGCAAAAAGTACCTATTTTTACACACATTTTCACTCATAACACCCCTGGGTATATTCCGATCGGGCTGAAAAGTTTCGGGACACAAATAGGGCCCAAATGGAGCATGTGTGCGAAAGAGCGAATTTTTTAGACCAAAAATGAAGCCTGTACACGTGATACGGCGGACGGCGGACGGCGTACGGCGGACGGCGTACGGCGTACGGCGTACGGCGGACGGACATTGCATTTTTTGAATCTACGCACCTTGAAACGGAAAAGAAAAAATTTTGAGGGGGTGTTATACAAATTTTTTGCTGAGCGAATACATAGGTGTATTATTCACAGAATAATAAACCAAAATCGCACTTGATAACAGGAGTTTCATAAATTTCTCATAGATACGAACCTGTTTCACACGTCTATGTCTGTGTGTGTAACATAATGTTCTTTGGAAACAGCGGTGAAACTGTGGGCCCACTAATACTTGAAAATATCATCACTAGGTACCCAGGAACCCGTCGTGAAATCTTCTACCCCCCTTCTAAAAACGCTGCAAAGGCACATGGGTTTATTATTCTATTGGACATACCTACAGAAATGCTGGCTGTTCATTTATTTTTGCTTTCATGTAAAATAATTGAAATAGCTATTTCTGATGGTTTCCACCAATTTTGGCCCCCAAAACTTGAATTAGGTAGGTACGCCCTTTTTTTTCCAAATTATCTTTGATCATTGGTAGTGCCATTTAATCGTCTTGATCCACGTGTTGACACTTTTTCTAGTGTTATTATACAAACTGATGGTGATTTCAGACGATTTCCCAGGTTTTTCACTCATAAAAAATCAATTTTGGGAGCTGAACATCCGGTACAACCTCAATTTTCCACTCCTTGGTCAAAATCGATTTCATAATTATTCGATCTTCTCGTCCGCGAAAACATAGAAAACGATACCTCAACGGCTAATGTTACTAACATGTTACTAAAACACAAAAAGTACCTATTTTTTCACACATTTTCACTCATAACTCCCCTGGGTATATTCCGATCGGGCTGAAAAGTTTCGAGACCCAAATGGAGCATGTGTGCGAAAGAACGACTTTTTTAGACCAAAAATTAAGCCTGTACACGTGATACGGCGGACGGACATTGCGTTTTTGGAATCTACGCACCTTGAAACGGAAAAAAAAAATTTTGAGGGGGTGTTATAAAAATTTTTTGCTGTGCGAATACATAGGTGTATTATTCACGGAATAATAAACCAAAAGCACCACCCCAGTCAGTCCATCCTCAAGACTGCACACACAATTTCACTATCTTATTATGAATCGCATGGGAAGAAACATGAGGGCAACCACATAAATCATAGGATTGTTCTGACGATGAAATCACGATCGTCGAATAAATCCTGAACGGTATCAAAAATCGGTTTAGTACAGTTGAAACCGCCGTGAAAACTACTTTCCGACAGCGGCATGTGCTCGACAGTAGATACCAAAAGCTAATGCTTTTGCAGTCGGATGTAGTTAGGGAGGGCCAGAATACGATCAGAGAGAAGGTCTGGAGGATCGGGCGACAGCCTATAACCTGGCCCGGAACTCGCTGACCACAATGAGACCACACTCATGAAAATCCGTTCAGCCGTTTGGCCCTGATGCCTTCACACACACACACAAGAACTCGCGAATTATATAAAGCTCTCTGCGCCAAACGCAAATACGTTTAATTGCACGAATACGATATTTCCAAGAGGTCGTGTTGTGTCTGTTATGTTCCTTTATTTTACAACACAACCACAACCCAGTAGAAAACTTGTTATTATGCTTTATATAGACGTACTTGGTATTACTCTTGATTTGTCATGCATCGAAATGTACTTCATAGGACAGTTCGGTTACATCATATTTGTGCTGTGTGAAGCTCAAACGAACTCGCGTAACAACCTCGGCACTGGAGAGTAGTGTACGAGTAGGATATGGAGTTTCTGCTTTTTTTTAGAGACGCCAAACCTTTCATATCCATATTTCCAACCTCGTACGTAAATACAGCAGGGTGACTTTCTTTTTACATTATTCCCACTCGTTTTTTTAGCAGACACAAGAGGTGTAGGTACACTCAAAACCAGACACGCGAGGCCCACAAAAAAAATCCTTAGAATAGACTTTTATTAGCACAACTCATCCATCATCATGAAACCCAATCACTATTCGCGATGTTTTCCCCCTTATAATTGCCCCCGATCAAGTTATCAACCCGAAACGTCGCCATTGTATGTAGATCCCGAAGTTCCCGACCTCATCTAAACTTTTCACAGCCTCTCCAAAATAGATTTCTCCACGGTGCACACTGCGAGTCGTGGAGGGTGTGAAGGCTAGTTGGGTCTCACCGGGATCTCTGCTGCCAGTGGAGATCTTCGAAGATGCTCGATATGCCACTGACCGGAGTCTGATCTATTTCACAGTCAAGAGTCAAGTTCAACCGATTGGCCGACAGGGCTATGCTTTCTACTCAGTGGTCACCTTTGCTAAAGCCGGGTTTATTGCCCGTTGATATTGGCAGGAGATAAACTCGAACTGACTGGGGCACTTGACTGAAATCACGACCAACTTATGAACACCAGCTCCTGGTACTGTAGGATTCAACAATAATTATTATAAACCGTAAGTATGTTCATCTCTCAAATTAGGAGACTTCTGTAGACAAGACATTAAATGCCGAGACCGCGCTACTCCTCCAACCTCCATGAGGAGCGCTAGCAGTAGCGGTGCGTGGGGTCCGAAAACGGTGGGGCACCAGAACGGAACACAAAACCAACAGACATGACTACAAAATACCCCAAGGCAACAACACCCTTCCCTTATTTACTGATATTACTGATATTCCCGTATTTACTGATAGCAGTGATATTCAGCAAAGCTTATTTAGCTTATTAAGCTTATTAAGCTTATATCTCTTTTAATCAACACTCTATCGTCGTTGTACGAAAACGTCGGCAATTTCTACTGCAAATTAGCCACCGAATTCATGTGTTACAAAAATATAGTAAACTAAACCTACAGCAAAACAATGACCAGTCAGCTGGAACCTACCTGAATCTTGAATGGAGAAGCTAGAAGCTATTGACTAGAAGCTAGGTAGCTATCTGTGTGTTGACGCCGATCAATCCACAAACAGCTAAGGCCCGGTTCAAAAAAAATCTGTTACCATGATAGTTACCTTACCCTGGGGCTACTTTCGATTTTGGTTTATTATTCTGTGAATAATACACCTATGTATTCGCTCAGCAAAAAATTTTTATAACACCCCCTCAAACTTTTTTCTTTTACGTTTCAAGGTGCATAGATTCCAAAAATGCAATGTCCGTACGCCGTCCGCCGTATCACGTGTACAGGCTTCATTTTCGGTCTAAAAAAATCGTTCTTTCGCACACATGCTCCATTTGAGCCCTAGTTGTGTCCCGAAACTTTTCAGCCCGATCGGAATATACCCAGGGGTGTTATGAGTGAAAATGTGTGTAAAAATAGGTACTTTTTACGTTTTAGCAACATATTGGTAACATGAGCTTCTGAGATATCGTTTTCTATGTTTTTGGGGACGAGAAGACCGAATATCAAGTCGATTTTGACCAAAGAGTGGAAAATTGAGTTCTACCAAATGTTCAGCTCCCAGAATTGATTTTTTATGAGTGAAAAACCTGGGAAATCGTCTGAAATCACCATCAGTTTGTATAATAACACTGGAAAAAGTGTCAAGACGTGGTTCAGGACGATTAAATGGCACTACCAATGATCAAAGATAGTTTAAAAAAAAAAAGAAAAAGAAGAGCGTACCTAATTTGTGTTTTGGGGGCCAAAATTAATGGAAACCATCAGAAGTAGCTATTTCGATTATTACGCATGAATGAAACAATTAATGAACAGCCAACCTTTCTGTAGGTATGTCCAATAGAATAATAAACCCATGTGACAAGGACGTTGCAGCGTTTTTTGGTAACCCTGGGGTTCGCAGCAGGAGCGTTCAAACAAGTTTTCTAAGGTAAGGTTACCTTGATAGAATCGATTATTTGGGTGACCTTGGTTACTTCAATGTTAGCCCTGGATACTTCACGAGAAATCCACGTCAAACTGCTCATGGACACTATAAATCCATGAAGTCTGATTCATGGATAATATAGTTACATGGAACATCGGCAGGATAGATAGACAGGACAAAACTTAAGTAGGTACCACAAATACAAATCTTTCATCGGACCTGGACTGTACGCAAAACGCGCAAAATTTGACGCGAAAAAATTGAAAACTGACAGAGAAAACGAATGTGACAACAAATCAGAAAACAGATAAAACTGACAGAGAAAAACAAATCAGAAGAAGCATCTCGTATCGAGATGACAGATTGAATCGAAGGGATCGAATCGATTGTGAAATGATCGATTTTGGGGTTGAAATCAGATTCTGGGGAAGTGGCCCAAAGTAGGCGTGACGAACAACATTTTTACTCGACTGAGCTTGCGCGGGCCGGCCACTTTTCTCGGTTGCCATGGCGACACCAGGTCCCAGGACCTGCCAGTTTCAGGAGCCTAGGTTTTGATTTCTATTGCACAACATCGATTACTTCACGATATTCTGATAACATACCCCGTCTGTGGAGCTCCAGGAAGCCAACATGACGGAACCACATATTGAATATCCATAGCCAGAGAACTCTGTCGAGTCGCTGTTGAACTTTGTGGAAAATGCTAGGTACAGTTTACAGAGGGAAATTCAAATGCCAACTGAACACATGGCTGAGTTTTTTGTACTCTTGTGTACTTGTGTTTCTGGGTGCCGGGGCTGTGGCCCAAGTGGCCTTATAGACGCAACGCCCCTGAGCGTTAGTGTTTTATCAGTAGTCTACTCGGTGCTTATACAATAACACAACCATTTCAATAGCTACCACTTAATAGTTCATAATTAATATTACAAACTGCCACATTTGGCGGCAGACCCAACGAATCTACGAATAGTGGCAGCCGTTGCCTTTTGATCTGTGGTGAGATGTAAGTTCTATCTTCCGAAATCATAATTCCCTACTGCATTTTGTGTTTCTGTCATCAAATTTCCTAATTCCAATAATATTATATGTTCCAATAGGTATTTGGTTCCATGTATGTTAGCTTGTCCCACTTGTCCATGAATAAACAAAACCGATAAAAACAACTAATTGTTAATTTCATTCAAATAGGTTGATCATTGGAGCGTAATCGTAATACCAGGGTTAAATTCACATTTGCATGATCAACATGTAAAACGCTTGTAATGCCCAATAGTTTCATTTTATTAAAAAATACGACAATTTCAACTTTTGTTGTATTCCCCAAGAAGTTGGTAGATACTTAGACAATCCTACTGAATTCTACATGAAATTTTAAGAACTCACTGGGTCCCATGGATTCTTCGGATATTCAATTCAATTCAATTCTTTATTCAAAAACATATTAAGTACATAATGAAGAATATAAGTTGTACAGAATCATGCGAAAACCAAGTTCATGAATGGGCCCCTAAGGTCTTGACGACGCGTCCAGGGGCTGGTTGTCACTGAACTAGCTTATTAGTTTGGATCGATACTTTTAGCTGGAAACAATATATTTACAGACAATATTCAACTTGAGTGGAAAGAAAAAAAAAGAAGTATATATGAATGGGTATGTAGCACCTATGCCATTCATATTCCAAGATAGTAATTACCTAACACATAACACAGTTACAATTACAAATCAAACCTATTCAAGAAGTCAGTGTGCAGGTCAGGCTTGTGCATTTGAAGCAGGTATGCGCCTATTCTTTTTTTGAAGGAATTAGTCGACTGATCTGATTTTAAGGTAGTCGGAAGTGAGGCGTATATTGTGGGAGGCAGCCACGGAAATTGTCTTGTGAAAAAATCAGTGGTAGGGCGGGGAACTAGAATTCGCATGTTGCTCGGGTGACTCGCAAGACAATGCGGTGGGGTAGACATTTTTTAATCTTGTGGACACGAAGCAGGGAGCGATAGACAAATATCAGTCTTGGTGGAAGAATATCAAATTTTTTAAAAAGATCATTGATTCGCGTTCGGGAATGCGACCGAGTGATGATCCGAATGAGGGAGTTGCACACAATATTGAGCGAGCGGAAGGTTTGGGCATATGCTCCGCCCCAGAATTCTATACCATATATTAGGATACTGTATACATATGCGTAGTAAACCATCTTTAAATTACTTTTGGAGAGCCATTTTCGTAGTATACAGAAAAAGAAAAACGATTTCCTTATTCTCATTACTAGGGTCTCTATGTGCATCCTCCATTTTAGGTGCTGGTCTAGTTGGAGTCCTAGATATTTAATGCTATTGACTTGCTCAAGCTTAGTACAATTACATATTCCATAATTTAAGCATGATGCTTTGTGGATTTTTAAATTGGTGGAATCAGGTTGACCTGCGGAGGTTATAGAGAAAGTAACGTAGTTGGTCTTAGAAATGTTCATTGTTAGGCTATTAATACAGAACCATTGGTGCATTTGAGTAAGATATGGATTATGGTTTTAAGCAGGGGGCTAATCTGTGGGCGGGCATTCTATCAGCGGTATGAAGTCACTTCACTAGTGTCGCACCTTTGTGATCGTTGACGATGGAGTATCCTCGATTTTCGAGTTTTCTATACGGATTTCCACAGATTTCATCATGCGAAATCGTAGAAAACAAGTGACCCAGAGTTAATGAACGGTCACCTGTCGTTTTGCCTCCCCTAGTGACCCAGATGGAAAACGACTTCACGGATCGCTGGCTAGATGTGTCTGTCTCGTCAAGCCCAGGGATACACAACCCGGGAGAGGAATGTAAGAAAGCGGAAGAATGTTGTCATTCCCGAACAGAATAAAATAAAGACTATCATCAATAAGACTCGGAACTTGTGTTACTCTTCCTTAATATTTTACTGACAATGCAACATAATTGTATGCTGTTTGGCTCATTTGTACTAATATACTCGTATTATGTATCAAATGTTCCAGCAAATTTCATCTTTTGATTTTTCTCTTCTGGTTAATTATTTTCAGTCATACGCCTTTGGAATCGAGCATGAACAAAATTTTAACCCCCCACCTACCCACCACCCGTCACTCAAAATTTTATGGTTTCCTTTTCAAGGTACCTGTCGCTCAAACAGGTCTTTCAGTAGAAGGGTATTTTACGTTTTAAAACTGATCTCGAACTAGATACCACCCGAATCGTGGTACGTCCAGCAGTTCGTTTGAACCGAAAAGCTTTGTCAACATGACAGTGAGTGAAACTGTATACATCCAGCCAAGATATCATTGCTAGGGAACACCTGATTATAATTACGCATGGCTGTATGAAATCGAGTTGGTTGTTCAGTGATATTGTTTTATTTGAAGGATTATGGTTATTTTGAGTTTCGTTGATAGGCATTTAAACTTAAACAAAGAACGTTTTGCTTCATGAATAATAACAAAAAATAATCAATGATAGCTCATCCACCACATATTTATGAAACTGTAATTACCCGGCCGGCTCCACTACTCGATTTAGAGCTCCCTTGTGGGAAGCACGAGGTTAGTATTGACCACGGAATTCAGTACGCAGAAGGTGCATCTATACAGGTAAATAATATACCTTGCCTTCGTGAAATAACTTGCAGCGTTTTTTTCCATACAGA
Organism: Leptopterna dolabrata; assembly: GCA_954871275.1. Lineage (NCBI taxonomy): Eukaryota > Metazoa > Arthropoda > Insecta > Hemiptera > Miridae > Leptopterna > Leptopterna dolabrata. The sequence continues at coordinate 52,419,628 of OX940979.1, forward strand.
TACACATTTCAAGTTTAACCCTAGTTGTAATAATTTCAATCAGTTTAAAGTCTATTAATTATTTATATTAATTAAGAAATGGGGAGGTAATTCCTGTGAAATATGTACCTAATTTCGGCCGCGGGCGTGAGTTTACTTTTAGTATTATGATAGAGCTCGTCAGTATAGAACAAATAATATAGGTATAGAACAAAGAATAGCGGGTGGGTAAGCTGGATAATATAAATATTGAGCATGCGCATTAATATGATAGTCATACCTACGAGAAATCAGCCCTCACACATCCTCGAGTTTTATTTTTTGAAGTTGCAGTCATGCAACATAAAATATTGAGCGAATTTTCAGAGAAGTACACTCTTGAACTACCCTTCAACTTACTAGGTACCCGCTTGAGTTATGAATGTTAATTCACTCATCATTAACTCAACAGGACTTAATCAAATTTGTGCTCCAACCTTTTCCTGGGACCTACAGAACGGCGATCATAATCAAGCGGTGTTCTGTTGATAAGGGGTAATTATGAATGTTATAATTCGGATGCCTTTCCATGGTGTACCTGTCATAATTATACCTAATAATCCGATCATAGGAAACACGAATAATAATAATCTAGTGAAATTATTTCGTACCTACGATTTCATTAGGGTTTAATGAGAGAATTCTACTACATAATCCTGACGTAGATATTCAACTTGTTAACTTGATTAACTTGACAAAATAGATGTTCATAATTTACTACCCCCATAATCTATGGTGTGAATATGAATAAACACTGAGGTGTCTGATTACAACTGTAGCACAGTTAACAAATAGGTACCTACCTAAGTAGTGAATATTAGGAATGCATCAACAGCTTTATGTGGCTGACCTATCATGTTGATAGGTATGGATCAAGGGTTTCTATAAATGCTAACAGTACTAGAATTTTATCATAACTACCCCGACTGATCCTACCTACTAAAACGCTGCAAATCCCTGCACAACGGTTTATTATTTTGTACAGAATACCCTTCTGTTACAGATCACAGCTCTCTGTATAGATAACCAGTCTATATAATATACTACTCTATACATATTATGTAGATCGCAGACCCTCCGTAGGTTAGTACCTAACCCCGTACTCGTTAATAGGTACCTACCTAAATCACGAGTTAAATGTTGCTAAAATAATTCTTTCGATGACAAACTAACTAAAATGGCGAAAAGAAACGCAAATAATGAAGTTTTGAAGTTTTGATGTGGAGTGAAATAGATGCCCCTTCTGCGTAGATCACTGTTTTCTGTGGTCAGTACCTACCCTCTGGTCAAGTATAATGAACCGTTGTGTAATAACTTGCCCATCAATAACACTTCAACGGTTGTACAAGTTGTAAAAGTACCGATCAACAAAATCCAGCCCCTTCTTGGTATATGAACCGTTGTGTAATAATTTACCGTTGTGTAATAATTTACCGTTGTGTAATAATTTACCGCTGTGTAATTATTTACCCATCAATAATACTTCAAGGTTTGTTCAAGTTTCACAAGTACCTACCAACAAAATCCAGCCCCTTCTTGGTAGATGAACCGTTGTGTGATAATTTACCGTTGTGTAATAATTTACCGTTATGTAATAATTTACCGTTGTGTAATAATTTGCCGTTGTGTAATAATTTACCCATCAATAATACTTCAAAGTTTGTTCAAGTTTCACGAGTACCTACCAACAAAATCCAATAGTCCATCACTTATCAAATGAAATAATATCGCACAACAAACAACTCGACTTCATACAGCCATCCTTGATTATAATCAAGTGCTCCTTAGTGATAATATCCCAGCCGGATTTATACCGTTTGATTCACGATCGTGTTGGCGAAGCTTTTTGGTGCACACGAACGGCTGGACGTACAATGCTCCGGGTGGTCTCAAAAAATTGTTTAGCTCAAGACAAATTTAATATCGTTATACCACCTATACCCTTCAATCGAAAGTTTTCGAGCTACGGCGTTCTGAAAATTTCAACCCCTATAATGAACCCCTTAGAGACGACTGACAGTAACGCCGAGCTTCGAGGACCAACTAGACCCCGAACGGAACCTATAACCCGAATTTCATCAATTTTTATACATGGTAACTAAGAAAAGTGGACCGTACGGCGGACAGACAGAAATATTTTTATTGCATTTTCGGATTCTACATACCTTGAAAAAAACCATCAAATTTTGAGGGGGGTTAGAATTTTTTTTTCATGCTCGATTCCAATGGTTCATTATTGAAAATAATAAACCAAAATTTTGGTGCACTGCAATGGCGTCTTTCCTTCGGCGTTTTGCTAAGAACGCGATGGTTCCGCTGACTGTTTTGTCTCGAAAGCAATAAAAATTGCGTTCCCTCACAGCCCCAATCCCCCAAGCATGTGAGATTTCACGTGTTTAGTTTTCATCGCTGACCCCGTTTTATCCCGACAAAGATTGCACGTCCGCTGAACTAACCTCCTTCATACGGCGCCTTCAAAGTGGCCGATTGGTGGGAGGAAACGGCGAAGACGCTGCGCCGGGTTTGTTTACTGGGGCAGATCACCGGCTGCCGATAACAAGTCGCGGGACCACTTTGGGATATTTCACTCAAGACAACGAAGGCCTACGACAGTGTACACCATCCTAAGGGTAACGCTAATTCGCGGGAAGTGAGTAACGAAAGCGATGTCTTCAAGAAGAGCTGCTCATTGTTCGTCCGTAATATCCTAACAGCATGCGAACGGATGTAGTAAACCAATTTGAAAGAAATAATAAGCAAGGCCATAACTCACCTGCTTTCAACAGTACATAAATCATAATCGAATTTGAACTGTATTTGACCACTCCTGGCATCAGGTACGAGGAAAGGGGCAATCAACAACTTGAATACAAATTGAAAGAATGGTGTATGTGCATGAGAGCGGTTTATATTATTTTCTAATGAGACCAGATTCCATTCTGAGAACTTTGACACCAACTGCATTGTCCTACGATAAGTAGCTCTTTTTCTATGATTTTTCAAAGTTGCAACCGTCACAGTGACGTCACGCTGACGTCACAGTGAGCATGGGGTCCCTCCCTATGAGAGGAGTGCAATGACGTCAGAAATGGTTGAAAATTTGAAAAATCATAGATAGCGAACTACTTATCGTAGGACAGTGCAGTTAGTATCAAAATGCCTCAGGGAATCTACTTTAATTAAAAAATAAATAAATAAAATAAATACGCGCACATATCCACTGGTTTTTGTTGGAACCTTGCTGAATAAGTTTTCAGGGCAATTAAAATCATCGACGACAAAATTTAATAAATCAGAAATAACTGCATTTTCAAGTAGGTAGGTATCTAATAATTGGACGATTTTCGAGCGAGTTATTTCAAGTACATGTTAGTTTCATGTAGGTAACCGGGTAGCCTGGTAGTAGTAGTATTATGAGTCCACGTGCCCCTTTTGGTGTCCTTTGAGTATATCTGACGCTCGTTATAACCGTTATGACAAATTTATAGTTTTCGCGGATGATGAAGGTGTGATAAGCTCCACAGTGGAAATCTGAGGTGAATCTCAAGATCAAACCGACCAGCACACACGCGCACTTTCTACAATAAATAAAACATACTGTCGGATGGCGCAATGTGGGTCAAAGTTACTCTGGGAACCCGAGCCGCTGAGAAATTGCTCAACGAGCAAAATACGTGGTTGAGAAATTACTCAAGGGATCAGTGCTCCCTTTCTGAGACCATTATTAACCAATTACAACCATGTAATTCGAGCAGGTGTCCCGCCCTTGGGTAAGTATCTACTACGAAAATAAAGGAGAAAAAAAATCACGATAAAAACAAGCTTGAGGTTACAATTTATTAATGGATATTCAATAAGTCATGGAGTTGCGAGTTTGATAACGGCCGGGTTGGTCCTTGATATTTATTATAATTGATCAACCTTTAGATAGAGTTAAGTCCTTCACATCTTGACGGACTGGTAGGGAGGCTGCAATCCTGATTCATTCAAAATTTAGTAAGCCACAGTCAAGTGGTGTTTGCATTTTGGCGTCCTCACTACTGAAGAACCCCTTGCATTTTTCCTTCAATCATGCCTCATTTCTCTTCAATCATTTCTCGTCCTTAGAATCAGGAAAGTATGATGAACCGGTGTCGTTCATCGCTCCTTGATTCGCGAAAATCGTGACAAATTTTCTCAACTTACACAGTTTACAGCCCCTGGTCTGACGATTCTTTGTACCATCAGAAAGGATTTTGAATTAGGGGGTCATTCAAAATTGCATAAGTAATTGCGTTCGAATAAAGATGAGTCTGTAAGTTGTTGAAGGAAAATCGTTAGGGAGAGCGTAAACTTGAAAGACCCATTACCGCGCCTGTGTGAAGTGATAGTTGCTAGGAGACTTTCAAGGTTCGACGTGCGAGGGTAAACAACGAGCAGATTTGCAAGATCTCTCGCGGAAAAACAATAATGACAAAGTGATTTCACGGAAATATCCCCTCGGGATAAGCTCACTGGAAAAGCACCGTTTCTCACTGGAGTCACGTGGAACACATCGATTTACTGCAGAATCGTAAAAATCGTCCCTCTTCATTTTTTCCACCAGCCGACGTATTTCATTTCAAGATTAGTCGAACCCTTGTGGTAAATTTTCGTGATTCTTGTCAACTTGCATAGACGCAGAATCACAATTTTACTGCCTTTTATAGATTCCTAACTGTGTTTCTGACACTCACAGGTCGAGACAAGCCAAGCAGTTCCATTAGAATCTCAAAAAAATAGGTCTTCTGTCCTTGTCCAGTCAATCTAGACTTCGGTGAACCCAAAAGGTCGGATGTTATTTCTCTAAATTTTAATTGGTGTCTTGGCACCCCAATAGTGGGAAACTAAGCGAATCCAACAAAATTTTTATCGGGACAACTTTTGGGGGCCTAAAAACCTCGAAATTTTCGGACTTTCTTCAGTTTTTCGCTTATACCTCGTTAAGGAAGCCTCCCACAGAAAATATTATTCTTTCCTAAATTAAAGTGCAATAAATTCTGCGTCGAATGACCCATTGGAACATCAAAATCGGTTCGGCCGTCTGGAGCAATTGCTCGTTGAAAAACGGCTATTTTTTCCAACTTTTTCGAAATATCCATTTTCGGCACTTTGAAGAGCTGTAACTCCAAAACGGCTCTCCAATCGAAAGAAGTCATAGAATGAAAGTTGTAGAGCATGGAATTCTGCGTTCAGGAAGCACCACGGTTTTAAAATTGGCCCGCAGGCAGCAAGGAAATACGTCTCATCACTGGTCTTGTCACTGACTAATTTGCTTACTTTTCTCTTTGCTTACCGTTTAAGGTACCAATTCAAAATTATCTAGGCAAATTTACGACAGAGTTGTGCCGCTTCTTGCAGTTACATATTCTCTGCAGTTGTAGTCCTGCTCGTACATTCAGATGATTTTGGCAGTGCCCTTTTATCTCAAGACTTGGGATATAAATACAAAACTAATACATCAACACCATCGTTTCCGAGGTCATAAACTAAGCTCGGAGCACGAATAATTATGCGTTCCTACAGGACCGTTACCGGATTGGCGAATGTCATACTCGCGTACGTGGAATTACTCAGCCACCCTCATTAATCTTGGAACAAAAGTTCCAATAATTTGAACAAGGGGTTCATTAGACACCTCATTCATTGAACTGATTAATCTTCCAGACGCTGTCAAGGTGAATGAACTCCTCTCTGCAGAACGGCTAATTAAAATCGGACGGAGGTTATGGCACTGTGAGGTGCGACTTATCCTTAGGTATCATCAATCTGGTAGTTTTCGAAATCATTCGGCCACATTTTCAATATATACGAACATATTTTCATGATATTTTTGTGGTTCATTATTCGCAGTAACCCTCTGTCAATTGATCAAGGTTCAATATGCGATACCCTTAAATTTCCCATGACTATACAGTACAAAACGTTTTGATGAGTTAAATTAATTTCCCAATAAATTTCCACTCAATAAAATACAGTTCTATCCATGGATTGCGGTAGAACTTAACAATTTATTATTATTCTTGTGAATGAAAACCAGAACCACACCCACATAAATTTCGATCTCTCTCAAGCTGTCTCTACAAACAAATTACCAAAATTACACAAGAAAATGAGCAACAGCCACCAAAAATCATCTTAGAAGAATGATTAACTAGATTTCACGAAACAGTCATCTTGAAAATAGGATTGGACTTAGGTTGCACCGTTTGAGTCACGTTTCAGAAATGGCATAACATAAATAACAATAACAGGTGTCCTCCAATCAACAGGTTCTTATGGCGTTGGGTTTTGGTCAGCTCAGCTATCCACCTATTTGATGTAGAACGGCTTTCATGAAATTTCCCTGTCGTCTGATCTTTTGAAGGGATGTTTCCTTACAACAAATTATGATCTCTACATCCTCCGTCCGTCAGGAGAAATCCAGAACTTCGTCTCTGCTGCATTTTGAACATAGCTAGTATCAACAAGATGGGGATGCGAGTTCCTAACCCCCCTCTCCAGTTTTCCAATATTATAGTCGTGCGGTTACAGCTTGCAGCCTGCAAACATTATATGCTGTTGCTAGCCCCGTCGACTCCACTGTTCATACGTTTAAGTTTAAAGCTTGTCCTTTTAATTCTACATTTACCCCCTTAAAATTCTACATTTACCACTCCTTTGTACTATGGTAAAGATTTAACCAAATAAACGAAGGGAACGATGAGCTGAGCGACTCTGTGGGGAAAGCAGGAGACGTGTCCCCTCCACCACGGTCATTACATCGCCCCTCAGCGGTCATAATAAATGCCGCTGGTGGTGGAGGGACGGGGTGAAAGGGGCCTTTATAAGCAGCCCGGCGAGCCCAGCTCTTCATTCGACCAACCACTCTCCGACTTGACCTCCTTAGGACCTCTCTCTCTCTCGCCCTCTCTCTCCTACCCTTCTCCCCCACCTGCTGTGGTGGTAACCGCGGGGTGCTAGTCTCCTCTGCCAACTATAGCCTGCTGCGGTGATAACCGCGGGGCTTTAGCAAAAAAACTCCTAGGAGCACATCCTTCACTCATCCAAACCAACCCTACCTTTCGCCTGCCGTGTCATAAACCTGCTCCCAGGCTTACGACAAAGCTAAATAACTTTTAATACAAAGCATAGTACAGGGAAAGAAAGGGGATAAGATGGATTGTGCTAACTATAGAGGAATTGCTCTGCTATGCGTTGCATACAAAATCCTAACCTGCTGGCTGAACTATAGGCTCACTCCTTACATGGAACGAGAGGTTGGCGAGTACCAGTGCGGTTTCCGCCGTAACCGATCGACGATGGACCATATCTTCTCACTGCGACAAGTTCTGGAGAAGACCTATGAGCATAATGTTGATCTACATCACCTTTTTATCGATTTCCGCCAGGCATACGATAGTATCGTAATAAGTCAGCTGTACGAAGACCTTAAGAGGCTTGGTATACCAAAAAAACTGGTACGCATGGTAAGCATGACAATGATACGTGCAGCATGCAGAGTAAAGGTGATTGGGTCATTGGCAGAAAGCTTCCCCGTGGCGACTGGCCTGAGGCAGGGGGATCCACTTGCAACCACCCTCTTCAACTTTGCGATGGAGAGCATAGTCAGAAATATTCGGACGAACCCTGGAGGAACTATCTATTCCCGATTAACCCAGCATCTCGCCTATGCCGATGATGTCGACATCATGGCAAGAACTGTCCCTGCCCTGTCGGGGGCAGTCGAGGAATTTGAAAAAGCAGCTTTGGTGCGAGGGCTAAAGATGAATGAGACCAAGACAGTTTACATGAAGACATCGAGGAACCCGCCCCAGCCCCAGACATCATTCAGTGTCGGGCAGCACAGTTTCCCAGTCTGCGATCAATTTAAGTACTTAGGTGCAATAGTGACAAGTGGCAACGATGTGATGACAGAAATCAAGGCGCGAATGGCCACGGGCAGCCGATGCTTCTGGGCTGTCCAAAAAGCTCTGAAATTCAGAGGGCTTTCGCGACGAGCTAAGCTCGTCGTATACAAGACTGTCATCCGTCCAGTTGTTACGTATGGTAGTGAGTCCTGGGTCCTCACCACTGCAAGTGAGCGCCTATTGAACTGTTGGGAGCGGAAGATTCTCCGCAAGATTTTTGGCCCAGTCTGCGAGAATGGAAGATGGAGAGTGCGGCACAATGAAGAGCTAAGGCGCCTATATGAGCAGCCGGACATAGTGGCTTTCATCAGGCGGGGGCGACTGAGATGGCTGGGTCATGTGGAGCGGATGGATAGGGGAAGAAACCCTCGTACACTACTTTATGGATCGCCTGGAGGAAGAAGGTTGAAGGGAAGACCTCGGAAACGTTGGCTCGACGACGTTGAAGAGGATCTTGCAAAGCTTGGAGTCCGGAGGTGGAGGAGCTTGGCTCAAGACCGGAAAGAATGGTCATCTGTTGTTGAGAGGGCCCTGGTCCTACTAGGACTGTAGCGCCGTTTAAGTAAGTATAGTACAGGGAAATGAATTTCTCTTGCTGACATGGTAGGCATATATTTTATGAATTTTTAACGTGAATATTTTGAAGCCAACATGTTACGATTACCATCTTGTTAATTTATTTGTGTAATACCTGTGGCAAATTAAGTTTATTATGATTTCACCAGTATGTAACGATCGAAATCTCGAGCTTTGTAGGACGAAAATCTGAATCACTCGTTACATTCCAAAAGTTTTTAGTAAAATAAGGCGGTTCAAAGAGTTGGAAAAACTCCGCATCTCCCACTTCTGATCCTGGAGAAAGTCATTCGATCCGGATCTAGAGGAAAAAGGAAAAGGGAAATAGCTTTTAATACTCAAAACGCCTTGACGAATGCGAGCCCCACTATCGATGTAGATTGATAGCAAGGGGGGAGTATCACGAAGGCCCGCCCTGGCTATCGGAGGTTTACAGACCTGCGGGACAATGGAGAAAGTCACGAAGCCGTGAAAAACCTAGATAGAATAAGGGTTGTTCGGGAAACACGTTGATCTGTTTGACTTCCTTCCATTTTGGTTTATTATTTTCAATAATGAACCATTGGAATCGAGCATGAAAAAAAAATTCTTACCCCCCCTCAAAATTTGATGGTTTACGTTTCAAAGTATGTAGAATCCAAAACTGCAATAAAAATATTTCTGTCTGTCCGCCGTACGCCGTACGCCGTACGGGCCACTTTTCTTAGTTACCATGAAAGAAAATTGATGAAATTCGGGTTATAGGTTCCGTTCGGGGTCTAGTTGGTCCTCGAAGCTCGACGTTACTGTGAGTCATCTCTAAGGGGTTCAAAATAGGGGTTGAAATTTTCAAAACGCCTATACCATTTTTTTACGTGAATATGTTTACGGTTTTAAATAGTTCTTGAACTTGCGAGTTTTTTAAGACCATCCGGAGCGTCGTACGTCCAGCCGTTCGTTCACAGTAAGGCCCCGAAGTTTGCACCGACAGGCATTTTCGACTCCAGTGTGAATGAAATTGTATACAATTCAAACCAAATCTCGTAACCAGAGACGCGCCCACAATAGGAAATTTGGCGGAGATGAAATCATTGCTAGGGATCACCTGATTATATTGGCGGAGTATGAAGTCGAGTTGGTTGTTCTGTGATATTATTTCATTTGAAAAATGATGGCTCTTTTGGAGTTTGTTGGTAGGTAGTGAAACTTGAACAAACGTTGAAGTATTATTGATGGGTAAATTATTACTACGGTAAATCATTACTCAACGGTAAATTATTACACAACGGTTCATTTTACCATCTACGTAGAAGGGGCTGGAGTTTGTTGGTAGGTACTTTCGCAACTTTTTTCACTCCTCATCAACAATTTCTTTTCAGAACTTCATTATGTGTGTTTCTTTTTGTTAGGTACTGTTTGTCATCGGCAGAATTATTTTAGCAACATTTAACTCGTGATTTAGGTAGGTACCTAGTAACGAGTACGGGGTTAGGTACTAACCTACGGAGGGTCTGCGATCTACATTATATGTATAGAATAGTACATATCATAAATTATATAGACGGGTAATCTATACAAAGAGCTGTGATCTGTAACAGAAGGGTATTCTATACAAAATAATAAACCGTTGTGCAGGGATTTGCAGCGTTTTTAATCCACACTTCCACACTTGAATTTGTTGACATCGCTTCCAGGTAGGTACCTGCGTAAACGAGCAAAATCTACCACAGGTGTAAACCTTCTGTCTATAGATTTCAATTTTAATGCCACACCCTTAAAATGCCAACCAACTGGACAAATTGTTCGAGCTACATATTATGTGGGTATGGCATCCAACAGATTTCAATATTTTGAAGAAAAAAAATGAACCAAAACGGTCAAAATCGTTCCTTGGCTACAAGTGTGATGAATATGTAGCTGAGTGATGACGTGTAATTTACTCGATATAAATCACTCCCTCCCACAACATAAACGCACAAACCAGCACCCTTGTCTGAGCTCCACCAGCACCGCCAGAGCTACAAAAATTCGCTTTTAATTTGAATTTCATCAACCACAGGAACCGGAAATTATCAGATCGTCTTCACTTGATTGACGCGTCAAATGTTCTGTCACACTGAATTCCCACGAAATGTGGCTAAACATTTCCAAGGCCTCCACAATTTCGTGACATTCGGGTAAGTGTCACAGTATTGATTCCCATTCATTCAGTCCGAGACAACTGACGGAATAATACCGCTTTCAGTCGCGCGCAGTCAAAGGGTGTTTTGATTTTTTCTGGGTTAATGTTTCGAAATTCAACTACCTAAATTGTTTTCACTTCGTCAGCAATCGGATGCCTGTCGGTGGTAAACAATAATAAGGCGCGAGGAAAACCGCGGGCTTGGATCTTGAAATGCGAGCATCCCAGTTCCCTGAGTTCCGAGCACGTTTGACGGGCGTGACGAGGGAAACCTGTGTAGCTAGTCGTGTCAAACTTTTATCTCACTGCTCATTTGACAAAGGCGATGAACAAATCGACAAGTTCCTCGGTTATTAACTGAAAAGTTAAACACTGGTTGGAGCCAGGAGATCTACGAACATCTGAGACGAGAGCTGTGACTTTTGTAAATCCAGGCATTAACAACCAAAAACCACCCATAAATGGATTAAACGGTTGTTTGAAATGTACACAAAACAATTACTACGTCTACATCATAATAATCTGAGACATTATCATGTTCATAAAAGTTACGAAATAAATAGTCTTAGGAAATTGTTTATAGACAGAACATAGAGACAGACATTCTGAGTTTATAAAATATATTTTTGGACATTCTCAGTTCCAAAAACCACCAGTCCAGATTGGTATATCTTCCGCAATATGAAAACGCTGCAAAGTCCTTGTCACATGGGTTTATTATTCTATTGGACATACCTACAGAAATGTTGGCTGTTCATTGTTTCATTCATTCATGCGTAATAATAAAAATAGCTATTTCTGATGGTTTCCATTAATTTTGGACCCTAAAACACAAATTAGGTAAACGTTTTTTTTTTAAACTATCTTTGATCATTGGTAGTGCCATTTAATCGTCTTGATCTACGTGATGACACTTTTTCCAGTGTTATTATACAAACTGATGGTGATTTCAGACGATTTCCCAGGTTTTTGACTCATAAAAAATCAATTTTGGGAGCTGAACATTTGGTAGAACTCAATTTTCCACTGTTTGGTCAAAATTGACTTCATATTCGGTCTTCTCGTCCCCAAAAACATGGAAAACGATATCTCAGACCATCAAGACCTCGACATCCCTATGGTTGCAACGCTGATCAAAGAAAGATATGCAAAAATACACAACAGCATGCTAGATCACATCAACCCACTAATAGAAGCTATTCCAGCCAACCTACCCCCACATCCAACAAACCGCCGATTGAAAAGAAAGTTACCACAAGACAATCTATTATAAAGTGCAATATATTAAATTAAGATCAACTAGAATTAAGATTAAACTATTTAACGTTTGAAACGTTACCTGGTTAAGGGCAGCCACTGGGCTGTACCTTTACAAATGTTCCATGTGAATTAGAGTAATGCTTATTCTACCGTATATGAAAATCAGCAAAACTGAAATATTTTGTAAAATAATAAAGTTATATTAAAAAAAAAATAAAAAAAAATAAAAAAATAAAATAAAATAAAATAAAATAAAATAAAAAAAAGCTCATGTTACCAACATGTTGCTAAAACGCAAAAAGTACCTATTTTTACACACATTTTCACTCATAACACCCCTGGGTATATTCCGATCGGGCTGAAAAGATTCGGCACACAAATAGGGCCCAAATGGAGCATGTGTGCGAAAGAACGAATTTTTTAGACCGAAAATGAAGCCTGTACACGTGATACGGCGTACGTCGGACGGCGGACGGCGGACGGCGTACGGCGGACCGACATTGCATTTTTGGAATCTACGCACCTTGAAACGGAAAATAAAAAAGTTTGAGGGGATGTTATAAAAATTTTTTGCTGAGCGAATACATATAATAGGTGTATTATTCACAGAATAATAAACCAATATGACCACGAGTAGGTCACCGCTCTAGGTTTGCGAGACAGCGTTGTAGTCAATCACAGTTACCGAATGGACGGCGTTAGGCAAATATATGTACCTCCTAAGCGACAAAATTTTCAAAATCAAGTTGCTGAGGTATCGTTGGGATCGTCTCGTCGTCTAGAATCGATTTCTTCAGGCGTTAGTCTTAATTCGATTATTGAACGAAATATTCCAGTATAAACTTAACAACTTCCCCTAGAAAGGACAGCCTGAATTTCGCAATTTCTTACTAAGCGCAACATCACAAGAACAGCAATAACCAAATGAGCGATATTAGAAATAGCGATTAATACACATTTGCATATTTGCATAATTATCTATTTTCTTGAACAGGTGTAAGCTCTAAACTTTCCTGTCGCCTAATACATATTTGCGTATCTCTTTTGTTGAACAACAACAAAAGAGCCCGCACAACCGTTGGTGGTGTGATGGTAATGAACGGCGCTTAGTCGTACTGGGTTTTCAGTTTTCAGCCAAAAAATTGGCGGTTGGTTGGATTTGCACAGGTAGGCTTGCAGCATTTTTGGTTTTGCAAAAACCTAATGAGCGACAAAACGGCTTAATCGGCTGGTTTTTTTTTCTCTTCAGACGTCATCAGCCCTTACCTCAACTTATCATCAAAATCAGCCAGAAACAATGCCCTGCATACAATATGCCAAAATCGTGTTTCTCGATTTCCCAAAAAATACTGTAGCTGATGGTATTTATTGCTTAACGCCGTCAGATTATACGCTCAAAATTTCGATTCTAGCTCTCCTTTTTTACCGAGGCATTGTTCATGATAGGCCATAATATTCTATCCAATTATTACAGTAGGTAGTTTTTTATTAAAACAGAATATTTTTCATTATGATAATGATTTTTGTGATCAAACTGCTGTATATATGTGTAGGTGTAGGCGGGAACTCAGGTAAGTCAGAACCTAAGTTCCCACCGAAAACTTTCATTTTTGACTATAACTCTTCTCGGTCCCCAGTATTATAAAAAAATAACAATTTTAGCGCTTATTTATGAACTCAGCTTTCTCCGCCAAGACCGGAGTTTCCAACGTTTTCATCCCCATTGATAACAATACGTCACGTCTATTTCTAACTTTAACAACGCAGGTTTGAAGACGTTTCTTAAATCGCTCTCAAACGGAAAGTGAAGTTGGAAGTCAAGGCACATGATGGACGAGAACTCGTGACAATACAACTCAGGGTCTCTTATTGGCACTGAAAAAAGTGAGGGGTGAAGGGAGAAAGTTGTGCGAACATCGGAGGACTTCATCGCCCGTGCGAGAACTTGAATGCGAGAATTATATTGAATATAACATAGCCCACTAGCTGGATAAGCTGTACGTAGCACAGGACAGTACTGAGTTGAGAGTAATGATAAATATTCTTAACAAACCAACAAAAAACCGACTTCAAAAAAAGCTGCATAAAACTAAAAAGTGAAGAACAATTTTTATACTGAACAAACGTAATTTTTCCGAAGCCGATACAACAAAAATTTTGAAGTCGGCTACAAATTTCAAATAAACGTGTAAAAACGCTGCAAATCCCTGCACAACGGTTTATTATTTTGTATAGAATACCCTTCTGTTACAGATCACAGCTCTATGTATAGATAACCCGTCTATATAATATAATATGTACTATTCTATGCATATTATGTAGATCGCAGACCCTCCGTAGGTTAGTACCTAACCCCGTACTCGTTACTAGGTACCTACCTAAATCACGAGTTAAATGTTGCTAAAATAATTCTGCCGATGACAAACAGTACCTAACAAAAAGAAACACACATAATGAAGTTCTGAAAAGAAATTGTTGATGGGGAGTGAAAAAAGTTGCAAAAGTACCTACCAACAAACTCCACCCCCTTCTACGTAGATGGTATAATGAACCGTTGTGTAATAATTTACCGTTGAGTAATGATTTACCGTAGTAATAATTTACCCATCAATAATACTTCAACGTTTGTTCAAGTTTCACTACCTACCAACAAACTCCAAAAGAGCCATCATTTTTCAAACGAAAAAATATCACAGAACAACCAACTCGACTTCATACTCCGCCAATATAATCAGGTGATCCCTACCAATGATTGGCCGTATTCACAAATTCCTATTGTGGGCGCGTCTCTGGTTACGAGATTTGGTTTGAATTGTATACAATTTCATTCACACTGGAGTCGAAAATGCCTGTCGGTGCAAACTTCGGGGCCTTACTGTGAACGAACGGCTGGACGTACGATGCTCCGGATGGTCTTAAAAAACTCGCAAGTTCAAGAACTATTTAAAACCGTAAAAATATTTACGTAAAAAAATGGTATAGGCGTTTTGAAAATTTCAACCCCTATTTTGAACCCCTTAGAGATGACTGACAGTAACGTCGAGCTTCGAGGACCAACTAGACGCCGATCGGAACCTATAACCCGAATTTCATCAATTTTTTTTCATGGTAACTAAGAAAAGTGGCCCGTACGGCGTACGGCGTACGGCGGACAGACAGAAATATTTTTATTGCAGTTTTGGATTCTACATACCTTGAAACGTAAACCATCAAATTTTGAGGGGGGGTAAGAATTTTTTTTTTCATGCTCGATTCCAATGGTTCATTATTGAAAATAATAAACCAAAACCAAAGGATACAATATGAAGGCTGTGTGAGGGGTTTTAACATGTTTAATGTTTTAGGGCTGGGGGTCGTTCTGTGAATTCCGACACGCAAATATGCAACGTTTTTCATTGGTTACTACACAGTTACTACCTTCTGTTGTAGCAACCATAAAGAATATCGCACTCGAAAGAAACAAGAGTCAATAGCTACGTTTTTCATTGGTTACTACACAGTTACTACCTTCTGTTGTAGCAACCATATGTTGATGGCGAGTTCTATAATAAGTACAGTAAATGCAACATTATACTTGTAGAGTTCAGTGAAATTGTGGCTTTCATTTTTTCTTGACATTAAAAAACTATATCTAATTTCTCCCTTGCGAGGGAAAAACATTAAACATGATTTAATGTTTTTCCCTCTCAAGGGAGAAATTTAACCACACCTGCATGCTAGCAGACAGTCCTAACTCTGTAGAAAGTGGGAAAGAAAATTTTTAGTTAGTATTTGGCGCTGATTTCACAAATTTTGTTGTACTTATTGGCATTGAATAAATTACGTTTGTTCAGCATAAAAATTATTCTTTACTTTTTTTCGTTTTATACAGCTCTTTCTTTGAAGCCGGGGTTTTTTTTAAATTTTCTGCTTTTTAGTACAACCAACAGATTTATTTCAAGAATTCAGTTTCGAAATGGTGTTTATGAATTATTTCATACCTTTCAGTACGTTTTTCGAAGGTTTTTTTCTTCAAACAAAATGTTTAGTTACCTACTACTTATACTTTTATGCCAACGCCAATCCTACTGCCCCATTATTACTAGCTTGGTAATATACCTCACGCTATCAATTGATGCCATCATCATTATTATATCCACAGTCTTTTACAGGCTGTTTTCTGTTGCCAAACAGTGGAATGTCTGTCAAAGCACTAGAAATCGAATAGTAGGTACAACAGGCCTAGTACAGGCCCAGTACTACGGTGTTTTCTTAAAAAACCAGGATGGGACCACAGGGGGACGATCCTCCCCCACTTGAGAAAAGATTCATCGAAATTGGTCCAGTAGTTTCAGAATAATCGATGGACTAACATTTTTTAAAAAAAGAACATAGGAACACGTAGAATTAAGAACCTCATCCTTTTTAGCGAATTTTCAAAGAAAATGAAGCTATTGCAATGGCTTCGAAATTTAAATAATATAAATTTTTGGAAATTTTCTTCATAGAAATCCGTTTCAGACCATTCTAAAACGATTCCTGAAATTTAACACTTTTTTATATGTATATATATATATATATATATATATATATATATATATATGTATATATATATATATATATATATATATATGTCACTCCAGACGATAACTCTCGATAGAATTGAGATAAACAGCTCAAATTTGCACAAAAAATGTATCTTGGCAATCGAAAGGCTAAGTTCGAAGATGGGCGAAATTGGCCTACTCTAAGGAGGGTTTTGGCGCATTTAA
This sequence comes from Leptopterna dolabrata, assembly GCA_954871275.1. Lineage (NCBI taxonomy): Eukaryota > Metazoa > Arthropoda > Insecta > Hemiptera > Miridae > Leptopterna > Leptopterna dolabrata. The sequence goes on from OX940979.1 coordinate 52,436,322, forward strand.
AGTGCGCAAAAATTACCCAAAAATCCCCAAAATGTTATTTTCCAACCAGTGACCCCTCATTTTAAAGGTTTTTGCACGCTGAACACGATGGTGGAATCGGATTTTAGGTATCTTGATCCGTTCTCAAATTAGAGCATTTAAAGTGCGCAAAAATTACCCAAAAATCCCCAAAATGTTATTTTCTAACAAGTGACCCCTCATTTTAAAGGTTTTTGCACGCTGAACACGATGGTGAAATCGGATTTTAGATATCTAAATCCGTTCTTAAATTAGAGCATTTAAAGTGCGCAAAAATTACCCAAAACTAGGATAATCTTTAAACTCTTACCCCCCCCCCCCCCCCCCCCCACCCCCTTAGAGTGGTCAGATTGAAAAATGTGAGAAGTATTAATTGAAGACGAGAGTTCGAAGCAAAAAAGGGGGAGGCAAACGATTAGTACAACTCCTTGAATTTCCCATTTGACATATAATTGTTATGATACCTTCATAGATAGACAAGTACCGGCCCACGTATTACTAGAAGGAAGACGAAAGAAAAAATCTATTTCAAATTATTCAATTTAGGTACTAACAGTAGGAGGAAGAAGTTTTCCTTTATTCAAAACCATAGCCATTAATTCGAATATTTCTTTGAAAATTCGCTCATTAAGTCATGCTGCATGACTGGTTTTTTCTGTACCTAGTCGGTTAAAAATAAGAAAATCGGGGTATATACATTCGTATGGTATATTGCCCCACTTTAAAGCTCGATGCCTTTCCCACATGACTTGTAATGTCCGTTTGAATGAGGAATTATGAAGTGTGGTTAGGTACGTAACGAGTGGAGCCGCTTTACAAAAGCGTGAACTAATAATAGTTGAAGACCAAAGGGGCGGTAGGATGAGAAGAAGTCAGATCCAGCACCCTCTCCAGTGAGCTCGTAGAGTGTTCCTGCAGACGCCAACCATCATCACTTCTCGACTCTTTCAACGAAAATTCCACCCTGAAGTCCGACTTTCATCAAGCACAAGGAATATAGGAGTATACTTGTATATTTAATTGATACAAAAGTTCTTGTGCTTATTTTCTAAACGGTTCCAACTTCTTCCTGATATGTACCTATGAGATTTACACCCTCATATCTATCTCGACCAACCAACATGAAGTTTTGAGCGCCAGCAATAAGCAATTTGCATACCTAGAAAATAGTTTCCTGCAACCAGTGGCATAACTGAAACTAGAGATGCCCACATAAATAACAACTCCCACAAACCAAATTCGGACGAAATCGGACGGGGTATCACTATTTAGAGTCTGAAGGATTTTATGTGAAGAGTGTGATGCTCAGTGGAAAAAATAGTACCTACACGATGCAATACGACGAGTATTATATCGTTCTTGTTTGTACACTTTCATTGTGTGCTCAGCTGTCAATTGGTTAATAGAGTAGATGACATATTTATATAAACCTTCCCAGCCTCACCCGCCAATATTCCATTATGGGAGGCTCAGGCATGCTAAGATCGCTACCATGCCAATTTAATCATTCAATAAAAACTCGTACAAGGTATTTTAGGGTTAAATAAAGGACGAGCTGTATAGATAAATGGGCTCTACGATCCGAAACGGCCAAAGGCGGTGAAAAGCTTGTGAAAATTGTATGCTTGTTACGCAAATTATTACGCAACGGTTTATTATTTATCTTTATAGGTGCCCATTCTGCGTATATCACTGTTTTCTGTGGTCAATACCTACCCTCGTGCTTCCCCAACGAAAGCTCTATGCTGAGTGCTGGAGCCAGCCGGGCAATCACATTTCATTTAATAAAATTTTTTTTAAAAGGCGACGGAATCAAGAGAATTCTACCATTAATTATTTGTCGTTATTCATGAACCATATCATTTAAATAATAATATGTTCCGTGAAATAATATCACGGAACAACCAACTCGATTTCATACAGCCATGAGTGATTATAATCAGGTGTTCCCTAGCAACTGTGCTGGATTTATACCGTTTCATCCACGATCATGTTGACGAAGCTTTTCGGTTCAAACTTCAGGGCCTTACTCTGAACGACGGGCTGGACGTACAATGCTCCGAGTGGTCACAAAAAATTCCTATGTTCGAGATCAATTTAAAAACGTTAAAAAGTTCTACATAACGGCGCCCTGGAAATTGTAACACCTATTTTTTACGCCTTAGACACACAGTAATGCCGAATGACAGTTCGCGGACCAAGTAGACCCCAAGTAGGACCCATACACCAAATTTTATTAATTTTCGTTCATGGTAACTAAGAAAAGTGAAAAATACGGCGGACGGACAGACATTTTTTACTCAATTTTCGGATTCTACGTACCTGGAAACGGTAACCGTCAAATGGGGGGGGGGGGGGGGTTAAAAATTATTATTTTTTTGTCATGTTTCATTCCAAAGGTTCATTATTGAAAATAATAAACCAAAAGGAAAAACTTAAATATCCGAGCCCTAGTTCATCTGAGTAGCCTAAGAAATCAAATCAGCTATTTAGCCCAATCATTATCTGTTTTTGAACCAAAGGGTTCGCTATCGGACGCCCCGGGAACTATTCTAGACCATACATGCTCACGGGGTTACCAATAAATAAATAAATTATTCTGCACTAACAAAATTAAACAAATTGTGAATACTACAGGAGCAGTTGTTGAAGAACAAAAATATTTTTCGAGTTATTTAAATGGTACTGGTACAAATTGACAGATCATCACTCTTGACACCTCCCCCTCCGTCGCAACGGTACATGACACTTAATACCGGTAACCGAAGTATTCATGACTGACACATTATTTTAGGTGGCTACTCTATTGTGTCAAACATCTCGCGATACGACCACAATCATAGAGCGACGACACAACAACTCATTCCAGAATGAACAAATCGAGCGCGACAGTATGCAATAAACAATGAAGTTCCACTGGAACAAATCGTTTTAGCACTTCGATCTGTGATATTTTATTGAGTCAATGAAAAGTCAGTATATTGTTATGCTCCCAGAGAGGACGACCTTGTTCGGGAGGAGATTACGAAGGTTCAGATAAAAATGGAGCAGATCGGTTACATTTGGAGGTGGCAGTTTTTTCTGAGGCTGATGGTTGAAAAGGGCAGCAGAATCAACAGCAAGTTCGTATCTTCACTCGACGCTCCCGGAAAAACTGTAAAATGTACGAGCTGCATCACGGGAATGACAGGGGACGTGTAAAATATTTTAGTGGCGAAGCTGGAAAACTCTTTCCACGGTTTCCTCTCAATAAAAACGACTGAAGGGCAAACCAACCATCAAGTCCAGCTAAACAAGAACCGGGAGCTGGAGTGGCTGTCCTGCCCACTCCACAGCAGGAGTTTGAATTAACTGCCATCACTAAAACCGCCCTTACCATCCCAGAAGTTACGACGCTTTGGTCCTCAGTCATGAACTAGGATCGTGTGAATGTCGCTACTCCTTCATACCCGAATAAATAATATATCAAAGAGTGCACTAAAATGCTTGTAGTCCAACGTCTCTTCTATCGAACCTATACGATACTATAATCTGAAATCAGCTGAGCACTACTGAGGGGCGCAGTGCGTTTGGGGAAAATGCGTTTGCCAAGGATCAATGCGTTTGGGGAAAGAAGAAATCGTGCATTTATTCATGATAAGCGTACCTGTACAACGTCTTGGTCTAACTCTTGATTTGAGTGTGTCGGATTCAATGGCTCGTTACTGAAGTTAGGCATCTTCTTCATCACAGCTTCTTTCGATTTTGTTGAACTAGATGCGGTTACTCACTGTATTCAAGTATTTGCAAACGTCTTTATCGGTTTGGTACATCTCCCAAGCTCCGAGAAGAATTTCCATGTAGTGCTCCTGCTCCGCCCTTGGCTT